>WBMV01009148.1:0-150309 GCA_013396655.1 Campylorhamphus procurvoides | reverse complement strand
GGGGGGGGGGGGGGGGGGGGGGGGGGGGGCGCGACGACCCTCTACAACCCAGGGTTTAATCTCCGCTGCTAGCCGGGGTGTCCTCCTAATTACATCCACAGGAATTTGTCAGGGTTGGAGCCGTGCTGCAGTCCCGGTTGTGTCGCTCTCCTGCCCGCCGTTTGGCTGCTGTTGATTCCTCCTTCCTGGGCTATTTTCCTCCCGAATAAGTTATTGCAGCTGTAGGGAAGGTGTCCCATTGCTCAGGGCTAGAGCGGAGGGGAGCGAAGGGGAAGTTTCTTGGGAAGCACTTCCATTGTGCTCGGAAAGAAAGTGGCTCACTGTCCTCCTAATGCATCGCATTTCCCCTCTGCCCTCTCTCCCCTGCTAGGACTCGCCAGATCTTGGGAGTTTCTTGCTGCATTAATTTACTAAACTAAAAAAAAAAAAAGGAGAAAAAAAGAAGAAGGGGAGGTGGAGAAGAGGGAAGGCAGAGGGGAGGGGGCAACTCAGCCTCTCCACCATCCCAAGGCCCTCCTCTTAGCTGTGCTCATTGGTCTCGGGGCTGAAAAAACTACTCTAGGACGTGGTTGGATAAACGCATGTTGTTCAGCAGAGGCTGTTAACCTTTAAAGCGCTGATACGTTTTGGTTTATTTCAGTTTTTTTAACCCGAATTGCTGTCTTTTTAAGAAGTCTCTGAAATCTTCTCCCTTGACAGGGCAAGCGTAATGTGCCTTAAATCTCCATCTCATGGAAGATCTGCTTGGCTGGCAGTTGATATGTGTTGCTCTTGGCTTTTAAGGAACATCTCTGTTGTTTGGTTGATTTTTTTCTTTTTATGTTTTGTTGGCTTCGATTTATTTTTCCTTTTTCTGTGTTTGATTTTTTTTTCTATCTTCTGTGTTTGGTTTTGCAAAGAGGTTTGGCAAACACCAGAGCTGTCAAGGCCAGGGCAGGTAAGGAGCATTTAGTAGTTTCTTATTGCAGCTTCAGCTGTGCTTGCAGGGTGCTGAGCGTGGTGGTTGGGGTGGGGACAAGTGGTCTCAGTCACTTTGTCAGTGTGTCACTCTACTCAGCTTCTCATCAACTTCTGAGAACTGAAATGAAAGCTTAGCTCTCAGAAATAATCTAGATTTTTTTCCCCCTCTCTATTGTCAGGTGTGATGGGATTTTTCTTCTTTAGGTTCTGTTTTGTTTACTTGTCCTATGCTTAGGAAAACTCCAAAAAGGAAAGACTCCCTTTTAACCCCTTTTAAGTTTCTTTTAGTCTATTCAAGGACTTCTCCCATCCCATGCTGGAAGGGTGAAGATGAAATTAATTGTGTACTCCACCACTACTGTAGCCCTACCAGACTAGGAGATAAGTTTTTCTTCTCAGTTTGGGTTACATCCCAAAGGATCTCACTGCCATACTAAAATTTACCTGATTATTTTGATCTCCTATTTTATTTGTTTTAAAGCAGTATGTTTACTTAGTGAAGCAGACAGAAATAACCTTTGGGTTATCATTCAAAAGAAAAGAAAGACCTGCTTGGCTTCTAGCCACTGGTACAGTGAGAATTTAATCAGATTTACTCCAGCTCCTGGGTCTCAGTGTCTAGCTAGATTAATAACAGGCTCTGATTTCAACTCATGGAGATTCCTGGGGACGTGATTCCATGCAGTGTTTCCTGCCTGCTGCTTTCTGGCTCCACACTGTACTTTCTCTCTTGACATTTATCCCCACATGGATGAGCCTCTGTCACTGTGTTTTTCCAGCCCTCAGTGTGCTGACAGACCAGAGGGGGAGCTCCAGATTGAGAGTGTTAACAGGACCCCCATAGCAGGAAAGAAATGGTGCTTCCCTCATTTTTTTTATTGGGAAGCAGGACAAAGAGCAGGAGGCAGAATCGTCTCTTGGCATCTGTGGGTTAAGTCTAGCGGCTGTCAGCTTTCTGGTTCCCTAAGAAATGGAAATGGGCCCTGTAAGAGATAAGACTGTCTTGTGATATTTCCCTTGCTCTTAAGTTTGATCTTTGTTATACCAAAGGTATCTGGACTTGTCTCCTTTGGTCTGCACTTTCTTTCCTGGCATTACCTGGGGTTAGGGAAGAAGGATGACTGTGCTTAAAATCAAGAAAGCAGATGAATGTGTTTGTATATAAGATGAAAAAATCTTCACAGCTATTCCTGTTAAAGGGTCTCAAAATTGCTTTTCCAGGGAAAGAACTTCCCTGCTTTGCTGTCTTCTGTCTTGGTGGTGACTGTGTGATTTGTGTGGGCCTAGGGTCTCTTCTGGAATTCAAACATTTCTTCTTTCTTGAGAGACACGGAAACATTATTTGTGTTTGGGGAAATGGAGGCACAACCAGGTTGCAACAGATATTTGGAACAGGTCTAGGCATTAATGTGATTTAGACCAGGGAAAAAAGATGAAAGAAATACAAATTAAAGGAGATGAGTTTTGTATGTGTTATCAGGATGGCTCCAAAAGTACCCATACCTTCTGCATTAATGTTTGTCTATGCTATAGTACTTCCCTTCCAATTGCTTGTCTTAGTACAGTGCCCTACACATGCTCTGTGAATGTGTCTGGCCTTGGTCAGGGTGGCATGAGATCCTTGGAATTCACATCCTGTGGTTTAACTCGGGTGATTCAAGAAACAGCCAACCAGCCCTCACTGAAATCCATCTATAGGGATATCTGTGGTGATTTCACCCACACTGGTTCTATATAATGCTACATGTTTAGGTTTTCTTTTGTTATCCAAGAAGCTAAGGCAGATAAACTGGAAATAGGTCTGGAGATCTAATAGTGGGTGGAAGTCAATTTTATCACTGTTACTTTAAGTAACCCTTGTCATCAGGTATTCTCTCCCTGGATCTGTCCTGACTTGCTCTGAGATCAGGTTTTAGCTTTCTGCTTGGTTTAGCTGCAGTGATTTGTGATTTATTTTTTGGGGGGAGGGTTCATTTGCCGTGTTTCCCGTTTTTCAGGCAGAGTCCAAATGGTTTTGAAGGGCATTTGTCTTTCTCTGGTGGAACTTGTACAAATGACAGAGTTGAAGATAACTTATCACATTGCCAAATGAACTCTTAAAATTGGAATTACCTGCTGTGTGCTCATCTTGGTTTTAGTTTCAAAGTAGATGAGTCTTGTAAAACTCACCTGTAGATAAGTTGTCTGGGAAGCTTCTGTCATCTTTCTGGGCTGTGAGTGATGGATTCTGTTCAATACACGGCACCACAGCGATAATGGTTTTAATTTGTTTTTCAGAACTCACCTTTAATTTGGGGACACCTGCAGAAAAGGGTGTACATGTGGAGTGATAAAAACCAGAGAATATCTGTTTCTCCAATTTCCTTCAGGTGGTTCCTCCCTAATCCTTTCCCTTTGAGGAATGCAAGTGAATTTCTTCTCTATGAAGACAATGAATCTTCCTGTTAGCCTGTGACTTTGTTTTGGTTTTGATAGTTGACAGAATAGCTTAAAGACAGAGAGAACACAGAAGGCCTTGGAAAGCACTTGTAATGAGGTGAGCATGCACCCCATGCTGAAAATTAATCTAAAGCCTCATCCACAACTGCAAGTTGATTTCATTCTTGATCTGTTTTTCATCTCTGGATTTTATAGCAGGTAGAGTGATTTTTAGGGCTTTTTGATTACCTTTTTAAAATTCAAATTCTCATAATTCACTATGTGCACAAACTCCTTCAGGCTGACCATGCACACACACTTCTTTCCTTCTCCAAATAAATGATAGGATTTTTGGTGAAGAAGTGGCTAGCATAGCAGTAAAGTACTCTCAGCCTGTCTTGGGAATACTAAATCCATTATTGTCAGTTTGTTCTTTGGAGAATGGCTAATGAGGAAACAGTGCCCCAAGAACTTGGATTGTGCTTCCCAAGGCAGAGATTCAAATTGCTACGGCAGCGCTACTTGCCTTTTTGACACTGAACAAATGAAAAAGAAATTTTAAATTAGAGTTAAGTTCAGGGAATTTTACAAAGGATTCTATAAGGTAATTTCCTATTCAGCTAATTTCCATGTGCAGTAAGCTATTTCTGTGCAAGACTGTTCAAGTAAATACAATTTTCTTGAAACTTCAGAACCTGAGGTACTTTTTTGAAAGAAAATAATTGCTGGTACAATGACACCATGAAGTGCTTCTGCAATGGTTTTTATAGTGTTTAGTCAAAATTCTTTACTGAAAAGACTTACAAATGAAAGAGGATTCACTGGATAAAGGTCCATCTTCCATCCATAGTTCCAAAAATAAGTTTAAAATTAACTCAGATGAAAAGTTTTATAAATTCTGTTTTGATATGCCTTGGCTCTGTGGAGAGCAACTACTGGAGTGTCTTGCATAGGAAATTCAGCAGAACTTGTAGCCGAAGGTTGGAAGGCTACTAAGGACAGAGGTGAGGGATTTATGGTATAGGTGACTGATATTTTTGACTGAAATTCAAGCCAATTATCACTGTTGATGGTCTCTTATCCCCTGTGTTTTAAAAATTATAGGTCTAACTGTGTTTGAGGTTCAGACCTACATCTCTCTCTGCAAACAGAGCAGTTATATGGATTGTCCATGACCTTCACACTCCTGGGCAGTATATTTCTTGACAAGTAGATTAGGGGCTGCATTGATTTCTCATCATTGCAAACAGGGCCCCCATGAGTCTGGTGACATCTACTCTGTGATCATGGACTCTTTGGAAGTGGAGTGAAGCCCTGTGCTAGGATGACTTCATGACAGACTATAAGTTTGCAGGAGGCCAAGTGAAGATCTTGCCAAGAGCAACATCCAGGTCTTCCTGACCTGAGTGTGTGTTTGCTCCCCTATGTCAGGTACATGAATCAGGTTAAGGCAGTAATCCCTAAAGAAGAGGAAATAAAGAAGAATGGATGACGATTTTCCCCCTAGGAGTGCTGATTTATTAATAAATTTCCATGTCTCATGTGTCATATGATGACACTTGAGCTGTGAGTAGTCTTGCTGCATGTCATAGGCTTGTCACTGTCACAATTTATGTAGTGTTCTGTAGCAAGAAAGCAGCATGGACCTTGTAGCCCTTAAAAAATTATGCTGCTGCTTCCACGAGAAGCTTGATTTCCAGGTCATAAGCTAATTATTTTCTGACCTGTACAGAACAATTACCGGGCAATCCCAGAGAAGGCAGAAGTAATATTTCTTTCAAAGATCTTGACCAATAAAACTTTTTGGCTGCACTACTGTGTGAATGAAAAATAAGCCAGTGACTTTTACAGCCTGTCGTGCCTGAACTCACCAGGTGCTGAGTTTCATGCAGTTGTTGGAAATATTATCTTGGCTTTTAGAGTTGTGAAACCCATTTCTCATGCTTTAGCAGCCCTTGAGTGCTGTGGGAAATTGAACTTTTCTACTTTCTGTCTTGCTTGTAAATGAAAAAAACCATCTATTTATTTTGAGGTGAGCAGGCACCAGGTTTTGAGAGATGCTTACACACAGGTATAGCAGAATACAGGGCACACCTAGAGCTGTTCACATTACCCTCTTCATTCCTGTCATCTGGGATTAAAAACAAACAGACTAAAACAACAAATAAACAAGAAAAAAACCCACATCTCTCAAAAAAACCCCAAACATCAAACCAAACATGAAATGCCATAGGAAGACAAAGAGGGAAATAAATAGAAACAAAAAAATTGAATACTTTCATTGCTGCATTTGTCTTGTGAATTCAATAGTGTAGGTGGAAAACACCAAGAAGTGGAACCCTTTATAGGAAAAGTTTGACTGAAAACAGCAGACTTGGAAAGGAAACTGGGAGACAACAGCCAGTGGTGCTGAGGTGGCCCCTCAGTGTCCAAGTACTTAGATAGTTAAGCACCCTCTTACATGCTCCAATTCACTCACAGGACCAAGTAGCAAATCTGCAGATTCTTTATTATTTGTTTTTTAGCTTTTGACAATAGAAATACTTGCATGTCAGACATCTAAAGGATAAAAAGAAGCCCTGTAGGACCCCTCCTTTTTTAAACATTACAAAAGGTTTGATCCTCCTTCCCCTTTAATGAAGCCTTTTGGCTCTGAAGGGAGGTATGGAACCATTCTAGTTAGCAATCTCAGTTTCCAAAACCGCTGATGATAGGGTGGGTTTCACATTGCATTATCAGAGGAAAGGGGCTTTCACCCGAGGTGCCTCCAGGTTTGATAACACTGCTGAAGTGCACTGTATCAGTAGGGACCTCCCTCTGGTAGAATCCTCTTGATTTGTCCAAGAGAGAGGTGATTTAATAGGGTTGGGTTGCGGAGGACACCTCTGCACTTGGTTTACTGATAACTGTCTCTGAAAGTCCCAGGGGGAGGTGAAAGGTGCCATTTGAAAATCTCAGCTGGATTGTGTGCAAGTTGTGTGCTTACCTCATCTGAAATCCTTGCCTCGGGTGCAGTATCTCATGCCTCAGGTGGAAAACAGAACAGCAATTTTAACACGTTTGCTAAGTAGGTTGTTATTGCCTGAGGCTATGTATTCCTTTGCAGCTTATTGAGCTAAACCCTGTTAGCTCATAGGGCATGAGCCCTCTTGCAAGCCCTCTCTCAGCCCAGTGTTCTCTCAGGGCTTGGGCAGAATTGCCCCTTATCACCTCTGGGTGGGTGGGGGGGTGGGCTTTGAAGTTTGTCCAGTGAGCCCTGTTTCCAACATTTTGATACAACTGATTCATTACTTGGAAAAGGGTGTTAGCATGAACTGCTCATTGGGCTCAGCGAAGGGAATTTGGCAGGTGTCAACACTGATTGATCCCCTGCCAAATGTGAGTGAAGGGAATGCTCTTCTATGATGCAAACTTGTATGTGCTCTACCTGATCATAACACCTGATGACATTTCTTCTCTAAATGGCAGTCACCATTAATGAATGGAACCTCTTGGTTTTCCTAAGATACTACTGATTTAAGTCCTTTCTCTTGAACAGAGAGTATTCATAAAGGCATATGTTGAAGGACACTGAGTCTCCTAGATCACAATTTTTTTTTCTTTAACTGCAAGATTGTTTTTTCTACCAGAAACAAAATTCTTTTCCCTTTTCAAAATATTTGAATTATGGTGGGTTCTAATGACTCTTCAGGCAGACACTTTGTGTCCACAGTTCAACTAACACAAAACCACCAAAGTGCTACTGGTTATAAGTTTTGCTGCATTGTTGTTGCTGCCTTTATGGAAGCATAAAAACCAAGATGTCAAGTCAATGAATTTTTTATTTTTTTTTAGTGAAAAATATGCTAGCTCTGATTTATTTTCAAAACATTAATACAATTCCTTATGGTTAAAAAAATCAGAGTGTTATCATGCATTTCCTTTGGACAAATCAGAGAAAAGAAATTGCGGCCCATTCATGATGTTGCACCATGCTGGCAATTTTCTCTTATGTAGCTTTCCCTCCCCATGAAAATAGTTCCCTACCAAGTCAATTGAACTGGACAAAAGTGATTTATGTAGTCTGTGCAAAGAGAAAAGGCTTTGTTAGATTTCAGGGAACATGTGGAGACTCTGGGGGTGAGAAGCAGCTTGTTTGAGACATGGGGAATTACAACTCTCTCATTAAATCTCCATGCCTATGACCAGACGTGGCCTCACTTTGCATTTGCTGCTTGATTACTGAATCTATGAAGCTGCTGTCTGGAAACAAAAGGCAGTAAATCAAATCAGTGGGCATCTATCAATGGGGACTGAAGAAGCTTGTGATGTTGTGTTCTCCTTTGGCTCGTTGTCTGAATGCAGCAGACACTAAAACCTCTCCATGCACGTTTCTGCCTGCACATGGAAGTGCAAATACAGTTCAACTTTTTAACCCTTCTTGTAATGTGTCATGGTCTAGGAGAGACCCATCATCATGGAAATAAATCTTCCTGCCTCCTCCCAGATAACTTAGCCATGGGAAAAGCAGACCTTTCAACTGGTACAGAATTTTATTTGCCATCCTGGTCTCTGACAGGAAGAGTAAAGGACAGAATAGCCTGGTTTGAAGTACTTAAATTCAACATTAGGGAGGAACAGAACTATCCTGATAATCATCTAATTTCTGTGTGGACAAAACCAGTGGAGATAGTTCTGACATTGCACCCTTTGTACTCCATAGTATTTCAAGGGGAAGAACTCTCAAAGAGCCAGAGCTTGGTTACTGAATGAAATTCTTGAGAGCTTTATTGTGTAGGCTCTGGTTTTCTGATGTACTTCTCTTGGTATTTGAGAGCTGGCTGAGTTGTCTGTGAAGGAATCACCAAAGTATTAAATCTAAATATATATTTAAGTAACATAATAGATTTATGTGTGCGTATATATACATATATATAATAACCAATGACACCTGCATGTATTTTCAGGATAGAAGCTGAAAATATAACAAAGAAACTATAACAAAAGGAGTGGACAAAGTAATAAAATAGGATGTCACAGTGGACTTCAGGCAGTCTGGAGTGTGGGCTGTGCTCCTGGCACCGGGTCATGTGATATGATATATTGTCTTGTAAATTCCAGTTAGCATCACATCAACTGTCCATAGAGGGTGTGCCCATGCTCCTGGATAAAACCTCAGCCCTCTGGGGCCTTGTCTGTTAAACAGTTTGTTGGCCCAATAAACTGGCTCACGTGGCAGTGCTGTATGTTAGAAATCAATACAGCTGCACTTGCCTTGTCCTGGCAGAGGAAGGGAAACCTCCAGGGACTGATTAAGTTCTCTGCTGAAAAAGCTGCTGCATCCTGAAACACTTTAAATAAATGCCATGTATCTACAGGTAGTTCTGCATTTAATTCAGGTTTTATGAGACTTGTTGTACACTGAATAAATGCAACTTGATTATAAATAACTTATTCATTGTAAACATGTTATTTCATAGATTGTACATCTCATGATACCACTGTTTTTTAATTAGTGTGATGAGCTGTCATAGTGTATTTCATTGGCCAAATTTTCTTGGTGCTGTTATGTCTAAATTCAGTTATCCATTTACCATCACAACCCCAGAAATAGTAATGTACTTATGAAATATTTTAATAAGCCAGACAGCACATGTGCTCCCTTCACTTACCTTGATAGGCTCAAAAATGTCTTCCCTTCTGTCTAAAGCCCTCATTGATATCAGCTGATCAGACTGTCCTTTGGGGCTGCTGCTCTTAGGAAGGAGAATCTCAGCTGTCTCTGGGAAAGCACAAGTGATGTTGGGTGTGTGGGGTATTTGACAGATTACCAAATTTATAGGTGGCCAAAGATTTTGGTGGTGAATGGAGGCTTTTCATAGGGACCAGAACTTCTTGCTCTTTTGAACTTGTGGTACCTCTGGACCTTTGTGTTAATGAGGAGTCAGAGTGAAGGCTTGGGGAAGTTTGGCCGTGGTGGCGTGTGGGTTTTTGGTGGTGGTGAGGGTACTTCTGCCAGCCCCGGTGATGGTGAATGCAAGTGACATATGTCTGAGTCAAGTCTGTCCCTATATGTCCCTTAAGAATTCAGGACTAAAATATCATTGAGCTAGGAAGGAAATGCGAGCTGCCTCAGGGCCAACATGTGTGTTTCTTCGCTATTCTAAGAATCAATCTGTAAGGGTCATGGAAATGGGAATGTACCAGCACCTCACACTTGCATGTCTATATGCTCTAGTATTTTATATGCCTGTCTTTCTCACTGAGCAACAACAACCCCCTCCCACAAAGAAATGGAGAGAGAGTCTGTTGATTTTTGCTGCCCAGTAAATGATTTAGGTGAAACTTTATGCGCACAACTTGTGCGGTTACCAATTGCTATTCCCAGAGGAGAAGAAGGAGGGAGAAAAGGGGAATTTGCCTTGCTGGTATGATAGGAGTTAATAATCAGTTTAATTCACAATCTCCAGCTCTTCAAAGGAGTTGATAATAAGTGTTTGTCTTCTCTTTCCCTCCCACTCCTTTCCCCCTAGGAGCTAGTGAGAGACATAGACAGCACAGATCACAGAAGGAAAATTGTAAAGGAGAGAGGAAATCCCCAGTGGAAACTCTTTAATCTGCCTCTGGAAAGGGCAATTTGTGTTAATAGGACAAAACTGTAATGTTTAGTATTAATTATAGGGATTGGGGGAGGAGCATGTGAAGGATGGAGGCAGAGAATAAGCTGGAGGGAAGGAGAGATCCCATTGCAACAGTTCTGCTGTGGTAGGAAATAGAGCAGCCAGATGAGTCCTGTGTCTTCCATCAGTGAGGGGAGGTGTATCTGGACCTCCTACCAGTTGAATTCTGCTACCAGCTGAGAAATTTCCTGTGTTGCAGACAGACCCAGTTCCTCTGCATATCCCTGATGCCCTCACTGGAGATTATTGAGTTCAGTCAACAAGTAATAGGGTGTGTGAAAAATAAGAAAAAGTGTGTGGATTTGATTTCATGGCATGGAATTCCCTGTTTATTTGGGCTTTAGAGTATCTCAACACATACAGCCTTGCCAAGGAAAGGTACTATCACCCTCCCTCAGGAGTCCACTTCAAATTTAGAACTGGGCATTACAGGCACAGAGAAAAGAGGGAGGAATGTGCCTGTACATAGCAGTGACTTGCCTCTTACATGCCTGAATTAATGCAGCCCTATCAGTTTCGGTTCTTCATTCTGCTTCTCATGTGAGTAGTTCATTTGGTTCCCATTCCTCTTCTCCAAAGTGAGATAAAAAGATGATAGGAAATTTAATTTCCAGAAAGGGACACCCAGGCAAGTAGCAGGATGCAGCTGTTGGGTGGATTAATGTGGGAAGTCATCTTATCAGATGTTTAGAGCCTCTGTTACAGATAAGCAATTTCCCTTAAAAAATAAAAAAAATACATCTAAATTGCCAATGAAGCATCTTGGTGATGTCCCATTACAGGCAGGATAAACATGAGCTGGATTTCATCTGACCTTTAAATTACCTCCATTTTATCAGTTCCATTTTATCAACAGCTCTTTAGAGAATGAGCCCCTACTTGGAATTAATAGATTCCTTCATTGCAGAAATCTGACATGGGCCTGTGAACAGCCCAGGCAGAGTGTGCTTTTCCACAAGAGATCACATTTGGAGAGAGGACTACACTGACATATAGGAAGGGTGCTTGGTAGAGTTGTCTTTGCCTTGATTTTCCTGTGTTCCTAATAGGAGAAAGTTCATCACAGGCAAATAGTGACAGTGGCACAAAAATCCTAATTTTTTTCTTTATGCACTGTAGGCCTGTGGGGGCAGAAGATGGGTTATCATCTTATGATCCAAGAATAAAAGAAAGTAACTTCTGTAATTCTGGAGGTAGAAATCAAATTGCTAGGTGTATGAAGGAGATGGATCTGGGGATTGTTAGGGAATGATACTGGATTTTTGTGTTTTCTGTGGTGCCTAGTGCTGACTGACTTTTGTTACACCCTCTGAGGCTGACTTTGGCAGTAAAAGCAAGCAGCCAAGAACAGCTCTTGCAATGAAGTGGTTTCCTGGAGAGGACAATGGGGTGTGCAGGACCTCTCTCCTTCTCAAGCTTTGATGCACCTCTTGCTGGCACCATTCCTGGGGCAGGAATCACTTATCATACAGATGTTCATACCCAAGCCATCATGGTAAATGCAATTTTAATTTCACAGACAGATTGTGCTCAGGAAGAGAAATGATGCAGAGAAGCTTGCAAGGATCAAACCTTTCCTGGCCACAGTTGAGCTGAGGATACATTCTGTGCTTGTAATGATGTTAAATTTCAGCAGTCTGATAAGGGACAGCTCCTGGGACCTGTAGGATGCAAAATGAGGTGGGCATGGGTTTCCAGCAGAAAGCTCCTTCATATTTAGCTGAATGCTTTTCCTGACAGGCCTTTTGGTGTGTGATTAATCACTGGTGTATTCATGGAGGGATAGGTTTTTCTATCTAGACTGTACTTTGTCATATCAGTTCCTGGCAGTCCCATTTATGTACAAGTTAAGATTTTTTTTTATGGTCATAATGCTATGTGTTTTCTTCCACAGTCATGCTCAGGTTGATCCATACATTTATATGGCAGGATATCACCTTTCTGGTTGACCCTCTTACCTTGCATCACCTTAGGGCTGCTTTAAACAATATCACTCCTGCATCTGGTGAAGAAGATGGAATTTTTTAATGGAGAAATAACCTGTTGATAGTAGTTAATCTCCTTGTTTAAAGAAAAAAGACCCATTTCATCTTCTAATTTAATGATAAATTGCAGTGATTCATCAGGGAAGGAGGGTTTATTAATAGAGAGGATAATAAATGGGCTGCAGAGAGATATGAGAAAATAATTTTGTGAAATAAGGGGCTTAGGGGGGAAGAATGCAGAGTGTGAAATCAGAACTGAAATCTTCAGAATCATTGTTGCCTCTCTGTACTGCACACATCACCTCAAGGACCTTCTCTCCTTGTCTCAGACTTGTTGTTTTAGGTTCATTTCATACTGTAAATGGTCCAAGAAAATAGCTAGGAGTCTCCTGTGCGCTCTTCAGTTAATGGACATGTCTCCAGATCCATAATGGGCATGAAAATATGGGAATATTCTGAGTTGAGGGGAATGGGAACTGTCTGTTAATTTGGATTGCATTTATGGAATTGCTTTTGACACAACTACCAACTACAAGATGAAAAATACAAAATGCTCTTTTTTCGTTAATAGAAAATGGGATCTGGAATTCCATGGTGTGGTGTTCACTTTGTAGAGACAGTGCAGGAATAGTCACCTGTGTAGTGATTTTCCTCCAGTACAATGAAGTAAGATTCTTCTTAGGTTCAGGTAAATAGTAACTTAAGTTTGACAAATGCTGATCAAATTTGCAAATTTAATCAGCATTAAATTTGCTAGGACCTGCAAATGCTGATTAAATTTGCTAGGACCGAAAACTGGCAGTGAGATTTTCAAAAACTCACTGACCAAGTCCTTGCTGTTAGGAAATTTTTGCTTAGGACTGATGATACGGTTCTTATTTCTCTAAACAGAGGGGAAAGTAAATCTCTATTTCTCCTTTCCTGGCAGGGCTTTTATTGAACAAATGACAGGCAGAAGCTGTTGATCTTTTGAGAACACTTACCCCTTCCAGCCCTTTGCTTCTCTCAGGAGAGACTGAGGCAGAACACTTTTCCTGTAGGCCACTTGAAAGATTTAATTTGACAAATAAATGGGATGCTTTAAAACTTTGTTTTGGTGAACCAAAAAAAGAAAGTGAAGTTTTGATCAGATTTATGTGCTATCTTTTATTGATTTGGACTAGCAGCTAAACTTGTTCTCCAGCACTCAGCTGCTTTCCAAGCCCTAATGCTTGTTCTGACCCCACAGAATGCTGGTGGTAGCCATTAGGGCAAGCATTTCTGCCTGCCATGCTTGTGAACTGGTGAGAGATCCTCCTGGTGCTAGTTAACAACCAGTTATTAATCACTCTTGCTTTCCATCTCCTATGAAAGAGGTTGGGAGGTGCAACACTCTGTTTCTCTTTTCCTCGGGAGGAGAGGAAAAGATGGGTCAGGGAGAGACATCACCTGCTGTGGAGTGGGATTGCTGCTGATGTGTGAGATGCTATTTAAGGAAACAGATTAGGGGAGGGGAGGGAGAAGGAAAATCCCCTATTAACAAACTCATTAGTGCTGAGAGAAGTCAAACCAAATTGCTACTCAGAAAAGCACTGTCTAGCTGGATTTATTATTCTCTGTAATTAGGGTCAAAACAGGATGGAGTGTGGTACAAGCAGGGGCTGAGAGAGAAAATGTGGTCTGTTCAAAGCCAATTATTTGTAATTACTCAAGTCAAGATGTGACATTTACACCAAAGAGGGAATAAGATCACAATGCTGTTTCCTCACTTAAAGAGCCTTTGCTTTGCTTGCAGTCTGTAGATTGGGAACATTGTGAGGGAGGTGGTTTAAAGGGATTTGACCATGACAGAAGAAAGCTGGGATGCCTGGACACATCTGTACCCTGAGACTTAGATTACACCTGGACCTGCAATGGTGAGGTTCATCTACATCTTCATTGGGTCACAAGGACCCAGCAGCAGCCCCAGCTCTGGGCACCATTCACAGGCTGGCAGAGCTCAGAGCAGGGCATCCTCTGAGAAAAGGAGCCTTGGAGGGAAGCGATCCCAAGCCTCAGCTGCTGCTGGATATCACACGGCTTTCCAGGGAGCTTTTCCTCTCTTGGACTCGAGTGCTTAGTGCCCTGTGGTAGCTGCCCAAGGAGAGGGGCAGAACCTCCCATGGCAGGGAACAGGAGTTGGGATTTCATCTGCCCGAGCTGAGGAGCCCTGGCTGCGCTGCCAGCAAAGTTGCCCTTTGCAGAAACTGATGCAGAAGGGAGAAAAAATGAGTTCCCCAGGGGAAATTGCCGTTTAGTCGCCTGCCCAGGAGAGCCTCTGAAGACGGCACTAGTTGCAAAAGCTTTTGTCTGTGCCTCTTCAAACACAGCCGCCTGAGGGGTTTCTTTGAAAGAGGCTTTTTGGTCTGCTCCTTTCAAGTGGCGGGGGTTGTGTGTTTGAGCTGCAGGTGGCCAGTTGGAGTCTGAGCAGTGTGTTCGCAGGGCTTGGAAATTCAAAACTCTCTCTGAGCAGAGAGGAAACATCAGAGATATTTAAGGTTTCTCCGTGCCAGGATGTGGCCCGAACTTCGAAAACAGTGCAAACTTAAAATGCTTTCATCAAAAAAGTATGAGCCTCTCTGTGGAGATACACAGCTGACTTTAAAAGTGGCTTTTTAAAAAAAAAATGAGTTATTGATCACAGTATAATAGGCTTACTTTAAATCTTCTTGAGTTTAGCAGTGTATGTTTAATATGTATTTAAAGCAGATATAATAAAAACTTATTCTGGTATCATTCCTCCACTCCTATGCCCCCATCACTATGCAGGTGTACTCTTACAGTTCCAGCTCACATGGTCCTTTCTAACCATCCCTTACATATTTACTTCTAAAAAAGTTTAAATCTCCTCAGAGCCTTGGCCCCATGGTAGCCATGGGTAGGGCAGTTTGAAAGCTCTGCCAGCCTGTTTGAACATCAGTAGCTGTTTTGAGGCTGGTTTAGAATCCCCTGCAGAGCTCTGGTGCTTTCTGTTCCTTGGCTGATTCTACAGTAGTTGTTCTGAGCCAGACAAAGGTCCAGCTATGAAATGCTAGTCTCCAACAGTATCAGAAATGGATGTTTGTGGGAGAGTTAGAAGAACAGAGCAAGGGTTTCCAGCAGTTTGCAGCTCAGAAGCAGCTTAAATCATACGTAATTTTATGTTGATGGAACGTTTTTCCCCTGAATTTCTCCAGCTGCTTTCTGAATCCTGGTAAGTATTTGGCATCCTGTGGCATACACTTTCGTAGCTTAAAGTGCTATGTGAAGCTTCTCTGGTCTGCTTTGAATCTGCCACTTGCTAGTCCATTTGATGTCACTTTGTGTGCTGGGAGAGATGGTGAATGATTTTCCTCTGTACATTGCTATTATTACAAATTTCATACTCCTATTCAGCTCTCTTTTTTTCCTGCTCTGCTGAGTGCTTGCCTGCTTAGGTATTTCATAGAATGGTTTGGATTGGAAAGGGCCTTAAGGATCATCTAGTTCCAGTCCTCCCTCCACAGGCAGGGAAAAAACACCCATATTATCAAGTTGCTCTGATGGAGTAGTTGGAGGGGATAGGGATAACTTCTATCCAGATGTTACACTGATCTGCATGGAGGGAAGAGAATGTCTCTATTCAGCAGGATGAAGAGAGTTCTCTCCCAGCCCATTAAAGCTTGGTTTCCTGAGAAGTGCCAGACACATGTATGCACTCATTCCATCACTCATGCCTGGAAAGGAGCAGAGTGCTCACACTGCTCTCCCTGTCACCTCATTTGACACCATCACTAGGGCTTGTGGACCTTTATGGATAACGTAAATTTCCATGAGGCTACTCAGTTAGCTCTGCCTTCCATGTGTACAGCTCCTGTTACTGTCACAGCTGAACCCCTCCCATGGTACCTCACAGCAGCACCTGACACAGCCCCCTCCACTACTCACATCATTCAGAGGAGCCCCTGAGGGCCTGGAGCCCCACAGAGAGTGGCTGGTGGTACTAGAGGTTTGGTGGAGTGTGGCAGAAGTTGTATTTTTCACAAAATATTTTTATAGGTCTTCTACTTTGCTTCTTCAGAAGCATCAAGGCTCCCAAGGTCTAGAGCCAGAACCTTTTGGTAGCTCAGAAATGCTCTGAAGAGGATGGTATTACTGTGCAGCTGTGGATAAATTAGCAACATGTAGTTCCATGTGGGTTTTTTGCCCTCTTTTAAGGTGTCAGAGTGTGTGAATTCTTTGATTTGGGACAGTTACTTCACCCTTCCTGTCCTCCTGGAAGGTGTCAATGCTGCCACTGTTTTCCTATGGTGCTCTTTGTCAGGCATGGCCATGCACAGACAGCTTTACATTAACTTGCCTGGATCCTTGTAGCTGTCAGACATTTGGCAGCAGTTTGGCTCTAGTCTCCATGCTGGTGTGTTGTCACACTGCTGTGTGCCAGCTTGTGTGTTATGGTGCCCTCCTGGGTGGCCCCAGGCCTTGTGGTGGGTAGGACTGTGTAACAAAGATGTGCAGGTGTTACCTGAGCTTGTGTAGGTCTGCAGAGTGGGGGTGAATGGTAGCAATGAAGACCTCTCAGACAACGTGAGAAGGTATACCAGGGTCCTTAGAGTTCCCTTGCACATGCCTGATACTCTTCACTGCCTTCAGCTGGGTTTAATCCTCTGGTGTGATGGGTTTAATCCTCTTCTGTGTAGCACAGAAAAGGTAGTGATGATGTCACACTCAAAGATGCTTCTGCGCAACAGTCTCTGTGCTAACCAGGGGGTGCTGGGGTGGACAAAATGTCTCATTTTGCACAACTCTGGTACTTCTAGGTCTGAGAGCTGGAAACCCTTCTGTAATGCACTGTTTAACTTAAGTGTTAGTCCAGCACCTTGAGCTTGCAATTCAATCCTTCTCTTTCTCAGGATGTCTTGTAGATCAGCAAACATCTAAGCAAGGAAAAGCTTTGTCTCTACCTCTCAGCCACTTAATATTAGGAGGACTCAAGGGAAGCTGGTTTGCCTGGTGGTGGACACATGTTTCTGTTTGGAGATGTGTCTGTGCCACAGGGAGCTGCTGGGCAGGTGGTTTGGCAGGGTGGATTTCACTGCATTGTGGGACTCACCTGGAATTCTGCAGAGGCACCTCTGCAGGGGCTGGGTGCAGCACTAGCTCAGACATCCATCCCTGTGGTCCCAGGAGAATCCTACAGCTGCCTCCAGCCTTAGCCTCTCTCTCCTCTCCATCCTTGATTTAACACAAAATTCCTAATTCTAATCAGTTTACTCTCTGAAGTAATGTTTCTCTGCAGCAATGAGCTGTTTCCAGATATCGTCTGAGAGTACAGTGAAGGGGGAGACAAGTTTCTTATTGATAATAGTTATCTTCAACTCTGCAAATAGCCCAACCTCTGGGGATGTGCCTCAGCTGATGGAAGAATGGTTTATGTTGGTCCAGTTCCTGTGCAAAGCTTGAAAACTGACAGGAAAGTAATGTAGAAAATGTCTTTCTTTAGAAAAGCAGAGCATGACTCAGTGCTTTCATGTCTTTACTTCAGGGAAAATGGGGTTAAAAGCTGATTTATACAAAAAGAAAGGAAGAGGAAATAAAAAAACCTAGTGCAAAACAAGGAAGGCTAAAATCCTCACATTATGTGTTGGTTGCACAAACTAGGGGGAAAATTGGGTGCTGAGCTTCAGTAGAGCTGAATGTCTATGGAGCAACTGTAACTTTTGCCCTTGCACCTACTGGTCCAGGCATCCAGAGAGGATGTCACATAGCCACCATCTGGAAGGCACAGATTTTGTAGCTCAAAACAGCAATCCAGAAATGAGAGAGGGCGAACCATCACCAGGAGTCTTGCAGTGGTACTGGCCAGGCTGCCATTGAGTCACCATGCAAAGGATTTAGAAGGGACAGAGGGGGGTGGCAGGAAATCCACACTGACGATGTGACCCTGTAGAGGGGGAGAAGGTGGTTGAGTTCTGAATGTCTTGGTTTTCTGTAGAATCAGATACATCTTGTCTGCTTTGGTTGCTAGAGACAGGACCCTGAGTTAGAACTTCTGCCAAACACTGTGTCAGTTGTATTTTCTAATTAAGTTCCTACTTTAGCCCATCAGAGACTGGCAAATACAGGCTCTCTTCAGTCTCCATTCATGTATGAACCATCACTTTGTGCCTGAGGGAATTCACAACCAGACAAGTGCTCTTTGGGGGAGGGAGGCACTTGTGTGCATAATAAAATAGGAACAAAATGAGTGTGGAGGGTTCAATCACAATTACCTGGATAATTAATTTGGTTCTTAAAACTTATAGAGGTAAGGTTTGTTTTGTTGTTGGTTGTGGTTTGGGGCTTTTTGTGTGTGAGTTCTATTCTGCTTGTACGTGTTGTTTTTTTATAACATCAGTGAATGACTAAAACTGTTACCATATGCCTTTAAATTTGAAGATTTCCAAATAGTTTGCAAAGTGTTCCTTTTGACTAGGCCTTATGCTATCTATTATTCTTGGTGTTTGAGGGGTCATTTGAAGTCCATGGTATCATTAGTGAATCTGGACTGGAAGAAATCCAGACTAAATTATGTCTGAACTATTGTGAAGATGGTGAAAGAAATTAGACATTTCAGAAGCCTCCACGCTAGCAATGCTTCTGAATCTATCTTTTTGTTTGTGCATTTGTGAGCTCTTTTCTGTCTGTGCCTGGGTCTTTGGGGGGAAAATAGGCATTTTGGAGCATGTTTGTGGATGCTGTTCA
Source organism: Campylorhamphus procurvoides (assembly GCA_013396655.1). NCBI lineage: Eukaryota > Metazoa > Chordata > Aves > Passeriformes > Dendrocolaptidae > Campylorhamphus > Campylorhamphus procurvoides. The sequence continues at coordinate 131,567 of WBMV01009148.1, read as the reverse complement.
ATAGCACAATATATTTGGACGAGTCTGTGCTCTTGTTTTTGGTTTTTATTTTTGTGATTGTTCCTTTCCTTTTTTCCTTTCTCTTTTCTTTTCTTTTTTTTTTCCTTGAATTCCAAGGGGGGTTACTTGCAACACATATGCTAAAAGCTTCTTCCCCACTTTGTTGCAGTGGAAACAGGCTCATTAATGAACTCATTAATAACCTCCAGCCAGACGCTACCCAGGGAGATCTATGGGCTCTGAGTTAACATGTCTGTGGCTACCTCTGCCAAGTGGACATCTATTATTTTCTCACCTCAGCCTCAGAAATGGCTCCCCTGACAGAGGCACTTTGCTATACCACAATACCCAGAGACTGCTGAATATTCATTATCTCTGACTGCCCAAAGTGCTTCGCCAGCATCTGGTATTGGAGCCAAGATGTTTTATTACAGCTTGCCTTTTGCTTTCCTCAGAGAGGGTGGTGCGGTTGTATCGGCTGTTCAGTTAACTTTCTCATCTGAGCTCCTTCATTTGTGCTTTGCTTTGAGAAGGGGGAACAGAGGGGAAAAACTGATTTAGCCCCAGTGCTTTAGTTCCATGAAAGTGAAATTTACAGCCCTATTATTCTCCTGGAAGATTGATTAAAGAAGACAAGCCTTTGAACTTTGTTTCGAACAAGAGGTGGTTGTAATAACTGTAATCTTCTGCTTTATATTTCCCCATGTGAGGGAGGGAGGAACTCCATTTACCTCTCTGTCACGGTGAAAATGAGGGATGTAGGTGGCCTGCATTCAAACAGCAGCAGCCACAGATCCTCTTTGTACCTCTCAAAATCACATATGGCCATTCTGTGTTGCTTACTGAGACTTAGAACTAGCTTGTGTTGCTTTCTGGACTTCTAGCCTGATTAAGAGTGAGCAGCAGAAATGACCCTACCACTGTGTGGCAGGATTGTGGTCTGTGAACTCCACCTTCCAGATGAAGTGAATATGAATTTCCTGGTATTTCCCAGCCTGTCATGTTTGCTGCTGAGGTAAGAACATCGAAATGGTCATGCAGAGGCAGTCTGCAGGTCTATCCATGCAGGGTATTTTCTGTGGTCAGCAGCAAATTATAAAAATGAAAGGAAAAGTTTATGGTAATGGATACATATATATAGTTAGCTTTCTTCTGTAGTAGCACATGTCAAATCCTCACGGTCAAACAGCTGTGTATTCATAGAGGCTTACGCAAATTGACAAAAATCCACTTCTGACAAAAGTCCTCTTTTATTCATTGCCATTGTAAGAAGAGGGAGGGGAAACGAAATGCCCTTTTGATCATTATGTAATTGCTTGAGGATTTATCTTCATGGTTGTAGGAGATTACTTTAAAAAGCATTTTTTTCATTGCAGCCCCCCTGCCTATGATTTGAGTGACTTTAGTTCGGTCCTTTCCCCTGTCTGACTGGGTTCAAATTTGCTTTAATTGCTTCATGGAACATTTCCCTGGCAATGAGTGTAGGCAGGGTTTGTGTATGTGAATGAAGGCAAGAACTCCTGTTTCAGTAGTTGTACCTCATGTGCAAGTCCTCACTATTCTGCAAGGGGAAGAGCAGGTCTCCACCCTGTGTCAGACACTCCTGTGCATTCTGAGCAGCCCAGGTACAACATCTAGTGGGCAAAAGCCCTGGGGAATTTTTGGCTTGTTTGGTGGTTTGAATGTCTCTAGAAACGTGAATTCAAATGCCATTAGGTAGAAGAGGGAGTTGAATCCTACTCATTTTCCTGCAGTGTAGGGCATTAAAGAAAACATTTCTGTTCCTGTCTGATGTACATGGTTTCTAATGCCTACCTAATGGATATGGCTTGAATCACTGATGACCTGATAAGCTGTGTCCACTGCTGTGTTCATTCTTGTCTTTCATTAATTCTCTTTAAATTCAAGGGCACACCCAATGAATTTAGTATTTGCACTTGCTGAGATGCTGAATAGTATTTAACTCTATGCATTTTTAAGGCTCCTTTGCATTGATCGAGTCATTTTTCACTGATTGCATAATGACATTTGACTTTCTGCTTTTCCTTGTTTTGCAAGTGATATTTTGCCTCCTCTAAAGGAATTTAGATTATCAGAAAATGTGGGAATGGAATGACAAACATGCCTTATTTCCAGGATTCTCTACAGAGGTCCCTGCATATAAGACTTTATGTGCAAGGAGTACAGGCAAGAAGGTGTACATGAAAAATAATATGCGATGCTAGCAATGTGGAGCTACTCTGTTTGACACGAGTTTAGTTTGAGGGTCTCTATTCAAAGTCTCTTGACATTACTGTGGTAAGAAGTTAATTCAGAATAATTATGCCATGTTTTACTCTCTGTAGATCCTTTAGTCAAGTCTCTCCCATTGATGATACCAATAATGTCACCCAGTTCTCATCTCAGTATATATGCCTTGATAGTTGGAAATGAAATTATCTAGGTTTTTTAAATATACTTTCCCTACACTTAAAAAACCTGTTAGGCAGTTTTTAATAGAAAATCCGTTCCACCTATAGAAGCAGAATGGAATAAATTGTGTCTGGCTACAAGCATCAGAAAAATCCAGTTAAAGAACTGGATTTTCTAGTTACTTATGCAATGTTTGCCTTCACTATATCCAGCCACACTTTGCAAAATAATAGGTTCATGTACTCTCTCTGCTAACAGTATTAATATTTCAACACTACATAGCTAAACCAGACTTCTGTGTTTGTTTCAGTATTAATTCCTGTCCTTATCTCTGTGGGGTTCTGTGGAGAACCTTTGGTTTGGCTTGGTTTGGACTTCAGCTGAGCTGGTCAGCAGAGGGGATTTATGGTTTTACTTGTCCATCATAAGCACATCACAAACACACCCTGGTTTACAAGCACACTGCAGACTTGTCAAATGGACGGTGTGATAAATGTCCTAAACTTGGATGGAGAAAACATAACTGGAAGAGAAAATTCCTAAGTCTTCATACAAATTTGTGTGGTATTTATGCACCTATGATGACAAAGAAATGTACTGTTATTTTATAGCAAGACTTCCTTCCTTGTCTATAGTTTAACTGGGCATTTTGCTGTGCAGTCCTGAGATGCCTGGATGTGCTGAGTAGTTCTTTAAATGACTTTTGGTATCCTGAAACTTTCCTAGGAGGTCCCAAAACTGTTCTTAAAACAGTTAAATGCACAGGCTAGATCCCACAGATACACACAAAGCAGTGCTGTGAAAGGGCTATCCCAGGGCAGGATCTTCAGGATCCTTTCTTTGGTACCTGTGAAACATCAGTTCCACCATTCTGCTTGCTTTATCCTTACTCACTGCACTGCCAACCTCTGAGCTCCCTGGCCTGAATTGTCTCAGCTTAGTGGTATCCCCTTTCCTTTCCAATTAAATCAGTTTGATCTGATGCTTTTGAAGCCTTGTCCTTTCTAGGTTTCTGTGTGTCATTCAGGTGGGTTATGTCCAGCCCCTGCAGTGCAGACTCATGGGACTGAAGGCTCAGACTGGTACAACAGCCCTGAGTAGCAGCAGAACTCAGGAAATTAAGGAGTCTGGCCTTATTCAAAGAAGGGAGCAAGATGAAGATAAAGGGTGTTCAGATGAAAATCTGTCTGTCAGTCCTTAGTGGTGGCATGGAAGGTAGAGCTTACAGAGCAGTCAGAGGCACTTCCAGATTCAATGGGTAGTTGATTTCACTTATACTTCAGGAGATGGATGCTGGAGATCTGCATTTATTGCCACCTTCCACAAAAGATTCAAATTGTTTACCTTGTGGGGTTGTTAGGCTTGGTTTGGGATTTTTATTTTTGTTTACCTGAGCATCCTGCCTGTGTCCAGTGCACATCAGAAAAGGCCAGGACAGGTTTGGCATTAGGAGAACAGAAGCAGCTGCAGCCCCACATTTAGACAGGTTTGGCATCCAGCATCACTAGATGGACCTCCTTCATGGAACAAGATGCAGGGAAACAGAACAACACTGTTTGGAGGTGGAAACCTGTTCTTCATTACCGGCCCAGACTGAACGTGGAAACAGGCATGACTGATTAAGGGGGATAAGGCACACTGTCAGAGAGAAGGACTGTGTCTGGACTGCCTGGGGCTGAGGGATGGGAAATTCAGTCATATTTCAAGTTTCCATTTTAGACACTTTCCAGCATTGGAAATTTACTGCCACTATGTGACTCTTAAATTTCAAAATACTTTAGAACTAACCTTGGGATCAAGATGTTCTTAGATTGTAACTTTTTTTTCCCTAGAACAAAAAAATTTAACTTTTGGAGTAGCAATGCCAAGTTTATACCTTGTATGAGTCAGTATATTTTTAGCTAAATCACAACATCTATGCTATTATTTTTTTCCTCCTCATGCCAAATACAGGATTTTTTTTCCTTCAAAAAGAATTTTTGAATAAAGGCAATTTTCCTTTATCAGTAAGGAATTAAGCCCCTGTCGAGATCCTTTGATTTCTTCAGTGTACTAAAGGTAGGGCACAAGGGATTTTTAATTTCATGGTTTGTTTGGTATTTCAGAGGCAGTGAACACGAGTGGTTAGATCAGCTGATAGTGAATCAGAAATCATGACATGTTGTGTAGCTTTTATCAGGTCTTTCAAGTATTCTTTTGCCTTATTAACCCCTTCTGATAGGATGTTATTTACTCTACTTGAAAATGGAAATAAATCCTCACAAATGGCAAATTCCCTAAGAAGCAGCGAAATATTGTATGTAATTTAATGTACAAAAATGAAAGGGAATGTTCAAATCCAGCTTGTTCAAATCCACCCCAAGGATGGAATGTTTTCTCTGAGGTTACCTGGGGACACCCAGACCACACAAGCACCTCTCTTATGAATAGGCGTCCTCTACGATGCTGGACATGTGGATAAAGGGGCATTTTGGGACTTTGTGTTGTACTGGCGTTTCCTGTGTTGTGCTTGCTTGCAAATAGAAGAGGTCAATTCCAGGCTGGCAATATTTTTCCTGATCTAGAAATCACCTAAAACGTGTTTCTGGTTATTGGTTGGTTGGGGGTTTTGGGTTTGTTTTTGTTTGGTTTGGATTTTGGTTTGGTTTTTTCTTTCTTTTCTTTTTTTTTTTTGGTTTGTTTGGTTTTTATTTGTTACCTTTCCTCAAAATCTCTTCTGTGTGTCTGTAATGGAACTGGAAGGGAAAGAATAACCATCAGTCATTAAAATCCTTTTCTTTCTATACTTTTATAGCCTCCATTTAGGAGCCTCTTGCTATCCACAACTCAGAAGTTATAGGGACTAAATCAGGGCTCTGAAAATAGTTTGGCCAAAGCCTATAGAAATCCTAATGAAAAGAAAAAAAAAATCCAGAAAAATATGAAATGGGAGCAGTTTCCCAGAAGAAAGCTGCCATCTTTTAACAGAACATGCTTTAACCATTCTGATGCATGAACTTATGTTTATAAATCAGAAATTTAGCCTGTTGTTGCACTCTGTTTTTAATGACCAACAGTTATTTAACTACTTTGTGATTGCTCATGCATTTAATTAAGCTTTCTCTTCCTTCCTTACTTGAACAAAGGAATCCTGGGTACAGTAGCAAAGCCATTTCATCTCCTTGCAGCAGGACTGAGTCTGTTTCTGCTGTATATGGAAAATCAAGTTTATTCAATGTTCCTATGTGAAATGAAATACAGAATAAATATTTACTACACTTTAGAAAAGTAATTTAGAAACTTCTGCTGCTTCCATCAGCACTCAGGGGGTCTGATTTGTGTCTCTGGCTGACTTCATGCCATTGATTTTGGAAGAGTTGCTCCTTTTTCTGCCTACATGAGAGGAAAATGAAACTGTTCTTGATCTAGTCAATAAAGCTCCTTGCCCATTCCCAGTCTGAACAGGGTAACTGAGGTGATGAAAGGCACATTCCTAATTCATGGATGCAGAGTCCTGTGCCATGTGCCCGAGGTGCTTTGGGTACTGCTGGCTCTGGAGCTGTTCAGTGAGGCTGGTTGGGGATGGACAAGCACCCAGAGCTCTGCCAGCTAAGGAGAGGTTTGCTGGTCTCCACACCAACCTCCTCAGCTCTGGCACAACCAGTATCAGTCTCAGGCTTCAAACCCCCCTGTGGAAAAGGGAGGACTTTCAAACTTGCAGCTCTCCAAGCACGCGGAGGCTCAAACCTGGGCTCTTGCCTGGCAGAGTCCAACTCCTGGCCTTCCTCCACACAGAACTGAGAGAGGATTATAACTCCAAAATGAGGCTGAGCAGATGAGGTTTCTTATTATGCAAATGTCCCAAGCACTAAAGAACAAGGAGAGGATCTGATCCCTCTCCAACCCTCTGAGAGCCTGGGAAGTGTAAACAAATTGCTCCTACATGGAAGAGGAGGGTTTTGTTCCCTTTCCTGGTAGCCATTGTATGTTCTGCAAGGAAAGCAGAGAGATGATGAATGAGCCTTCCCCGGCAACTGGTTTGGAGGGAGGAGAAGCAAAGAGGGGGACAAGGCTGGAGTGGGCAATCTAACTCCTTTCAGTCTTCTCCCTGTCCTCCTTCCTTTGGTTGAAGAAGCACTTGATTTATTTGTTTGTTTGCTCTCCTGGAGAAGGTTTTTTTCCTCCAGAACGAGAGGACTCTGTAACTGCAGCAAGAAGCTTCCAAAGCACAGAGCAATAACAAAAGAATAGGAAAAAGAAAAATTGGATCAAAAAATACCTTCCATTGTGGGAGAGCCTTTTCCCTCTACATTAAATTGAAAGAGTCACAGTGCAAAACGAGGGTGAAAGTATAGGAGAGTCAGAGCAGAACAAAACTCCATCAGCCTCGGAGTGACAGAGGCTTTTGTGAACAATGAGACTGGTTGTGCCCATGCTCAGGGCACAGGGTTAATCACACCTGATGTGGCATCCAGGTCATCTGGAGTGGGAGGGTCTGTGGTGGAACAGCGATGAAAGCTGCCTGCAAACAAAGGGGTTTATAAACCTGGAGCCCTCTCACTCTCTGAGGGGCATTGGCACCCTTATTTCTTTTAGGACTGGTAGGAAATCAGTCTCTGAGCTGTTGCTGAAAATTTGAGCCAGAGCCAGGTTCTGTGCATGTGAAAAATCTCTGCCTCAGCTGGGGATGTGCTGCTGACCCCTCTCTTAGCACCTCCCTCCCTTCTTCTGCCAGGAGGAATTTTATTCTAGACTCTACTGTCTATAGCCATTGAGTTTCAGAAGGAGGGCTGAAGGGTCAGAATAAAAACACAAGGCACAGCAATACTTTCTCCACCTGACCTCTGGGCATCTTTGACACTTATTCCTAAAAGAAGCCTTTATTCTAGCAAATAAAATGAAAATATAGCAAATAAAAGAGTGTTGAGAGTCCTTACCTCTCCCACGTTGCTGCTCTCCACTAGAAAACTCTCCACACCTTCACCTGATAGAACATTTTATCTGACTTGACAGCAGCTTATTTATTTACCAGCTACAAAAACAACATCAACAATTCTGTTGATGGGGAGGAGATGCTGCTGCACTGAGAAGGGGATAATCTCAAAAGACTTATTTCTGCATGGAGAATTTTGATTGAGAATTAGTTTTTGGAGAGGAGCAGGTGGAAGTTAATTTCATAGGTCCAGGGGAAGGTCCTGAGAGCAGGCTCTTGGGTTGGTGTGACTCTTCAAGTGCTTTCAAGTATCAACTTTTCTGCATGGTGGTGGTGGAGAATTGTTCCTCTTTGAAGGTGTGTACCAAAACTGCAATAGTGTGGGGTTTTGGACTGGACATTCTTAATTACTGCCTGCTTGTAAAGTCTCTGGCACAACGCATTGTCTGTCCAGCTGACATGAAGATGCTGCTTCTGTAAATATTCCTGCCGTTCTGAATGTGTGCACTTGCAATGCTGTTGGGCTGGCAGGGGAAATCAGTTGGAGTATCAGTAAAATCCATAGGCGGAGATCCTCAGTGCAGCCAGTTCCCCTGGGCACCCAAATCCCCCAGGCAGCTTTGATAATCTCAGTTTGTAATTATTATCAGTAAACATTTTGCTGTTGGGAGCAGGTGAGTGTGGCTAGAAGGAACTGGCATATATCCAAGGAATTTATATGCCACCTCATTATCATAGTAGCTGTGTTGGGAAATAGCTGGTGTGTTTTCTCACGGCATTTCACCACTTTGGGGACTGAGACACAGAGAAGCCCATAGTCTAACCAGAAATCTCTGCCCATTTTGGAATTTGAGTAGAAATGTTCTGTGAGCCAGGTTAGTACTCTGACATACATCTTCACTCCCTGTTAATTGTATGTCAGGGAAGAGATGGACAATTTCAGTCTCTTTCACAAGGTGTGTTGACATTTCATTATTTTTCTCTGAATTCCTATGAAATAATTTCTAAAATTGTTCCTTGTAGTAAATGAGGCATTTTGGAGTTTCAATTTATTTTTTTTTAACTATGAGGTTTTCTTATTTTTATATTAATCCATGATATTATTAATTGTGAACTTTCTGCATTGTAATTTGGATTTACACTAAAACAGTATTTTAATTCAACCTCATGATTTGTCCTAAATCATCATCTGCAACAAAAGTTTTATTTGTAATTGATCTCATGAGATGTCCATGTGAAAATCAAAAAGTAGAAGTAACATAAATGACTGGACTGTCAGCATTCCAAACTAAAATGAAAAAAAATCCAAAGGCACAAATTCCAAAAAGATCCAGGGTTTTTTTCATTTAGGTTGATACAATATTACCGAAACATAGAAATCAGTTTTTGTGCAAATAGCTTTCCTGGAGAGAATCTGATGGGTTGAAAATATTGCAGCCAATGTTGTTTGAGACCAGCTAAACTCCCACAAATTAAATATAAAAAAGTAGCAATAACATTTTCATACTCATAACCAGAAATTCTCATACAAAGCTGCTGGCATGCAAAAGTTTTGAAACAGAGCAAAGATGAACATAAACAACAAAACTGATATTAGTACTTTTCTTTACCTTGTTCTGCCATCCTCCCTCACCTTGTAAACCACCTCCAGGAAACCTCATCCCTTCTGTTTTTGCAGCAGTGAACCTGAGAGGAAAACAGAATGAAAATTAATTTAATATAAATGTGTAATTGCATCCCCCCTCGGTTCCTCTGCTGTTCCCAGCGCCACAGTATCCGAGTGCCTTCCAGGAGTGCAGTGAACAGTGTGACTCGCAGCTGGCACGTGTTTGTTCTCTCATCCCTCCTCGGGGGAAATTACTTTCAGCTGAGTGATTTCTTAGGAATTCTTTCTAAATATGTGCACGTAGGACGCTAAATATTTGCTAGAAAAAGGCCAGGCCAAATCAATTCCTCCTGGAATGGGGGAAAATTAAGTTTGTGAGGATTATTGTGTGTCATGAGTTAATGCTGTAACAATTAAACTGAGCTAAGTTGTTACCTACACATGAGATGTGGTGTTGCTGACCAGAGCTGGATCAACCCCTTCAAGAGGCTGTCGGGGAGCGTGACTGGGTGTCATTGAACTTGGAGATAAGGACTCAGACTCAGACTGTGACCTGTGCCATCAGAGAGAGGAGAATGTAAGTTTAAATGAAAATATTTGCTCCTCATTCAGCCTGAGCAGAGGAACTCTGAAGTGCCTTGGTAAGGACATAAGTGTCACCCATGGAGTCACAGCAGAGTCAGGATCCAGGTAATTATGTTCTCAGAACCCTTCCCATCTTATCCAACATGCAAAACAGAAACAGGATTTGTTCCTCCTGGTACTCTGTGTCTCAAAAGTGTTCCGGGGTAATGAAAGTGTCGTATTTATTGCCCTGTGCAGATTTTTTGTGCGTTCCCATATGCAGAGCTTTGTCCCCAACAGCTGTTGGCATCTGCCTCCCTTTCAGTGCTCTCCTGTGGGACTCCTGGTCATGCTCCATGCATCATAGCTCTGCCTCACTGACTCTGCACTGATCCAGAGGTGCAGCCTCCCCGGGAAGAGTTTTTCTGTCACCTCATCATGTTTTCTGCAGAGGAAGGAAAGGAGTAAAAGGGGAAAACACAAGATATGATGATGAGCACTTTACTGCTCTGTGCCTCAGCATCCCTAGCAGTAAAAATATGTAAAAATACATAAAAATACCTCCTCCATTTAACTTTGGAGTTCAATTTGTGACTTCGTAAGAGCAGAAACTGCTACAGAAATGGGGTTTTTTTGAGTGTTTGGTTATGTAGTATCTTCAAATATTATCACAGCTCTGAGCTGGGTTTTGCTACATAGCCAGGGGTTTTTTTTGTCTCTCATTCCTATGGCAATTTGCTTTCCCCACCTGCAAAACATTTACAGGCACTTTAAGCACTGTTTCCTTATGCCAGTGTTTTATGGGTAGAAATTGAGGAAATTGGTTTTGGAAAAATAAATACTTTAATCTGTTATGAAACAAACGTTGGGTCAGTGAAACATTCATATGTAGTAGAGGTTTTTAGGAAGTGTGTGTGGCCATTATCATTTAGGTTACAAAACAGATTGGGGTGGCAATTTTTACTGTTTTCTAAATAACTTCATCTAGAGTTGAGTCTCTCTTAGCAGTACAAGTTCTTCTCCAGGAAGCTTTTACCTGAATAGTGCGTCCTTCTGTAATGGGAAATATCATTCAATTCAGCAAGTTTGGGTGCAAAATATAATCAAAATGAAGGTGATCTCTCATTATGTGGCTCTTTTGCCTTCCCTCACCCACCATCTGCTCGCTGCTGTGTACTGAGCATCCACCTGGTGCTTTGTACCATTCTGCCCCTGGCTCAGAGCATTGCTCTCAGTTCCCAGGAGTGCTCCAGGCTCTGAAGCTCTCCTTGAAACTGCTGTGCTGGGCGAGTTGTTCATATCATTGCTAAAACAAAGCCTCTGGTGCCTCCTTGTAGGGGAATTAAAGGTCACTGGGAACTTTTGGGAAGGGATGAGTGGTGTGAAGGATTGGTACCTTCACATGCTGGTTTCTCTGTAACACTGGACATCCAACTTTAAAGTGTTCTTGACTTCTGCAAACTTTGCCCTAAACAGGCTCTGTTCCCATCAGATACCAAGTGGACAAGTCATAGCTATATGCAGAATTCTGGATGAGGCTGGGTTTTTTAAGGCTGAGTGGTTTCAAGACACAGGGGGGAAAGTGCTGCTCTCTTTCCTTTGCTCTGTGACTTTCACACATCCACATGGGCACCTCTGTTCTCTTAACAGCTTTCCCAACAATTGGAAATAGGTTAGAGGGAAAATTAAAACCATGAGCTCACCCTCAAATACCCTGTGAATATGATACTTTTCTAATAAAAGCTCTTACAAATGTAATGAACAATAATCTGTCTTTCTTCAGGCTATTGACTTTCCCATAAAGAACAATGCAGAGCAGTGTCCTTCCTTCAGAAATCTCAGGCTGTTAAATGCCACCTTCGGCGAGGACCTTGTTCTCTAAGCATGATGGTTTTCTGACTAATTTAAATTTATCCTTATTTAAATTCGTTGCTGTCAGGGCTGCTGAAGTCATGGTAGCAACTCTGTAAGGGACCTAAAAGTAATTTTTGGTTGTTTAATGTGATTCTTTGTCTTCTTTTCAATATTTTTGTAAAGGATGGCTTTGCAGTTTTCTGGCATTTTCTTTATAGAGACCTTTCCTTTGTTTAGTCTGCTGTTAAGTTTGTGATTTGCTGTGTTAGAAAAATGTAAAATTTTGCAGCAAGGCTGGTTTGGTTTGATTCTAAATGTTTCTCTGCTACTGACGCTGAAGTAAACAAAAAGTCTCAGGGTGTTAGGAGGAGAGAGGTTACTTTCCTTGCACAGCAACAGTGGAATCATGAGTGAATTCTGGTTCCCCTGTGAGCCTTCCTTGAGCCCAGGGCATGGAGGCTTTCCCAGCCCTGTTGGTCCCCTTACAGTTTGGGGCTGCTTTTCGATTGTTGCTCAGTTTGCCTCATGGGTGACATCATATCTTGCTGCTGGTGAACTGAGTGTGAAGTCAAGGGAAAAGAATACAACTTGACTCGGTTGTATGATCTGGTTAAGCTCTCCCCAGACAGCAAAGCTTTTGCTTTCCTCCTTGGAAAAAGAGAGGAGGATGGAAGACAGAAGAAGCAGTGAGAGCTGCAAGGTTGAGTGGTTTTCTGAAGGATTCTGTGAGAGATCATCTGCTTTGAGTAAAGAAATCCAGAGCTGAGAACAGTATTGTTGTAAAACTCATTGAGTTCTGGGCACTACCATGAAAAATTGTGATGTTCCCTGATAAGAATTGTCATGTTTATTTCCTGGTGTGCTTGGCTAGTAATGCACTGTTTTCTGTCCATTCTCTCTTGCCTTTGGGATTTTTGCATCAGCCTTTCCCTGTTAGTAAATGAACTACAACATCCCTAAAACTTTTCTGAAACAAATCTGGGATTAGCCTAGTTCAGGGAGCATCTGGATCAGTAGTGCTGTGCACTGTGCCGTGTGAAGATGTTAGGAGCTGTCTTTTTGATGCAGTGGCGGCCCAGTGAGGTGGTGGAGTCACCATCCTCACCAGGATTTAAAAGACATTTAGATGTGGCACTTAGGACATGGTATTTTCCAATTGTATGAGTGGTGTCCTGGGCTTGGTTTAAATCTGACTCAGCTTGATCTATGTGTTCAGTTCCCATCTGCTGTGTTGTTACTTAAATGAAAATGCTTTTCCCTTGCTTTCTAGGCCTTCCACCCTTCTTCTCTTATTGATGCTGTTGACTTGCATTCCTTGGGAGATCCTTGAGTGCTCCTCTGCAATCTATCAAGTTAGAAGACTTGAAAAATTATCTGCTGCCTCTGATGACGGGCTTTTCCCCTCTGTGGGTTGCTCTGTCTGGTCCTCTCTGGTAAGTCTCCTTCCTTTCAAATTCAAAAAAGTCACAATACCTATGAAAGCAGGTAGGTAGGTCCCAGGGAAATCCACTTTGGAAATGGTGAAACAAAATGTATTTTGCTCATTCAACATTTTCATCATTGAATTGAAGGGGAAAAAATGATTTTTTTTACCTTCTTGTGTATATAGCTTGAAACAAGCTGAGATGCCAAACTTCAGTGTGGACTGAGGTTCTAAAGAACTTGACTAAAATTCAGTGATGTTAGTTTGTGTGAAAGACCAAAGAGAACAGGCCATTTGCTTACAAATCACCTTGTTTCTCTGATATCCTGGGGAGGCTGCAGTGGGCACTGCCCTGGCACAGAACCTGGAGGAGTCTTGGAGGGGTCAGGGCTGGCTGAAATGGTGGTTCCCTCCCTTATGTTTTTCATAAGGGTCACCCAACAAAGAGAACACAGACTTTTGACTGGAGACAATTCCCTCTGAGTGCTGGATGTGCAAACACCGAGTTGCTACATAAAGAAAGTGGTTACATGCTTGTTGTCTGAGGTCTGTGTTGGCTTTCAGCACGTTCCCTGCAGCTGCTAATGTGAGTTGCCTGGGCAGCTCCTATCAAGCTCATATAGCTGTCATAACTTCATATAAGCTTCCGTCAGATATTCCAAACTGCCAGCATTACAGAACACTGGGCCAGCTCTCAGAGGGTCCAGCAATTTCCTGTGGCTTAGGCAGTATCTGAGAAGCTGCTGGTTTTGCCCTCTGATTCATAAAGATTAGAGTTTTGTTTAAAAATTCTCAGCAACCGCTGGAAATCTCTTACATCCAGCTGATGTGGGAAAGCTATTAACCTTGGGTGAGCAGAATTTGGTTTTTAAAAAATGAATCAAAGGAACATGTTTTGATACATTAAAAAATGCATGTCATAAAGCTGCTGTTTCTGTGCCTGCTGAAGCCAAGAACTGTTCAGGCGTGTGAAAGAGCAAAGAGAAAAACGCCAATAAAAACTATCCAAGCCTAACAGAAATATTAGGAAAGGAGATGAAAGACAACCACCTGGGATGCCCATGAAACAACTGATTTTAATCCCCTGCTGGTGCTACATGTTCCCTTAGAAAGGTAATTTATAGATAAAGGAAAGATTGCATGGATAATGTGGTTGGTCAGTGTTTGTAACCCTCAGTCTAGGGCCAAAAACTCCTTGAAGGGAAGGAATGGTGCTTTCTTGTGGCAGGAATTCCTTTATTTCTTGCATCTCTGCTGCAGATCTGCTAGGGCTTTAGGGAAGGAGCATTTGCTTCCAATCATATGGAAAGGAGGCAGCAATGCTCACAGATAAGCATACACGAGGAGGTAATGAAATGGACTTGGGAGCTGTCCAGTCTTTGGGAAAATGTAGCTGAGAGAAATTTGTAACTGATCAGAAAGACAAGGAGGAGTTTGGAAATGGTACCACCAGTTTTGAGATAAAGTTTGTAATACAGTGGGCTTATGAAAACCTTCAGGATTTATCCTTATGCAGCAGTATGAGTTTGGAGAGTGGCCAGGATACCATCTGCAAGTGTCCAACAAAAATCCAAAACACTTTATAGACTGGATATTGCTCTCCCTCCACTCCCCAACAGCAGCTCCAGCCAAGGGAGGATGGAGGAATTTTATAAGATTAGCAGGCTACAGGCTACAAGCAGAGAGCTAACCTTGTCTGCCTTCAAAGCCAGGGGTATAATCTCTAAATTAAATTTACATGATTTATCACATCAAGGAAGATTGGTGAAACAACCAAAAAAAACGAGAGGAGAGGAGGTGATAGCCCTTAGGCTGGAGGGGTTTTCTTTCAGTGGTAAAAAGCACAACTCAAACCACTGAAATGGGATTAGTAGTGGATCCCTAAACCAAATTGTTCTGAAACATAGAGGTGCTTAATATGTTATTTTCAAAATGCAGTATCTCAGGACAGCGACCCATCTGTTGTCACAGAGGAATCAAATGGAAAGTGCATTAAAAGTTGGAATTAGTCCCCACTGGGAGAACAGCCCTGAGTCATGGTGATGTATGGGATCTAACAAAGGAAGAGAGACTATTCTCTCTATGATTTATGCATTGCACAGTCAGTGCCACTTTCTACAGCATTTCTCTTCTGTTGGCTGCAGACAACAGCAGAGAGGTTCCCCCTGGCTCCTTTGCAGTCTCATTATACTAGGGATTTAGTGGTGGAGAAGCTCTGTTAGGTTGGTGGAAATGTATTTGAAAAGCAAGGAGAAACTAATACAAAATGCAAAAGCCAACAGAAGCTGATCTAGGAGAAAAAATAACAGATTTAATGCATTTTATTTACTTGATGCCTTAATATATAGAGTCAATACATAGATGGATGGTTTGGTTAAGCACCACAAGTATGTTGCTTCTTCACAGCCAGCTTTCATGGCACCTCATAAAAGACTTTATAGAAATGTAAATCCGTGGAGAACCAACAGGGAATTGGGGCTGTGCAAGATGAGGCTGCTTTTGGAACAGTGTGGGTTTAAAACCAGGCTCAGTCCATGGGTCACAGAGAACTAAAACCACGTTTATGTCTGTGTAGATCAAATTAGAACTAGACCCAGGGTAACTGCACCTGCTGAGCCTTTGGTGCTCAAAATAAAACTCACCCTGTCTTCCCTTCTGTGATCCCCTACTCCATCACTTCCCACTGCTGCTCAGCTCTAGAGACAGTTTGCATTTATCCAGCTATAGGCTCTGATTTTACTTTGCTGGTTCTTAAGTAGTAGCTCTGGCTAAGATGGGTATAAAGCCTGGAAACTTACCCTGCACACCGTGGAAAGGGACTGATTAAAGCTTTCTTGTTACCCCTGGGAGATCTGGGCATCTCCTAAAGAAGAGCTATGAAATCGTTTCTCTTGTTAACTGCTGGGATCTTCTTAGTAATCCTATCATATTTCATTTTTATTACCTGTTATTAGAACTACCCAGGTGGCATATTGAAGAACACTTGTCAAAAAAATGTAGCATTGTTCTTTTATCAGGAATAAATGAAATTTATCTCATAACCCAATCTCCTTCTGAAATTACTATAGATCCAGGCAAAGAGGAATCGAAGATAATATATTTTCTTCATTTATTACATTAGCATTCATCATCTTTCCCTGCATTTTTCCATCTGATTTTCAATAAACCCTCAGGTATTTAAAGGCCAGTAAAGACTATTTTGTTTTGTTTTTGCTGAGTTTTGCCTGGTTAGCTGAACATGGCATGTGGCCAGCCTCATATCCACACAGTCTCTGTTAAAACTTGGTGGGGTGCCACTCCAAGGAGACACCTCATTAAATTCATGTTGGCAAATGTTTGTCACCTTCTCAGGAGCTCTGCAGTGATTAAGGTTGGGATTTTCCTCACCTCATCTCTCAGCCAGTCCCTGGATCCCTGCTAAGAGCCACTTTCACAGGTAGCCAGGATTGCTTGCCCTCTAAAGTGTCATTCTCTCTCTCTACTGGTGAGGGAGCCTGGATGACAAACCTAGGTTTCATACTTCATTTTTTTGATACTTAAAATGAGATGAATTCTACCTTCCAGTTCCTTCAAAACTGTTTACTTGATTTTTCTTCGCTGCTGCCTCTGGCAAGAGCCTGTTTCAGATCAGTTCTTCCCTGCACGAAGAGATTCTCCCTCAATTCCTCCAAGGTTTGACCTTTCCTGAGCTTTTTCATTTATGCCACCTGCTTCCCACATTTGACATAGCCCTAAATAGTTTTGTATCATCTCATGAATTCTCTTTAGAGTCATGTTTTATCTCGGTCACCTCAGTCTCCTCTCTCCCAACAAATACAGGTTATGTTTGCCCAGCATTTCTCTGTGAGGTGCCAAGCTGCTGAATCAGTCTTGTATTGCCTAAACTCCTTCCTCACAGCAACATCTTCTGGACCAAGCTATTGCTTGCTTGGAGTGTGACAGTGAGGGATAAGAAGGACACAAGGAAACTATTTTTCCTTGGCTGAGGCTCTTGTGCTGGAAGAGCCTTGGTGCAGCTGAATGTCTCCAGAGACGTGAGTAGGCAGTGCAGCAGCTCCATGAAGAGGTTTGGTGCCAAGATTTATGTGTTGGGAAGTTCTGGGGGAAATGAAATTGATTGCTGTTTTATGTTTATTTGTTTGTTTTCCCAAAATAAATACTTGGGAACCTCAGACACACCAGAAAGAAAGTTGAAGGGTTGATGAGTAGATTTCAGGCCACATACACATATTTCCATCTTCATTTCTTTTCCTGTTCTGTTGCCCTGAGATTCACTTTTCTGTTGTCTGTGTTGTTTCTTTGGCTTGGACATCAGAATAGTGTGGAGGGAACGGCCATAAAAACAGAGGATGGTTCAACATTACCCGCATGGCACTGTTGTAATCTGCATTATAGTTTGGAACTGGCTCTGCATGATCACTTATCCAGCACTGTATCTTGCATCAAGTGGAGCATCTTGATCCCATTCTCAGTTTAGTGCTTGCTGAAATCTAATCCTGTGCCTTTATGTGCTCTCAGGAGCTTTTAGCTTAGGTACACCTTGAGCTTTGGGACAGCAATGTAAGTGATATGAAAGAGGTAGATTTGGGTTTTTTGAGGAAAAAAATTGATGAAGGAATGGGGGAGAAGAGAAGCTCAGTAACATTCTGGGCTTACTCAGATGCATAGTGAGAAATTAGTCTTCCCTCTGGTATGAGTGACGGGGTGGGCCAATCCTGCCCCATTCCACCTTGTCCTTTCACTGTCCCAGTCTGTTCCTGAGACCACCAGGCTGAGGTTTGTAATGCATCCACCTCTTTACCTCTGTCTCTTGCTGGAGTTGTGTCTGCCAGAGCTGGGTGATCTTGTACTGAGAGGGGAAATAATATCCACTGTAAACCTCACTCAGAACATCACTGATCTGGAAGAACAACCTCCAGGAAGCAGGTGAATAAATGATTTATTAAAGGTAGTTCCGACCCCTGCCAGGGTCATATTAAACACCTTTTTTCTTTCCAGCTGACTGTGTGTAGCCTTGAGCGACTGGTCACGAGGCACTGATAGACAGTTTTCCCATCTTACTCTCCATTACCTGAGCCGCAGTGAGAGAGTTTCAGCCTTTGAAAATGTGTTAGAGAAAGCCTGAGAGCAAAGGAAATGCACAGAAAGATGGTGTGCTCTGCTGTTGCAGTGGTGGCTGGGTCATTTGTGCCAGTTAGTGGGAATTACTCATTTGGACTCCTTTATTTACTTGTGGGTGTGATGTGGAGAATCTGCTGATCCCTCACTACCAATGGAGCTCTATGTAGACAAGTTTTGGTTGGTTTATAGAGAAAATAAAATTGTTTATAATTAGGATGCTATTCCCCAGGGACAGGGGGGATTCTCCACCCTTTGGAAACTTCATGTCAAAAGCTGATGTCTCACACCAAGTTCAAGACACCAAATTTTGAAGGGTTTTACCTTCTTCATGGGGAAGTAAGAAAACACTAGATTTTGTCTAAAGAAAACCTTTGAATCTGCCAAATACTTGTAAGGCAACAAAACTTGCAAAAGGTCTGGAATGTGGCTGATTTATGACTGCTTTGTGGGCGTAATTTTCTCTGCTTGCTGGTCCTAAGCTTTATTTGCTTTGGGAGAATACCACTGTGAGTGTTTCTGTGTGACATTTACAGTTTGCCTCATGCAAATTGGCCCAGCAGCAGCCCAGGGACAGCAGACCATGGACTTATAAGGGCTGGCAGGGAGAGTGTACAGTAAGGTCAATATGGGGGTGCGATTTCTCCTCCCTGCAAGAAGGGAGCTGGATCAGTTGCTGTGGAAGGATGTTCTGGAGAGCTGATGTGGAATTATTTTCTCTGTTTCAACTGCTCTCTCTTTCCCCCCCCCCCCCCCCCGCAGCAGAATCAAACTGGTGTTTTGGGGCCATAGTGCTTATTTTCAAGCCTCAAGGCATTTCTGTCACTGAATGATGCTATTTAGTTTATTTTCTCTGTTTTGTTATTTTAAGAAAAGTTGTGAGAATATATATTGTTCCTCTCTCCTTTACCAGACCCTTACACAAATTTGTAAACAATTTTGTTTGAAAGAAGAAATGAAGAGAAAGAAGACTTTGGAGCTGAATTTGAATATCTATCTAGAAACAAAATATTTTGGATGGAGGGAAAATGAAGTTCTATAATTGGAATTGATTTTTAAGGGTCACCATGGAGTTTGCACTGCAGTGAGGCCTTGAGAGCAGAGAGAAAAAGATGCAAGATAGGAATGATGATACAGTGATATCAGGCACTGGTGGGTTGCTGTGGTGGTGTTATAAACAGCAAACCCACAGTGTGCCTGCATGGTGCAGTGTAAGGTGAGATACTGCAATTCTCTGAAGAGATGGAGATGCTGGTTCTAATATCTTTGAGTGAGGTACACTCTGCAGCAGGAGCTGGCACAGCTTTTGTATTTGCCTAGATATGGCACTGATTTATCTCAGGAAGAGCTTCATGCAGTGGGACACTGTGGGAAGACAGTTGCTTGTGATTTACTCATTGTGCCAAACTTGCTCTGAGTTTTATTTTTAAAAATCCTGCGTAGTCTTTTTCCTGCCTCCCTCTCCTGCACTGAGCAGCATTAAACGCTGTTTGCCACTGAGGACATTTAAACTAATTTTTCAAAAGTGCTGATGAGGCAGGATACACTTTTATTGCTGTCATAATACCTCTCAAGCTCGCTGCCTTGATTGCGTTTGTAAAACACCGACCTTAATAAGTTCAAACCCCAAGGAACGGATGGTGCAGACGGCAGCCCCTGAATGACAGCCCATCTGCTGCGTGTCTTGCAGGCCAAAATGACTTCATTACAAGGCAGCAGCGAGCAGAGCAGAGAGGCTGGCAGGAGAGCTCAGCTTCGCTGTACCTACCGCTATGCTCCTGCCCCATTTGATCCCATGGTGCGTGCCAAGGTAATTGGCAAGTTCTGTTCCTCCTGCTGGGAGACTCTTTCATTACACAGCGTGTTTCCTGCAAGCGGGGAAATGTGCCCTTTGCATGTCAGCATATTTACACACTGGTGTAGCACCCAGCTGGATGGCTGTCTCTGTCAGAGGTACACAGAGTTAGATGGCAAGAGAAGGAGAGGGGCAGGGCATGGTGAATAGGCAGCTGCTATTCCTGAAGCCCATCTCTGCCTACCTAGGAAGCATTAAAAAAAAAAGTTTTTCAACTGGATGGCCTCAGTAACACAGTGAGAAAAAGGTGAGAAACTCGCTCTGGACCCAATAATCATACACTGTGAGTCTGGAAGACTCCTGATACATGCCAAGATGTCCCAGGGAAGTTCAGGTTCAACATCAGGAAGAATTTCCTCATTGAAAGAGTGGTTAAGCATTGGAATGGGCTGCCCAGGGAGGTGGTAGAGTCCCCATTTCTGGAAGTGTTCAGGAAATGAATGAACATGACACTTACTGCTGTGGTTTAGTGGCATGGTAGTGTTTGGTCAAGGGCTGGACTCAAAGAACTTGGAAGTCTTCTACAAATGTAATGATTCTGTGTAGAGCAACATTCACATGTTACTCAATAGAGTGAATGGACACACATTTTGGTGTTGTGCAGTCCTGGCTGCTGGTTGCTGGAAACAGCCTGGTGACCCCCGCCCAATACAGTCCAAATCAGAAGGACTGGCAGTTGGTCTCTTTGGAAGAAGAGGCAATTCTGCAGTCAGGCTCAAAACTATAGCATGTAGGATACTGTCACAGGCAAGACAGATTTCTCTTCCCTTAACTGAAAAGCGCTTGAGACAAATTCTCAGTGTGCTTTGATCTCATGATCAAGCCTACAAATATGCCTCAGCTCCAGCCTGGGGCATCTCCAAATCAAAGGCAGCCTGCAGCTCAGTTACTGTCCCCTGAGTTTGACCTGCATGTAGGGCTCTGACTTCTTTGTCTCTCCTGAAAACATAGTCTGTTCAACCTGAAACTCATCTCTTTCTCCCTCTTCCATGCTGGATATCTCTAGCACTCACAGTCCTTTCATTGCACCTACCCCAGTCAAAAACCTTCTCTGGAAGCAGTGATGCCTCTGACCAGACTGTGGAGGTTCCTCTAAGGTCTTGGCTGTCTCAGCCTCTCCATGCACATTCACAGTGGCAGCTCAGTCACCACAGCCAGGGGCCCTACTATTTCAGTCCTGGCCTTGGTCAGGGAAGACCATGGTGGCAGATTATGTTGTGATTCAGTAATAAATGATTAAAGGTTGAATGTGCACAGAGCTGTGTATGCTTATAGCTAACTTAACGGTAGCCAATTAATCTTTCCCAGTGTTGGGATTCTCTGGGGCAGCATTTTCTCCAGCTGTTGCTAAACCCCTCTCCAAAGTTTTGTCATCTCAGACACTGACATGAGATGATAGCAGACATAAGTGTTCTCACCCCCTGCATATACACTGTATTTGCTGCCTCCTGTCTGCTTTTTTGGTCCAAATGAGCGTGAAAGTTGCCTCTGAATGAAAAGCATTGGCTCTACTAAATCTTGCTGGGGTTTTTGTGTGAAGTATCTCCTGGTTAATGTACTGCCTTTCCCTCTCACTGTTTCTTGGTTAGGATGTTGTGCCTATAAGTCATGTCTTGATGAGGATCAGGCTGGGCACTGAGTCCTGTTGGGGAATCAGATGCTGGGGTTAGCAATTGAAGCTTTTTGGTGATTTGCTTTCAAATGTCTTGGCAACAGGAATAATTTAGAGCTAAAGAAATAAATGAAGAGGAAAGAGGAGGTTGCCTCTCAGGCTGGAAAAGGGAGTGTGTAATTTACCCAACATTGACTTTAAGGCAATATAGTTGTCCCAGGGAAGAAAATCCTGTGGATTTCTTCTCCCTTCTCTTTCTTTGGTGTAGGCACTTGGGAAACATGGGTTGCTAGAGGTGTTGAGGCATATCTGGGCTGAGTGAGGCTCTGCTGGGCCTGAATAAGTGAGGAAAGGAAAAAAAGCCTGGTGGTGCAGACAATCTTTCTTTGCCATAAAAAAAGTCATCGTGACAGTAAAAAATCCTAAGTTGGTTTGCAGAGTCATTGCAGTATTTGCATATATGTGAGCAATCCCTTGCCTTTGTCTAGGGTAGAAGGACCAGTGATGGCCTCTGTGAACTTTTTCAATCCTCCCCAGATCTCATGGTGCCAGCCTTATTGGCTAAGGAAGCACAGAATCAGTGTTTTTGACTTGTCAATAATCTTGTCCAGCTTTATCCTGCTCTCCCTTATTGCTCTCTCCATTGCACTTATTTTTGCTTTTCTTGATTTCCACCTCTGCTCCTTTGTGGCATGACCTTTCCACATCTTTAAGTTCGTGGTCCTCGTTCTGTGTATTTGATACAGTTTTAAGTAGCTTTATAGTTTCTTTTCCTTCCCCAGTCCCTCCAGAATAGATATCAGTCAGTCAGGTCATATTTTTTTTCCTCTTCTGTAGGTTCCAGCTCCACTTCTCTACCCTGGTGTTGTAACTAAGGTCTCTCAGTCCCAGACTAACTCACTGCATCCCTGTCACAGTCTCTGCATGCCTTTGTAGTGATCCTTTGTTAGGCTGCTGTCAGCAGCTAAATGCAATTTCAAATATTTTCCCTTGCTGTCTGCTGTTGCTGAAGCTTTGTTGGTGAATTCAACCTCGTGCTCTGGATCTCCGAGCAAGGAGAATAGGGACTTTCTTATCCCTGTCTCTGAGCCCTGGGAAATGACTTGGTGAGAAATGGAGATGTTTTCTCCAGTGTTAATGCTATGATCATGCTGCCACAAGGAATGTTGCTCTGGGAGGAGGCAAGAGCCACAACAGGTGTTCACTTACTGTATTTAGGTTTGTGCCCTTTGCCTCTTGTCCTGACTGTGGGCAACACTGAGGAGAGGTTGGCCCTGTTGTCTTTATTACCTCCATCAGATATTGATACATTGATAAGGTCTCCCTGAATGTTCTTTTCTCCAGGCTAAACAAACCCAGCTCCCTCAGCCTTTTCTTGTGCTTCAGGTGCTCCAGTCCCCTAGTCACCTTCCTGGCCCTTTGCTGGACACCCTCCAACATGTCCATGTCTCTCTTGTTCTGGGGAGCCCAGCACTGACACAGGACTCCAGATGTGTCTTGCCAGTGCTGAGTAGAAGGGAGTGACCACATCTGCCTTGGCCTGCTGGCAATGCCCTGCCTGGCACAGCCCATGGTGCTGCTGACTGCCTTGCCATGGGGGTGTGCTGCTGGTTCACATTCAACTTGTCCCCCAGGACAGTGACGTGCCCTGCATGCTTCAGTGTATTTCCATTTAATTTGTGTCATTAGTGTTTCTTTTGGCTGCTGGAGCCATTTCTGTTTGCATTAGAGCATTCCAGTTTGTACTGAGTAATATCAGATAGCAATTTGATGTGAAATGGGCAAAAGCTGATTGAAGGGCCAAGGCAATTCTCTCCCTCATCATCTTCCAGGATAAGCACTGCTGTGGTAAGCTCCAAAAACACCTGTGAATGAAAGAATGTTCTTAAATTCTTGGATGACTTCCAGCATCCATCTGTGGGGAGGATAATCTTTCTGTGAAGAAAGAATGGAAGCCTGTGTACATACAAAGGTGACATTAAACTGAGCTACCCTTCCACTCACATTTGTTAATAATCCATCACATGTTTTGAAGGCTTAAAGGCCCAGTGTGAATTTCTTCTGGGGGAGAAGGAGACTTGTACAAGATGGTTTTCTAGGCCCCAGAGACGAGTAAATCTTCCTCAAATATTTTGAATCATTGATGGATATTTGCTCCAAGCTTTAATCATTTCTGTCATACCAGCCTCACTTTTACCCAGGTGACTGTTCCTGATGGCAGCAGTGTGAGACAGTGGCGCTTTCACATCAGAATGCAGATGTCTCAGCATAGCTGGGAATCCCCAGGGGTTGCTTGGGAGCACTTCAGATGCTCTGTACAGTGATAGAATCATAGGAGAACTTGCTTCTGAAACAGCAGGAAGGGCTTCCCAAGGTCTTTTAGATACCTGTCTCTTGATTCAGATTTCCACAATGAACATGGCAATCATTTCCCTGAGCAAAATTTCAGAGAATTGCAACCTCTTCAATTATCCCTCCTCTATCCTGTTGTCTTTGATAACTGGCTGTGCAGCAGACATAGAAAAAGCTGCCTAACCTTTTTCCTTTGCATGTGGCACTCCTCAGGTGCTCCTACATTCCACTCTCACATCACCACTAGAAAAAGTCTGTGTTGTTCTCAAATGAAAAAAATCTCACCCAGCAACAGAGAAGTGTCTTTGCTGTGGAGGGTCAGCAGTAGGTGGATTACACCCTGAAAATCCCCTGGCAGTTCTTGGAAAATGGGATTTGGATCTTTGTATAAAAGCAACTTTTATTAAGCAAACTGCTATTCAGTTGGCTCCCTGAAGTGCTCAGCTACATGAATTTAGGAAGCTTTTAGCCAGGAAATTGGAGGGACACAGTTATCTGTCACAGACTTAAAAACCCCGCTCGTGCCCCCCAGGGATGATGCTTCTATACAGATCCAGGGAAAAAAATCCATATGTAGTCAAAGCAGTGAGGAGAGAAGCAGGGGCTACCAGGCAATAATATTAAAATTAAAGTCCCTAATATATTGTGAGGGGTTTTTTGGGCAGTCAACTGTGAGAACCTGAGGCCTGTAAGCACTACACCTTTCTGTATTTACCTATGTAGTGGTTTAGTTTGAGGTGACTGCTTTCCAAAATGTTGATAGTAACATACTGCTGGTAGGTTTGAGAACAAATTGAGTGATAGCCTTGTTTCTGAGGGCAGAAGTGAAGAAGGCATGGCCAATGCTTTGAGTAAAACTATACATGTGTGTGCATGTGTATTGCATGTTTTAGAAGAAATGCCTGTGGCTGACATGCACATCACTGTGCAGGAAGACCTTATGAGCACAACATTTGAGTTTAGTCTGGAGTGATCATATTCCTCAGGGTAGTGAAAAAAGCCTGAAAGTTGTCATCCAGCTGCCAACAGCTTCAGTGGCCTAGCTGGACACCTGGTAGCTTTGGGGTATGGCATGCTTGACCCCCTTTCATGGGATCATGTTTGCCTGTGCTAACATGATTATGGCATTAAGAGCTGCTGCATTAACATAAGTCTAATTGGGGATGCTTTTTTATCATTGTGTTTTTCTATTATATTTGGGAGATACTTGCATGGAGTAGGAGTTGAACTGGTCCTGGAAAGCTTGAATATTGTGGATAAAGTTAGTAGAGAGCAGAGACTTCTCCAGAACTGGAGCCGGAGCCCAGACAAAGACCATCTGAGTTCAGGGAGATGAGTTTTAGTCAGGAATAAAATGGGCCCTTGTTTCTGACTGGACTTGAAATTTATTTTTTTTTCCTCTCTTGTGGTATTTGGACCTCTCTGTCCTTGCCCAGGGGGAAGGGTGTTATGAAGAGACGGGTGATGTGTCTGCTTCACTGCACAGCATATGGGGCTGGGGAGGACTGGTGGACAGCACTGAGGCCACAGCAACGTTGCAGTCACCTCCCTTCTGATTAATGGGAGCAGACAGGGACCAAATGGGTCATAAATGTGCCCCTGAGCTGCAGGGGAGGTGCACCCTATGATGGACCCTGAGGAGCTTGTCCTCACATCATCTGGGCAGGGGACCCTATTGGACATCTGACATGGGGTCAGGGAACGGCTTAGACAGACAAACTTGTATCTGGCTGCTGAGAAATGCCTTTGGGTCTCACAGCTCAGACACAGCCAGTGACACCCCTGTCTGCTCTCATCCCTGGGGAGGGACGAGGCTCAGCAGAGCTGCCCGGGCATGGCCTGGCTGGATTTCTGTGTGAGCCATGCTGGACCCTGCCATGCAGACCCCACAGCTCCCCCAGACCTTTATTGTTTGCAAAGAATAACTGAACATTGTCGTCTCCCTGCAGCCAGGTTGGATGTTGCCCCTAGTGTATAGAGGAGATGGGTAGCAGGTGACTTTTGAGGTAATGAGACCTTTCAAAAACAAAGCTTTCTTAGCAAAGATAATATACCCCCCCCTTCTTCCTTTCCCCTCTCCTTCCCTCAGTGCTCCCTTATTCCTATTCCAGGTGCTTCTGCTTCTGAAAAGGCATTTATCATTTCTCCATCTCTGATGGTAGATTTTTTCCCCCCCTCTCTTGCTCTCTCATTTTATCTTGCCCAAGGGGTCTGTGCTACCTTTTATTAGCTGACACTTCACTTCTGCAGATGGAAATGACACTAATGGAATGTGGCTGAGGCTTTATTACAGAAATGCTGTTCGCCTTGCACAAGCAAACTTCCAAATAATCCTGCAGGGAAGGAATAAACCTTGAAGGCAGGTGCAGGAGCTGCAGATGAAAAAGAAGACAGGAGGGACTGATGGATTAAGGAAGGAGAAAGAAATAGGGAAGGGGAATAAACAGGCTAGGGCATATCCTTTTGCATCCAAAAAGAAAATAAAGGTAGTTTAACAAAGAACCAGCTGCATTTTACGTCCAATTTACTGGCAAAGGTTTCTAGAGAAGAAGATGGGGCAGTGTCAGCCCGCTGCCTGACTGGCACTCCTGTCATTGCCCCAGCTTCTTGTCTAAAAGCTGTACCAGTAAAATAACTGCTAAGGTTGGTGAATGCTCTTCTGGAAGCTTTGGTGGTGCTTCTGTGAATTAGCAAAGCTGGAGGGTTGTCTCACCAAACATGGTGGTGCTGACACAAGATGACAGGCATGGGTCTTTTTGCTTTTCCTGTACATGGAAACCCATCCGTGACATAGGGAGAGGTGAGCACCACTGTGCCCCTGCACTCTGGTCCCTCCTCTTTCCAACTTCACTGAGGCCAGACGTTCTCTGTGAACTGTGAGGAGGAGACATTAATACTTAGAAAGGACCTCTGAGGAGCTGCTCTTGAATCTTGCCCCTTGGCTGCTGCCAATCCCAGGACAAATTGACAACCAAATGGTTGCAGAGATGAAGTGCTAGAAGAGAGAAAACAAACATCTGGTAAGGGAGGAAGGCAGCTGACTGGGAAGACTTGAAGAATGTGAGGGAAGTGACATTTGCTTAACAGCAGCCTCTGTGGTTGTTCCTCTGCACTATTGATGCTTACTTTTCCCTCCCTCTTTTATTTTCATGGTGTGTCTATTGCATCTATGGCTCATTAGGCAACAAGATGGTAATACTGCCTGTAAAGCTGCAGGATAGATAACCTTCTCTCTCCTCTGTTCTTCTCTGTGCCTTTTTTTAAATTATTTTTTTTATTATCTAGTTTTGTTTTGTTTTGCTTCCTCTCCATGTCTTCATCTTCCCCTCTCTCCCTTCATTCATAGTGTAGCTCAAAGGTGAACAATTTCAAAAGTTGGAAATTTTCTTACCTGTCTTCCTCTCCTGCTATAGGAATTCCTCCCATCTCTCTTTAAAAAAAAGAAACTGATTTAAAAAACCTGGCAGGATTGACCAGTTTGAGTGGGCAGAAGACCCAGAGAGGAGGACAAGAGTTAATTAACCCAATAAACTGCAGACTCAAAGATGTCATGGAAACAGAAACATTTACGTCAATCTCTATCAAAAAAGGCAACGCAAACAGCCTGTAGCTGGTTCTTTCTGTTCACTTGTTGCCTCCCAGACTGGTTGGCTTACTCCTTGTGGAAGTAAACCACTGCCAAATGCCCTCCTCTTCACAATGACCCTGGTGCTTTCCAGTGAAGCTCCCACCCAGTGGAGAGGTTTCCTGCAGGTACATGTGTGCAGTCACCCACACACATTCATCATCTGTGTGCCTTTGATCGCAGATGAGAATTTTATTTATAGCACAACCTTTCTTTCTTCCTTCACCAAAGCACTTAAGGGTGTTGTACATCATCATAATAAAAGCCATTACAATAAAATATTACCTCTAGAATCTGTGAAAATGGAAGCCAGGCAGAGGAAGTTCAGGGAAGGAAAAGGGCAGGAGGAGAGAATGGGCAGTTTACGCATTTGTGATGCCAGAAAGGCCACATTGCAGCTGGAGCCTGGGGATCATACAAAGTTCTTGAGAGTCTTTGTAGAAACAAGGTGAGACAGAAGCAGACAAAGCTTTGA
Organism: Campylorhamphus procurvoides; assembly: GCA_013396655.1. NCBI lineage: Eukaryota > Metazoa > Chordata > Aves > Passeriformes > Dendrocolaptidae > Campylorhamphus > Campylorhamphus procurvoides. The sequence continues at coordinate 103,759 of WBMV01009148.1, read as the reverse complement.
CAAAAATGGAGGGGATGGCAGGGTTAGCTGGATTAATCCACCCCGTGTCTGGGAACAGTTTGCAGGAAGGTCTGGTGGTCAGGGGGAGACTGTACCTCTTCCCCAGTCTCCTTCCCAGCTCTGCTCAGTAAATTCTTCTTTGTGGGAGGGGTGATTTTGAGAAGGGAGCTTGTGGGTTTTCCATGGACAAGAGCCCACCATGGTGTAACTGGCAGCAGATCTTGGGCTGTGATGGTGGAAAGTGTGAACAGATCGGGCTGGACCTGGCCTGAACTATCTTTTTCAGTTTTCCCTGCTATTTTGTTTCCTACTTTTTGCCGCTCCCTGTTTCTTGAGATCTTTTGTGGATGAAAGTAGTCTTTCATTTCCTATTTTTAGTGTTATTTTTAAGTGTAGTTAAGGCTCTTTTGCACATCTCCCTAGAGCAATGTGCTGTTTTTATTTCTTGTTTAGGCTCAAAGATACACAGGTAGCTTAGTCTCCCTCATCCTCTTCTGTTCTATCCAGATGTGTTTATGCCCAAAGCCTAGCACTGTTCTCTTGATCATTTTGGGTAGCCAAAATCTGGCTGTATATCTACAACTGGACTCTGCCCACAGCAGAGGCAGTGCTTGTTCATTGTGCAGTCATGAAGAAACACCAGGGAATGTGCTGACCTTGTGATAATTAATGGATAGTGGGGTAATGGTTCTGTGTGACGCATTAGATACAGAAATGGGATCCAACACTTCTACATTTAGGGTAATTGAAAATCTGAGACATTTATTATTTTGGGCACACTACAGTAACTTTGGTCTTTAAATCTTAAATTAATTATTTCAGACATTTACAGGAAGAAAACAAAGGGCTGGTGAATAAGGGAGGTTCAAGCAGTCCATTGACTGGTCATCCCAAGGAAAGGCTTTAGTGTTATGTGCTATTCCCCTGAGAGACCTGGGGGACTAGTGCTGCATCAGCAAACCATGGATCTTAATCTTAAGAATTAAACATTGAGGTGTGCTGGCCAAAGTCTCTTTAGTCGGTAAAATGCTCCACAGGACAATGCCTGAGGATAAGGTGCAACAAAAAAATACATGAATTGAAGGACCAGTCAGATCCCAGAGCTGTGACTCCAGCAACTGCTTGGAAGTCTCTCTTGAGTGTGGCCATGTGGTAGTGAAGCTGCTGGGGTACAGTTAAGAATTTTACACAATTTAACCCTGATACTGTGACCTGGGTTGGGCCATTTCCCCCTCTGTTCCCCTTTGCCAGAGATCAGAGCCTCTTTTGGGGCAGGTTTGTCCCTCCCTGGTACTGATGGTGATGTCTGGGCTGTACCTGTTGCAATGCCAAGAGCAATCCCTGATGTGGCTGCTGCACCCCGAGCACACAGCTTGGCTGATGCTGCTTCCCGAGCGCCTCGGAGCCCTCACAGGGTTTACTCAGGTGAGCAGAGACAATTTTCTGTGAGAAACACTTTGCCAGTTGAGTGCTCTGGACTGTAACAACCCGTCATTACGGGCCTCGCCTGTTATTTGTCTATATAGCAGGTTGCACAATTAAGGAGATAGCTATGTAATAACCAGCCCTAAGTAAAGGGATTGTAACCAGGCTAATAAAACCCATTTCCCTCAGCTGCTCCATTATAGCAGCACTTTTGGCTGAGCTTTTGCTTTGCCAACAAGGAACCACATCAATTTTCACTCTCTTATTTTAAAATAAGCAGACAAACAACTGCTTGCTTAAGCTTCCTCCTCCCACTCTCTTGTGAGCATGGGCAGGGGTGGCAGAAAGTGGTACAAAATAAAACAAATGGGAAAAAAAAGACAAATCCAGAGGAGATACATAAGAGAGCTAGAAAACTTGAAACCTCTATGAAAGTTGTTTTCAATGCTCTACTTCCTTCCCTGCCCTAGGACCCTTCCAGAGAAGAAGGAGAGAAAACAAATTAAAGCTCTATAGAATAGTGAGTACAGTTGTGTTTTTACCTCACTTTCCCATAGCTTGTTAGGTACAGTGAAATCCTGATGAGAATGTGTGACTTTTCTTTAGTGGGAACAAGGTCAATGATGGGAGCAGGGAGAATTCAAGTATCTGACTTTAGGGAATGAAACAATGTGCCCAAGCCAGGAGCCCAGGCTTCAAGAACAGTTGCACTGATCTTGAGAGATGTGTCTTTCTCCATCAGCAAACATGATTGCTTATAACCCCTGAGTGTACAGAGAAGTCCTACCAGAGTTTTGTATTTAACTTTTCTTTTGTCTGCTCTTTTTTTTTTTTTTTAATTTTTCAAAGTAGTGGTCAAAGGATTCTTTTATCCTCCTCTGGATGGTGTTTCATTTCTAGGTAGATAGTTTTTTTGCTTTTAGCTGCCACAGAGCAGATTAAAAATCTCAGATTTGAAATGAGAGTGGTGATAACACGGATGGTGCCTGTCAGAGATGTGGGCTCACTGCCTTTCAGGCTGACTGGAAAAGGCAAAGGGAAAATAAATTAAACAGCAGCACTGTGGTGTCCTTGACTGGCTGTGTGCAGGAAAGAGCCTTGGCCAGAACCATTGGCTCAGTGGGATGACAAGAAGAGGGCTTGCTACTGCAGTTCCTTCTTACTTCATTCACATTTTTTCAGTTTCCAAGTGAGATTCCCAGATACTTCCTAAATAGAAGACATTCTGGTTTTCATGGTCAGTATTGCCTCCTACAAGATTGACAATTGTTTCAACTCTTCTGCAGTGCTAACTTCTATTAAAATGGTGTTCTTATTTCTAAGGGCCAGTCAAGCTTTTTCTACATAAAAAAGATCCTTGCTGAAGCCAGTGCATGCACCTAAAAATTTTCCAGGCAGTTATTAAGCGATTCCTCTCCATAACATTTATAGACTTATAAGATGCAGCAAAAAGTACTATTTCCTTCTAGACGTATCTGCCTCTCCCACAGTACATGATAAGAAGTCAAGGACAAATAGACAGAGTCTGAAGGCTGGCTCAATCAATGCATCTGTACTAAGTATTCCTGCACCTCTCTGGGAATGACATTCCAATTTCATGAATCCATCGTCCAACACCTCCCACTGGTGCTACTTTGTTTGTTGTTTCTTTCCTTTTGATTTCTCTTTGAAAATCCCAGTTCATTTCATGGTCAGAGAACTCCGTCTTCAGTCTCCTCTGCTCATCAGAGCCCTTCATAACCTGGCATAGGATGAAAGGACTGTATAGATAATTTATGGGAAATCAGTAATTGAATCTTGGCTGTTCTCATAAATCATATCGCCAAACTATCAAACAGCTGTGGGTAGCGTAACGTATTCCAAAACCTGCATAATTGATGACTCTCTTGCAATAGTCCAGCACATGACTTGATTTTTCCTTCTCCTCAACAATGTTTTGAAGTTTTCAGTAAGGAAAGCTCAGCTCTCTGGTATCTGGTACCTGCAAAACTAAATGGCCAAAGTCATTAAGGAAAGATGCTGATAAAAGGAGAATGTAATCCAAATTGATGGGTAAAGTGAATCCTTCATGCTTTTTCTTAAAGGGATTTGGAATCATAAAAGCACCTGAGGAGGGAAGCTTTATCTCTGAGACTGGTTTATGGGGTGTGTTTATGCAACAGAGACATGCTTATGAAAATGGGAGTTGAGGGAAGCTGGTTATAGATGGACTCCTGCCAGTGGCAAACACAGAGTGCATTGGTCACCTTGAGGCTCTTGCTGAAACTGTCCCCTTACCAGATCCTGAAGGCAGATCCTCACATGTTCTAGGCTGAGGTCAAGTGCCTGTGAAGCACTTTAAATTTACTTCATCCAGGTCTTGGTGGACCGCTGGTGTCTGTAGAGGCAGCTTGTGTGTTTGCCACATGCTGTTTGTCTCTCCAGCCCAGACACTGCAGCAGCTCTGGTGAGCTAATGAGGCCAGGAAAAATGAGAAAACCACAACTGAATGTCCTACACTGGGCAGACATAGGCTTGGACTTTGATGAAAACCTCTTGGATGTAATCCAGCTGCAAAAGTAACTACTGACTTCACTTGCTTTGGATTCTGGGGCTCTCCCTGCAGCCCTGATGGCCACACATGGCCAGGCAGACAGAGGCTGCTACAGAGAGAGCTTTTCTGCTCTTTGCTTGCAAGGAAAAAACAATTTTTGTACCTTGGCTAACCCTGACTACACAGCCCAGGGCTATGTGCTTTATGGCTGAGCCTGTAACAGTGTCTGCAGCTGTCACAGAAACCTGCAGGCTGTCTTGTGCACTAGAGCTGCTGTAGAAAATGATGCTCTGTTTTGGCAGGAAAGGGGTCCTGCAAGCCAGGACCAAAGCACATCGAATAATGTGTGACTTTTCCCATCCATTTAAGAAAGGTATTTGCTGAGGCCTGTTGGAAATGTATGGCAGATTTACAAGATCCAGAGAGACATGGTAATATACAGTTTGGTGTATGCTGCTGCTGCTAACTGAATGTTTGCTTAAATCCACAGCAGTGCTGTTTCAACAGAGAGAAACCTGCATAAATTACCTCTTTTTTCCTTAGGGAAAAAAAATTATTTTGCTTTTTGTTCATACCAGTTTAAATTTCACCTGCTCTTCAGTATCAGAGACCAAGATACCTGAGACCAATTTACCTTGAGAAAACCCTTTCAGGGTGTGCCTTCATTAAAATTTTAGGTGGCTTTCGAAAGGACTCTCCTGATCATCCCCTCTCAGTGCTTTATTTCCACTGGGGAGTGGTGTGAGAGGGACAGGGGGAGCAATGGTGATGTGAGAAAAGGACAAAGCTTTATTCCAATGAATCAAGGCTCTCTCCAGCTGGTTGGTTGTAAATGAAACACAATGGACCTTGGAACTGAACTGCACCATACAGGGACTCTTTAAGCTGGGTTAGGGATGCAAGCTCCTTCAAAGATCAGCTTTAAAGAAATGGGTTACTGTTTTTATGAAGTACTAACCAAAAAGTAGCTCCCAATTCAAAGGAGTAGCAGTTGCCTATATTTAGCCATAATTCAACCTGGAGTGATATGAGGTTCCAGTACACTGTGGACTCTTGGATCAGGAAGCAGCTGGAGCATCTTTCCTGCACCTCTCTCATGGCCCAGGATACTTGCTCAAAAATGTGTTCTTTTATCTGCTATTTGCCCACTTTTCATGTGGGTGCTCTGTTCGTTGTCACTGTTATCAAAGGTAAAATCAGAAAGGTGCTCTGAGGTTTGAGGATCTGTCCCAAGATTTAATTGAAGAGATTTTGCTAAATTCATTTGCCTGTCTTTGAAATGAGAAAAGTCCCCTGAAGGGAATAAAACGTTTAAATTCTACCACTAATGAAGAATTTACATGCTCTGAATTTTAAGTTCATGGTTTGGTTGTTTCCCTTAGTTGCAGTGAAACCATATATAGATTTTCTGTCTCTCTTGCCCATCAGAAAGCACTGGATTCACTGTCCCCCACCAAGGGCTCCTGCAGAGCTGCTTCATCATGACTGTTTCCAGAGAAATTTTCATAAATTCATTTCCATCTTCATTCTTTCTACGGCTCCCTCCAGGGAGGGACCCTGTGACCTGTCCTAACCTCTCCTCTCAGCAGTGCACAAATGTGGGATGCCAACCTTAAAAAAGAGATCACAAAACTTTGTTAAACAAGGTGACTCAACAGAAACAAATGAAGTGGAAAACGCCAAGTGACACGCCATGGGCCACTTTCACATGTCAGTGGGAATTACAGTGGTTTCCATACCAGCCTGTAACACTTTCCTAAGCAGAAGCAGGGAGGATTTTATCTGCAGCTATCAAAACCATGAGGGGGAGCACCACATCTCTGGGGAAAAGAGAGAAGAGGGAATCTAGAGGTACCCACGGTAAGAAGCAGCACTGCAGGATGCTCTGCACAGGCACAGCTGTATCCCTGGTCACCCGGGAGTGATCACTGCAGCCTGTGCTCTGCAGTGGAGCTGTGACTGCACAGCTCACAGGGATGCTCTGATGTGCCAGGTTACCTTTCTTATCTCAGACCCTCCCGGAAAAGTTAGCTTGAGTCTAATGCTAGCTTATCTAATTATTATAATTAGATGTAAAATAATTAATAACCTGGCTTAATTACAGGTTTTCTTCAACTGCAATCTAATGTAGAAGATTCCAATTAAGGTTCATTACATGCAAAATCTGTAGTCTGTTATTTCACTCTTAAGAACATCCAGAACAAAGAGAAGACATGCAGATGCTGGGTTTCTTTTAAGGGCTGTATTTTAATTAATTTCAGCTTCTGAAACAATTAATGGATTTACTTGTAATATCTCAGGAAATTCACACTCATCTCTAGAGAGCCAGTGCCATGAGCTCATGAAAGATAGACTGCATTTCTCATGTGTTACTGGAACCAAAATCTTAAGTACAGTGTGGAGCTTAGCTTGGGAATTTTGTACTGGTGGCTTTGCCTGAAAAGACTGAGAATTCCCCTGGTGTTAAGCAGGTGAGTCCCTTGTATTACCACAAGCAAATATCTCTTAGAATTGCCTGGGGGCTTCCTATCCCCCTGGATTCAACAGGAGGGAACGTGTTTGGTGTGGTGGTGAAGTGACAGGGATCACAAGCCACCACACTGCTATAGGGACAAACCCAACCCTTAGGATGGAGAAGCCATTTGCTTCCTTCAGCCTACCAGGGCCTCCTGCAGGAAAAGAACAGTATGGTTGATGAGCTTTCCTGAAAGGAGGCTCTTCTCACCTGAAGGGGAGTCTTGGCATCTTTCCCCACCCTCTTTTCCTGTTGAGTAGTGGTTGCTTGCAGCTTTGCCATGGGGAAGGGTGCCAGGTCTCTCTCCAGCAGGGAGGCAGAGGGATCTCTCCTGGTCCTCACTCTGGGATGCTGAGCAGGTTGGGATTCTCTGCAGCACCACAGGCTTCCCATAATGCCTCAAGTAGTTACTTAATCTCCTTTTGTGTCTTCTTCCTTTGAATGAAAATTGCTCCTTCTCTCAGTAAAATGTGGAGAGAGCTTCAGACAGGAAAGTTTTACTAATCATCTGCTTTTTTTTGAGGGTGTGATGCCAAGTGCTGTATGGATACAGGTACAAAGGGAGGAGGCAGACTCATTTACCTCGTATAATGAGGAAAGACAGATGCTTCCACCACTTTTAAGGGAAAGTTTTCCTTTTACATTGCTTCCAGCCTCGTTGATAGCAAATTCTTCTGAGAAACTGAATCTGTAACCTGGCAGTTTTCCCTTTTCGAGTTGTTGGGTAGATTAACCATGGACAAGGTCTCAAACTGGTGGTTTCTCAGTCTGCCATTGAGCATACACTAAATAGGCAACATCTGTGGATGAGGGATGAGGTGGAAAGGGATTTTTACTTGTTTCAAAACCTTTTAATATTTCATATGACCTGTATCATGGCTTGCTGGACCCTGTGGGAATGCCTATACTTTGCTTCTTGGAATGTAATGCTTTGCACTAATATTCCTCCTCATTAGGAGGTTGGTAAAAGCATTTTGTTGTGTGCTGTGGAGCAAAATGCAGTAGTTCATGCCCATGTACTTGACCCTGTGTCAAATTAGGGGAAGAGACGAAGGGTTGATGCAGCTCCTCCAGAGGAAGGATGAAATTTAGGCTGAGTTCCCAACTCAAGGACCGGATCAGCATTCTTAATAGAGCCTTGTAATATTTGTGGGTGGGTGGAGGTGGCTGTTCTGGACACAGACTGGCTACTGAGAATGGTTTCAGGACAAGATCTGAGGCTGGATTTAGGTTTTTAATAGAAATCTTGAAACTGCTGCTCCAGCGTGAGTTTGAAAGTCAGACGATGCTTTGTGGTAGCAATTAAGATCTGTTTTCAGCCTAGGAAATAATTGGGAACTGTGCTCTAAAGAGCTGCACTAAATGATGTAAATCCTGGATGACTGGAAAACCAAATGATTGGGAAAAGCTCTAGCGCCCTTACAGACAGGGTTTGCTGAGCTCTCTGTGACAGCAGCTGCCTCTGGGCTTATGTTGAGTTGGATTAGCCTACGTTGAGTTGGATTCACCGGGTGCTGCAGGTAGTGGCAGGGAAGCTGCCCGTGGGATGTGCTGTGGGATGGAGTGCTGAGCAGCTCCACGGTGTTTTCTGTCCTGTCACAGTGCAGAAAGGGCAGGGCAGAGGAGGAGTGTGCCATGGTGGAAGTCGCACGGGTTTGCCACAGCACTTTGAAGCAAGTTGCAGGTAAAGAACAAACATCTGCAGTGCAACAGAGTGTCCTTTGGCAGCTGTGCCTGAGCCGGGTTTTTTCCACAGATAAATGCAAGCACCATGTTCCTCCTGAAGCTGGAAAAAAGCCCTGAGTAAAGCTTCAAATATCCTGGGAAAAATGAGCTGCACCCTCCCGCAGCAGTAGTGCAGTCAGGTGCTGAAGTGTTGTGCAGTCAGGTGCTGAAGCATTATAAAGTCAGATAAAGAACAGATTATTTCCCTTTTTAACCTACTTTCCCCCAAATTTATCCTGTGCAGTGATCCTCCACTTGGCCTACAAGAAGCCTCTTCCATTGACAGTGTCCTGCTGTGGCATCTGTATGGCACATTCTCCAGGGCTTGTAGCTTAAACTCCAGCCCCAACTCACCTGATTTCCCACAACACGTAAACCCAAGTTTGAACTGCTCTAACTTTAGTCCAAAATAAGCCTTTCTGCTCTTCAGCCTGTCTGGGGCTGTCTTGCAACCAGTTTCTTCTATGCAGGTCTTGGTCACTCAAGACACTCAATTTAAGCCAAACCAAGAAAAATGTAATAAATGCAGCTCCCTGGTCTCTGAGCTGTTCTCCAGCCTTCTCTTCTTCTTTTGTTTTAAAGCCTCCATTTGCTCTTTTCCTGGTTCCACCAAGTTCCCTGTTCCTCTCTCCAGGTCTCTACGTCTGCCTCTTGCAGGGATTCCCATTTCTGTCTGGTCACACCATGCAAAAGCCTTCCCCTTGGAGGCCTTCCAACTTCTGTTTTCTTTCTTCTGTTCTTCCCATGTATGTTGTTCTCAAAAGCAAAAAGGAAAGAAAATAAAACCATTAAGCAAGTGTCTTTGGGTGTAGACTGCCATTTTTCAAAAGCACCTCTAGCAATGAGACACCAGCACCTTGCATGTTCAGTAGAGAATTTTCTGTTACCTGTGGAAAAGCATCACATGTTTAAATGAGCAGTTGCTGCTCCCAAGCAGGAACGTTTCAGTCGGTGCCTTATGCAGGGAATACAGTGGTGCTTGAGCAGGGATAAGCTGCCTTCCAGCAAAAACAAGGAGCCTGGATATTGCCTTAATGGCATGCCAGGGTTATTTTGTCACAAGTCCTTTCCCATCTCATTACAATGCAGAGCTCCATAGCTACATCACAGGGCAAGCAGCAGCCCATATTCATTTGTATCTGCCTTCATTTCTCTCCTCTGAAATGATACAGGATTTAATTGTAGTTTGGAGAGCAGATTTGCTGCTGAGATGATTGGAGGAAATGCTGGAGAGGTTGACTCTGGCTGAAATCCTTTCCGCTGAGGACAGTTTGTGAAAACCACTGGGAAAGCTGCACGTGATGGATGAGAAATGAGTTGGCAGAGGTTAAGCTCTCCTCTGTCCTTTTCTCATCTCTTCTAGTTCATTAATTTACCAAAGACATCTATCTATGCTCAGACTTGGTGGTAGAATAAGAGCAGAGCTTTGTCTAACCATGTGTAGCCATGCCCTCTGCAATGTTAATTTGTGTTTCCTCCCCTATGTACATCCTCCCGTGAAGTAAACTGGGAGAATTTTTAACTTGAATCAAAGGGCAACACGTTGCTTGGAGGTCTGTGAGGGGAAGGCAGTTGTGGTTTGCAGGCTCTGCTGTCCATGAAACACTATGGTAGGTTGGGGGAGTGTGGTGAATCCTCAGGAGAAGGGCAGAATAGTAAGAAATAGATGCTCTGAGTGAATTTGGTAGATAGTAAATGCCAGAGATGAGATCCAAATGGTATTTTCTTGCAGTCATGAGTCAGACAAGAGTCCACTGTTTGAGCAGTGCTGATGTAACTGTGTGCAGATAAAGATAATGTTATTTAATAGTTCATTTCTTTAAGTTACTTGCTTTGGCTATTACACCCATTCTGACTATTATGGTATTGCTTAGAGAACACCATGGCAGATTCTTTTCTATCACTGTCTTGTACTTGCTCTCTCAGTGGTATCTCCTTGTCCTGGACTCCTGAATACGCCTGATTTTACCTTCTTTTGTACCAGTTCCACTTTACTGTAGCCACGATGACATCAGTAATATTCATCCATATTTTTTGCAGCATACCATAAGAACAGGATATCATCTTTTTATCTAGTGATACATATTTATGTTCTGCAAAAATGCCTTGCCATGGGATACCCAATCCAAGTTGAATTGTGAGTCTCCTCTTCCCTACTCAGGAAATTACCATCTTCAAGGGCACCCTGTCAAAAGGAGGGAGAGAGTGTGCAGTGATACACAAGTTACATTTAAGAAGAACTGAAAATCTCATCCAGCATAAGGCAAACTTCAGAGTAAGCTGTCAGAACAGAGCAGCCTTTAATATTCATCTATCTATTCACGATGCATCACTGCATAATGTGTATTGCAGTCATCAGATACACATGTTTAGCACCTAGAAACAGTAAAATCACTTGTTAAAGCTAAAATGGAAATTATGGGATTGATTTACCTGTGCACTTCTAGTTGCTTTATGCCAGACTGGTGATATGAAGAAGGCATAAAGCTCATATAACTGGCTGAGCAAATTAGATTAATGTCTTGTTCTCCTTTTTGGAAAGGTCTAAGGCAGACAAAATGTACCCTGAGCCTGTAAAAATTTCTGTTCTTGTTCATCTCCTGCAGCCTTTCCTTGCTGCAGTTTTTATGATCTTTCTGGGTTTAAAAAAATATCTTTAAGCACTAGCTTGTTTCCCTTTGCTGAAGGAAAGCTTCTGGAAGTTGACTGCCATGAGAAGCCCACCCTCATACGTAGCACACACACTGCAGGCTCTGCTTGGCCCAGCATTTACACTCTTGGGGGCAACTCTAAGACCCCTGTGAGCACAATGTTATACAGGTTTTCTGTTCATCCCTGCACTCCATCGAATGTTGCATGGAAACTCTAGGAGCCCAGGGCTCCCAAAAGCAGCAGCCTCTGCTGTCCTCGCAACACCATTCCCTCCTTCCTCCTCTGCAAAGGCAAGAGAGCATGTGAAACAAATTTTGCTGCAAAAGATGCTTGTGGGCTTGCAGTTGAGTGATGGTGTTACAGGCTCAGGTACGGATTTTATGATCTGTTTGTTTTACGTGCTCTCTTTGTAGAACTGTTTTGCTCCCTATATAAAAATACGTGTCCTCATGTACATTTTCATCTGTAAGAGCTCTTTCTGAGGAGGCAAAGATGAAGTTTGTGCAATTACAGTGATTGCACTTAGCTCCTCTTCATTACAGTCCATTGACTGGTTTCTTAGATTTTTCTTTTTCTAACATCACTGACGTTCTTATTCTGTGGGGAAAAAAATCCTCAATTTTAAGAGATCTTGCTGAAAGAAAACAGTTTAGATCACATCTTGGTCTCCTCGTCTGATGTTGTCTTTATAAAAATTCACTATATATTTGATTAGTGTTATTGGCTCATGTAGACAGTTACCTGAAACTCACATTAACAGTTGTATAGGCAGGAAATTTACCCAGTCTCTGGTGATATAAGTGCCTGTGGGCACAGGCAAGGGACCAGGAAACAGAGGGCTGAAGATGAATCCATATGAAGCAGAATCAGCTTGGGTTATGTCAAAAACACATGGTAGTTTGTACTGCTCTCAGAGAAGGAAGCTGAGACAGAAGCATGTCCAGCTGTGGGTGCTCCTGACCCTGGTTCCAACCAGCCAGTCTCTCTCCCTGTCCCTGTTCTCCATAGTGCTCATTCCCTCATATAACCAGCAAGTGCTGGGACCAAAACCAGGCAGACTTTTCTTTCACTACTGTGTCTTTGGGGACTACAGACCACGCACCCAAAATGTACTTGGAAAAGCTTCAGGCATGTGCTTTGTCGGCTCTCTGAGTTGTGGTGGAAACATCTCTGGGTTGGATCCAGCTGTGCAATTAGTGAATAAGCAGGAGTGTGAATTCCCAAGAACATTTATAGCTGATGGGCCTCTTTTGCTGGCACCAGTTGTGCCCTGAAGCATTTGTTAAATTTACTTGGACCAGAGGATCTGAGCAAGTGCATTGTGAGAGGGAGAAAAGCAATGCTATCGGTATGTTCCCACTCAAACATGTTCCTTCTGGATGGAGATACAGGAGCTCATTTTTGGCTGGCAGGTCGAGAAATAAGGTTTGATCTGAAATTGGATGATTATATTAAATGAGTTGATCACGTCTTTTAGGGTTCAGCATAAGTCTGAGATGATCTTGGCCATCATTGTTATGCGAATTCACTCAGTGGATATTGAAGTAAAGTACTGAAGTGGCTCATCAGTGGAAGAAGATGTCAGTTGGTACAGTCCAAGGCAGCTGGACTGTCAGAGCTCATGATCCAGGAATGCAGTCTTGGATTACACCCTGTAGTTGCAGGGAGTATAAAGGGTGCTGTGGTCTCATTTCCTGGGAGACAGTCGTTTGAGAAATCTGACCTTACTTCTATCCTTTCTGCAGCATCCTGAGAAAATTAACAAGGCATAACAACCCATAATACTCTCATTTTAGCTGCAATCGCAAATCTAGAATGTCCTCATCTTCATAGTATTGCCGTCTTCTTTATTAGAATTGCATCAGAGGCTGATTTCTGCTCGGACTCTTGCTGATCAGAGCAGGCTCTTGCTGAGGGCAGTAATTTCCCACTGCTGGTTAATGGCCCTGTCCCCAAGGAGCCTGCCCTGGGCAGGGAAGCTGGAAGGAGCCTTTCCAGAGGAGTTAGAGCCCCATCACTCCCTTTGAGGCATTGTTTTAAGTAGCATCATTTAATTAAAATTTAATAAGCAATCAGAACTTGTGCACAGTGTTACACTGGCATTTTTAAACAACAAATTAATATCTTTATTGTAGAATTTTCTCTTTTAGTGCAATTTGCATAAAGGTTATATTGTTTTTCAGTTAAATTCTGCACATCTGTGCCAGCCAGCTCTGGCCCAGGAGGGTTGGGGGGATTGCAGGAGTACTCAGTTGTCTGTCTGTGTATTTAAACCAAGCATTAAATATTTTGGTGACCTGTCCATATTTAGATATATCAAAGAGAAGATGGAAGACATGCTGACATACCTGGTTCCTGTCTGAAACTGAAAGGCAAAATCCCAGTTAATTTAATTTCAAAATTCCCAGCAACTACCACAGAGTTAGGCTTTCATTGAAAAAATTAATTTCATTTTGTGTATCTCTCTACAAACCTTTCTATCCACTGTACCTGAACAAAAGCCAATAAGGAAAAGCCAATATTGACAGAAAGATCCAAGCATGTCTGTCTTGGGTCATTTAATTTCTTGGCCTCTTCAGTTTCCCATGGCCCTGAGGAAAAACAGAGGTTCACTCATCGATAGAGATAACATCAATGTGCTTCAACTGGTTGTGGCTACTGGCCAGTGGTGTTGGCTTTTCCAAGAGCACTTTCAAGTCCATCTGATGACACACTCAGTTGACTTGCAGTGCTCCTGCCAGCAGCAGGGTAGGAGAGGTGGGTTGTCTTCACTGTAAATCGAACTGGGCAGGATGCTCAGGGGGCAGTGACAAGCTTTCAGACACCAAGGTATTTAGGGGAATCATCTATTATACAAAAACCCCAGGAAGGCACCTATTCAGTGTAACTTTAAGGAGTTTAGGTAAAGCAGTTTGAAAGAAGCAATGAGAAGGGGAAAGGTTGAGCAGAGCAGTTGTGCACAGAAGCTGTGAATTATTTATAAACCTTCCAGACATGCAGGACCTTTCTTTGGTTTCCACAGTTGTCATTTTCCGAATCTTTGGCCAAAGGCTCCAGCAGATAGAGAGCTGACATCCACTTCCCTAAAGAAAATATGTTGTCAAAGTTGGAAAGTTGGACAGGTTGTCTCCCATCCTTGCCAGAGAGGTGCAAGGAGATACTGAATACCCTGTGAAGGCTTAGGGAGCAAAAGCCAAGGTTTGCAGTGGCTCAGTGGCCACCCTGCAGAACCCATGGGATGTGCAATGGATTTGTCAGAAGAGGGTCAGTGCTCAGTGAAGTGTTTCCAAAATGCTTCCTGGTGCAATGAACATTAGCAATGAGCTTGTGAAGTGTATTCTGCTGATACCTGCATACCAAAAGGAGGTTTTGTTTTCCTCATTCTTCAGTAATTTCCCCCCTTGCTTTCTATTTCTGCATCTTTCCACATCCCCACCCCACTGGATGGATGTCCCTCAGGGAAAATGTCCTGAGCCAGAATAAAAGACTGGGTGGATTAAGAATTTTTGTTGTTAGGATCATAAAAGCTTCTTCTCTTATAATTTCCCCCTCTTCTCTCGTATTTCATGTCCTCCCTGTGTGACCCTTCGTCAGAGAGAGCTATCAGGGCTTTACATCTTTTTCCCTCTCATTCCATGCAAAATCCTGTTCAGAGTTATTCAGTGCCTGCCTGGAGGTGAAGGAACATGGGATGAGTTTGAGAAAATGCTTTCATCTCCCAGTGAAAATCCTTGAATTGGATTTTCACTCATGGTTGGCATCCCAGGGGATTACAGTACAATAATGTGGTGGTAGTGATTTTGTTGAGAAGGCAGCACTTCAGATTTGTCAGGGAGTTTTGATGTCTGAATAAGCGAATGAAAACCCAGTATCCGAGCTGCTGGTGGATTTTCAGCTCCATCTACCAGGACCAGAATGTGACTTAAACTAAAAACTCAGAGTCTTGAGGGTCTGCAAGGGGTCCTGATGCAGTAAAGCACACTTAGGTTTGTAGTCCCCTGTGATCACTCAAAATAGTTAAATATAAGCATGTTTTTATGTGACCTGATGGATGGGAGTCAGAAATCTCTATTCCTTACAGGCTTTGGTACTCCCATTTGAAATAATATTGCAGCAGGGAACTTGTTTCAGTTGGCAGGACAAGGATGTTTGGGAGAGGAAAAAATTGTTTCTGTGGTTTCAGTGAGACTTTCTAGCTATTACTTTGCAAGAGCCTAAATCTCTGCCTTCCTTTTGGTGCAAGCTTTCAGTCCTGATTTATCCATGAACAGCCACATTGCCCTTGTGATTAT
The DNA here is from genome assembly GCA_013396655.1 of Campylorhamphus procurvoides. Classification (NCBI taxonomy): domain Eukaryota; kingdom Metazoa; phylum Chordata; class Aves; order Passeriformes; family Dendrocolaptidae; genus Campylorhamphus; species Campylorhamphus procurvoides. The sequence continues at coordinate 88,617 of WBMV01009148.1, read as the reverse complement.
TTGTGCTTGATGTGGTTCACAAACTATTTACTGTTTTGGTACTGGAGGCTGCCTCGTTGTATGCTTAGAACCAAAAATATTGGGCTGCGTTCCTGGTCGCTCGGCTCACACAGCTCTGTTTCTGTTCTCTAATTGAATGCAGACAGCTCTTGAAATAAAATTTCCGCTGCAAATGTTTCTGCTGACAAGTTCAGAAAGCACTGTTTGGAAGCTTGCTTTACTCTCTGTGTGAAAGGTATCTGTCCCAAAAACATGCCTGCCTATCCATTTCTTGACTTAGAGTACCCTCAAATATGACAGGACACAAAGAGGATTTAAATGAATTCATACAAAAATAGAAAGAAAAAAAAGAGCATTCCCTGCCACGTTTTAGGTAGTTTAATAAAAAAACTGCAGACAGTTTGATGCTGCTCTTTCTCTTCATGTTACACAGATACTTTACACCTATACAAGTGCTGGATTTTGGTCTCCAGCATGGTTTTTTTCAGTAATCTTAAAAATATATATATATTTTTATATATAAGAAAGAAAAGAGATAAAAGGTGTTTCTCTGTTTCTAATATAGACCCGTTACTTGTCCTTAATGCCCAAGTCCTTAGGAATGTTCCACTATTATTTTTGTGTGAGTTTTGAAAGGATGCATTTACATCTTCACAAAGTTAAGGAAAATCAAATCTGATGATTAGTGCTTTGATTCTTTGGGCAGTTTTATATTCCTTCCTTATAACATGCAATCCTTAACCAGGTGCTTATTTTGTGTTATGTATATGATTTAATTCCTCCTGGGTACCCAAAATGGTCTCCTTTCCTTTGTATTATACTTTTCTAATTCAGAACAATTTACTCCAGGGGATTTACAGTGGGTTACTATTTCTAGGTGTGCAGTAGCTCAGTAGAGGCAAGATAAGTCACAGTACAAAAGCTTTATGGTTGTATTTCAAAGCTGAAGGAAAAGACAAGGTGCATGGATTGGGCTGCACATTGCAGAGAGAAATCATTTGCATTGTTTCAGTCTGGGTCACAAGAGGAAGGAAAGGAACAATCGGTTTCTCCAGCAAAGCAGGAGTCCTCTGCTTGTATTTGTCAATATTTAAAACACATCTCTAACTGAAATTTCCAGCATGCCAAATGAAATTCCTACCAATCACTCACTTTGTTGCTATAAGTGTGTTAATACTGTAATGTATTCAACTTAAAGGCTCCATCAGAAATGTACAAGAGGAAAGATATGAAGATTGTTTCCTGGAAAGATACATACAGTAAAAATTAGCTAATTGTATAGGACCTGATTAATGACATTGCAGACACCAAAGGCCATCCTTGCTGAACTGGTGTCTTGGGTGAGCCTTGCAGGATTTCTCTATGCAGTCTTGGTGTGCTCAGGACTGAGCTGCTGTTAATTGAATGGCTCAGAAGGTCCCCTGTGAGAGGGACAGAGCAGATGCTGATGGGTGACATCTCTCCAGTTCTCTGCTCCAGGCAGAGAATCCCTTGATTGCCACCTTTCCTGCAGCCATGTGATTTTCTCTAGTTCTATTCCAGGGGATGAAGCTGTGCTGTGATCTGCAGGTTGAGCGTCACAGTCACACTGACGAGCTTTGTATAATCCTGATTAATCCAAGAAGCTCAGGAAATGACATTCAATTATTTGTACACAATAGGAAGGACCTCAGAAGGTTTACAGTCAAATGATTCTTTACAGTTGTGGCAAAATTAGGCATGAACTCTTCCAGTGTCTTCTTTTCTTGTTGCGAAGTTTGAGACTCATTACAGTGACAGGTTCATTTTCTGCTTGAGGTCTCTTGACCATTTGGCCCTCAGCATATTTCCCACTTATTTATCACTGCTGCTAATGGCTGCTCTTCTGCCCTTGATGTTTATTTAAAATGTGTTCTTCACTTCTAGAATAGCTGTGTTGGGACTGCCTATAGGGAGGCACATGAGCTATTTTGCAGCCCATAGTTTTTGTCTGAGCCCTGAAGCAGACAGATGGGGAGAGCTGAATAAGAGTGAAATTTGCAGCTTTAAGGGTCTCTTTACATGGACACTTACTGGAAGAAAATCAGCATTTTATGTCCTGTGGTTCACCTATCACTAGTAATTCATTTTATAATGCATTAACTGACCTAAGTCTATTCCTATTGTGCAACAGACAATCCTTCTTTCTTGCCTTCACTTCCCTATAGTGTGTCAAGGACCTTAACTTGTTCTTATTGGATTTTTATTTTCTCTTGTTTAGAAACTGAGTGTTTAAGGGCTAGTTTTCACAGCAGCAGAGCATATGCAGCAATAAACATCATCTCCAGTTGATTAAGCACCATAGCTGAGTTGTTCAGCTTCCACAGAAGCTGTTTATTGTAAGTATCCTCCAACTCTGAGGACATCATTTTAATTATATTGCATGAGAAGGAGCAAAAACAATAAACCAGAACATTAGAAAAAATTAAAAGATATAATTTTCCTTCCCAGAGAGGAAGATTTCAGTGAAGGTCAGAGTAGATTGGAGGTGTTTGTGTAGCTGGGGAGTGTTCTTGAAAGCCCATTTCCCAGTACAGTTTTTTTTTTTACAGAGGCTGCAGAAGACATTAAGGATAGGACAGCCCATTTCAACTGATCTTCTGAGGCCAGATTGTGAAACTGTTGTGAATCATGCTGGTGTTTTCAGAGAAATGTATTGCACAAGCTAACTATTTGTCAGTGCAAATAATGCATTTCCAGCTTGACCAGTGGAGAGTCTGGCCTTGACAGGGTGACGGTAATGGGAGCAGCTTGCTTAGGTTTGCTTGCTATCTGTGCTGCAAGATGTGAAAACATTCATTTCTATTACTGCCATTCTGAACCTTTTCACTGGTTCCAGATATCAGTCTGGATATTTGTCTTTCCTACCATTTGTTTGAGAGAGGCAGTGAATAACAGTAATAAAAAGAAAAAAAAGCTGTAGCAGGACAGGCTTGGGAGGACAATGTCACGACGAGACTTCTCAAGCACATCAGTCTCTTATTTCAAACACACACCTTTCATTTCTGAACTGCCAGGTAACCCCCAGCTCTGGTAAGAGCTGTGGCTCTCATGATTGACTGAAGTGGTTGTTTGGACCAGTATCTTCACTGGTGCTGAGGGGACCAGCTGTGCTACCTCAGGGGGTAACCTTTTTCTTTTCCTGATTCTTATTATTATCTCTTTTGTAAAACAGTTTAACTGCCAATTAAATACTGCCTTAAGTTAAACACTGCCAGTCCAATGCTGGTTAATCCTCTAATAAACTACAGCAGAGAGGCCAATGGCAGTTTCTGCCATGGTAGTCTGACCTTAGGTCAGGTTTGTCAGGTTATTTGTGCATGATTTGTTGAAAAGTTTATGAACTTTCCAGTAAACCCAGTTTTGAACAAATCTGGGCTGTGTTGGCCAGGTAAAACATTGGCTTCACACACTACAGTTCCTGCCTCTCTCTGTTTCCTGTCCAATGTGCTCTGAACCAAAGAAACCCTTGCAGTTTTCACAGGGATTTCAAAGGTTGCTGATGCTGGGGCTCTGCAGAGTTGGCAAGGGGCTGTCATGAGGTGAAAAAAATTGATCCAATTAGGCATGATCTTCTTTGGAAGGGGGATTTTTGCCCAGGTCTATTAAGAAAAATTGGGAGGAAGACAAGTCAGGCAGTGGGGCAGGATCTGTCAACAAGAAGTGTCTTTCAGTGGTGCCTGTTCCTGTGACCAGACTATGAGAAACACCTTCCTTGTCCTCCCTACACCTGCCCATTGCATTTTAATTGATATCTTCCCTACTTTGATATAAAAGCATTCCCTGTATACACAAACATAGACCACTAGTCTTTTCAGTGCCCTCTGAAGATTCCCTTTACTGCAAATGTTGTTCAGTACAAAGCCCATGGAGGCCTGTGAGTTTGCTCCTCCAGAGACAGAGTGTTACTAAAGTGAGAATCCAATATTTTTTTGAGGACTGTGGTCATCTCTTCTGATACAGGCCCCACAGGGAAAGAGCCTGCTCTGTGATTATAAACAATACAAATAAAACCAGCCTGTAGTCACATTACTTAATGCCAGCAGTTTTTGCTACTTCTATGAATCTGTCTTCTACCAGCAGCTAAATGACACTGACGTTGACAACATTGTTTACTCCTTGATGTTTGAAGAGTTGCTCTTTTTCTAGCCAGTGGTGCAAGCATTTTGAGAATGGAGGGCTAGCTTAGAGACAAGCAGAAAAGAAAAAGCATTGCCTCTCCAAATAATGCAGAGTCCATTTGTGGCTTATTGCAATGTTTCCTGCTATAAGACACAGCTTGGTGTTCAGATTCCCACCCCAAATAGTGCAATATGTGGGAACTGCAGGAAGAACTGGAAAAGCTTCTAAACACATCACCAAATGCATTAAATAAGGTGATGTTGAATAAAAGTGTCCCTAGCCCTGATAGTTGTGAATTTTTTGCTCACCCTTCTCCATCAGAAGTGTCCATCATCTCTGAGTGCTCTTTTTATACCTTTGCCACCAAGCTGTCCCTCTGCTAGACCTTGTTCTGTTACTGATATGTCTGTAGAACATCAGTTGTGCTGGGATATTCTACGGGGCAAAAGACCTTACAGTGAAACAAAGAGAAAGTTTGTGGTCATTGAAGATTCCTCATTGTCTTCCCTCTAACATGGAGAAAAGTACCAAAGCAGCAGCTGCTATCTGCAGAGACAGGCCCAAGCAAAGAGCAGTAATGAGGAGGAAGGTGCAGTGAATTTGAGATGTCACTGCCTTGTGTTGTTTGTGGCTCAGGTGGCTCTACTCCACCTAGAGAACAGGAGAGAGTCTGGGAATCACATAATCTAAGGCTAGAAGGTGCTCATGAGTCATTTCACGTGAGCTCCTTCATCTTGTCAGCTTACAGAGTGCAGACTTGCACTCCATTATATCTGCACAACCTTTGTGCGATCATCCTACCTTGGTTTAAAGACTTTGAGTAAAAGAGACCTCCACAAAGCTGTAGACAAACTGCTTTAGTGCATAATTGCTCTTGTATAAAGCAAATCTGACATTTGTTGTATGTAATACTTTACCTTTTTATTCTATCTTTGAATATGTTTGTAGCCCTGGGCAGTGACTCCCTTTTAACTTATTGTTTTACTCTTTTTATTATATTTTTCTTCCTTTGGAGTTTGTAAATAAGTCCTGATACAGATGATCTCTCAACAGTCAATTTTTAAGGTAAAAGTTCTGATTGTTACATTCAAACAATGAAACAACTTTTTCCTACCATTTATCACAATTTCATCATGTGATCCAGAGTCTCATATAACTGTAGGAACCTGCTGAACTTGTGATATTGTCTGCGTTGCTTTCTTCCTCTTCTTTGCAGCAAGTTGCGTGAAAATTTACTTATGCTGCTCATCTTGTTGCAGCTACACTGGTTTTGGCATGTGCTACTGCCACAAACAGTGCTGTAGCACTTAATAACAGAATTTTGTCACAGTCTTTATCTCTGGAAACTATTCCAGTTTATCATTTTAATACCAAATGGCGTGTTTTACACAGCTCCCTGATAAAAGTTCTCATAAGCTTCTCCTTGGGTTTCTTTTCTTTTTTGGCTTTTCCTCCCTCTCCAGCCAGAGCTTTCAGGCACACCTACTTTCACCACATCTTTTTAAGGCCAAGGTCAAGCCTAGTCAAAGATGGTGTGGGACACCTCAAGTGTCAGATGTATGACACAGTGCTTTGAGACAAAACAATAAAGCAGAGTACAAAGGGTCCACAACAAACTAACAATGTCACAGTGATGAAGAAATAAAAACTGATGGGTTCTTCTGAAAAAAGTCCACTGCCAGTGTGCATTGCAGTTCAGGCTCCAGCCAGCTGGAATGGAGAAAAGGTGAAAGTTGTTTCTGTCTTATTTTACTGTCCTTATTTCTGTTTCATAGTGTGAAGAACTTAATAAGGTATGATTTGTGTGTGTTCTTCACCCAGATAGATTTCCAAAACCAAGGAAACTCACATAAGTGAATACATAGAGAAGCAGCCCAGCAGTTATGAGTAAAGAGATGACCAAGAATTCACAGTCAGAGTGCCCACTTGTCCTGTGTTATGGAGGATGTCCTTTAGCTGTTCCTTCATGTCCCTTAAACAGTAACAAATGGATAAATAGACTTCTGATAAGGTGCAAAATGTTGTTCCAGTCTGTAATGGGAGAACAGCAATGTCAGGGTTTCAAGAGAGCATGAGACATCCCCAAGTGAAACCTGGCAAATAAGTTATAGGTTTGCCTTCCTCAGAAGGAAATTACTGAGATTGCTTCTGAAATGGGGATGATGGCTGCATTGGTGAGCATTAACCTGCACTGGAGGAGGTGAAATAAGAGATGATTGATGGGCTAAAGGGAAATGCAATTTCATCTGAGAAAAGGTCTGCAGTGCGTATAGGAATTTATGGGTAGTATAGTACCTGACTTGGAAAATTGTCTTGCCCGTAGTTATTAAGGTGTGGATTTTTTGAGCTGAATTTTGCTTTGGTTTAGAACTTTCCCTTATTCCAAATTCAAGGTGAGGAAATTCTTGATAAGTAGGAAAAGAGCTGGATACTTGAACTATGCAAAGTTGGAAAACTTTAGCCTCCATGATGACTTTGTGAAGCTCTCAGGCCACGGACAGCCACAGACTGAAGCTTCTGCTACTGGCTTGCAGAGTGCAACTTGCAGAAAGCCACGTCCTAGAAATATGGCTCCAGCCTTGTCCTGGGAACCTGATCATCCAAACATGGGACCCTGATCTTCCAAACATGGGACATAGCTGAGTGTCACAAATGTTTCCTACACTCTGGTACATAATGAAAAAGAGAGGAAGAACGTGCCACCCCACAGTGTACAGAATGCATTGAATATTAGTAATGAATGAATGGATGAAGTGTTTCCATCAATAAAACCTACCAAGAGGAAAACATCAGCACTTATTTTTCAGGTTTTGTGAAGGGTATGCGTTCAGATGAGTCTGAAATGCTTCTAATTAATGTTATCAAAAGTGTGACATTTAATTAACTCAGTAACACGTTGAGCCTAATGATAACACATTTTGATTCACCACAGGCAGCAATGAGCTCTCCTGGGCAACTCCAAAAGTAGGAAGGATGGAGGGAAGGAGGAAACCTGTAGTGCACACAAATACACTTTTTGCTGCAGAAAGGCAGGATGGAGAGGGAGCTGATTATGTTGTCAGTCCCAATCTCACATCAGAGAGACATTTATGAGTTCAGAATATTTACTATCAGATATTTATAACAATAATCTATTTTTCCAGTTTAATTATTGTAACACCCATTTGCCACTGAAAGGAATAACAATAGGATGTATTAGTTTCATATTCTTGAGTCAAATCTGGTCAATGAAATGATGCCTTGTTGACATTGAAACCTATTACAAACATTTTCTAAAACTGAATCAGCAAATGAATTTTTTTTTTAATTTGAAATGGAAATGTCTGCAGTGTCATTCAGCTGATCAATAAGGAGTTATCCAGAAGCAGTGATACAAGTGGGAGGGGGAGAGATCTGCACCTCTGCTGGGCTGTTACTGCTGTTTTGCTAGCGTGTAACTGATTAGTCAGGCAGCAGCATGAAATTTTCTTCTCCACAATATTTATGCAAATTTAAATGCTTTTCAGAGACATCTTATTTAGTTTAAATAAATATATAAATAGAACTAAGATGAATGGGGACTATGCTTAAGTAACCTGAAGATATTTGATCAAGCAGGCTGCTTCTGCATCTCAGAAGTACAATGAAAATAGGACAATGGACCCTTAACCCTTGTGGGACTGAGTTTCACTGACTCTCCCATACTGAATTTATTTTATGAGTTCTTGAGAACTCTCAGAAATAAGAAAAATAGTTTCTTCTGCATATAACCTGCCCAAGTGGATGAGAAAAAGAAGCTCACAAGTGGAAGTGAAGTTTTCTGAAGGTGTTCTTGATGACTCACTCTTCATTGCAGGAAAGCTAAAGGCAGAAATGAGGCTTGTGGCTGAAGTATATTCCAGATAGGGGATGGGACAGGAGAAATGATCCAGGACCCAAGGATAGGATGGGGAGATGTAGCAGAGCAAAGAAAAGATCAGTAGAAAGAGTACGGCAAGCAACAAGTTCATAGATATTGTGCCTATCAGGTGTGTTTTGCGGCAACTGATTAATCTACGCGCTTGGACGTTCAAGTCTACAACATCTTCCTGATGAAAACTCAGCCTCCATGGGTTTCTTTTGGTATCAGTTAGGAGTGGCTTCAGATTTAAGGAGGGGCATTGGGCTGTCAATCAGGACAGTGTTGTTCCCATCTCACCAGTGGCTGCTGAGGGTTTGAGGGTAAATGCGGTGAGGAGGATAAGGCTGGGTCTGGGTCCCACCTCAGGAGTTGACCCCAGCAGCTGTTCCAAGCCATGGGCTGTATCATGTGAGATAGATGATGACTTATTGCTCCTTCCAGGAATATTATTTGCATAGTAACGGGCAGAGGAGGACTGCAGTGTCCCTGCAGCAAGACCATCATTACAATGTACTGCTGGGGTTACATTTCCGTAGCCTAAGTATGCAGATTAAACAGGGGGGTGTGCTTGGGGACAGGGACTGATGGACACACTCTGGCATTTGTGAAATGAGTTGAAGGACCGCAAACAATGGAGCCAAGGTCCCTTCTCCGAAGATGTATGAGGGGGCGTTGGATGCCTGGAATCTCATTGTCATGAGGGGGTTTTGTTCTTCCTTCCTTTTCCTCCTTTCCTTGCATGCGAGCGAGGGAGGGGGCGGGGAGGGGAAGAGCGGTAGTCACTCCACTGCCGTGCTGGGTGCCAGGCTCGCTACTGCAGTATCGTACTCAATATTCTGATCACCTTGCAAGTCAAGGAGCCTTGTGGAGCCTGCAGTGGTGTCAGAGTGAAAAACGAGCCACGCCATCACGCTTGGCCAGGCGGTGGCTGCCTGCCCGCAGCGAGTGCCGGTCTGCAGCACCTTCCTTTGAGAGGAGAAACCCACGGGGTGGTGGGCTGGAGTCCTGCTTTTTGCTTTGATATGTGTACATAAGGCTATTTCCCATTGCATTTAAATAAGAGGTTTCACTGCAGTGGTTCACAATACCGGAGGCTTGAACTCCTTGTCTTAGGGTCTTGGATTCCTCCCACGATTTGTCAGTCATTTGTGAAGATGTGGGAAGGAGTGGGCTCCGTTGAATGTGGGTTTGGATGTGTTTTCTTCTCTCTTGCTGTTTTACATGGCGAGTGAGCTGGAAGAGGCAGTTTCCCGCAGTGAAAGGCAGAAGGAATGCACCAGGGAGTGTGTCTATGTGTCCGTGTGTCGAGCGAGGAGCAGGCGTTTCCATAGGGAGGTATTGCAGTGGGGAGTGTTATACAGACCCCTGGATGCTGCTAACCCAAACTATTGTCTTTTATTTTATTTATTGTTCATGGCAAAGACATTGCCTAGGCAACCATGATGCTTCTCCACTCTTGACTGGTGCATTCTGCGTCATCGGGGTGGGACACAGTAAAGCGCAGAAGGAGCAGGGCAAGTGCTGTTTGGCTCAAGACACTTTGAGACTGATAGTGCTAGTTAGAGGCAACTAGACATCAGGGAAATGCTGCACGGGGTTTTTCTCCTGCTGCTCTGTCATGTCACTCAGAAGAGGTCTGCAGCACCCCCTTGTTATCCCAGGGCTGCTCCTTCCACTCGTGGCTGGACACTTTGGTTGCAGTCTGTTGTTCCCCCTGGCGTTTTGGTCATGACATCTAATCTTTGCAGTGGTAAAACAAATCATTCTTTGCTTGCAGCAGCCTCCAGCCTGCCAAGATGACTTTGTGCCATCTCTGGGGAGAGAGGCAGAGGGAGTGAGTGGTTGCCTACTAAGTTACATGTTACATTCCCAAAGCCTTTGCTCTCAGTGCAGCTGCAGCCCAGATTTGTCAGAGTAAAAACCATTCCTTCCCTCATGGCTGGAGATCTGACTTGTTATGAATGCTTCTGATGGTAACTTCAGGGCTGACACACATGAAAAAAAAATTCCAATTACTCATCCAGCCCTGGAGAACAAGAAAATAACCTCTGGGAGCTGCATTAATACCAGCATGACCATCCTGCACAGAGACTCTCCTTTATGTCAGTACACTGAGTTTAGGATAAGGTTCTCAGTATGTTCACTGGGAGAGAAGAAGCCCTCAACAAAACAAATTTCCATTGTGACGGGGTCAGTCAAGAGTTTCTATTTACACAAGGCACAAACACAGTTATATGCTGATAGTGACCATCTACCAGGCACTGAGGAGACCTGTTTTGATCTGCCATATTGCAAGAAGAAAGGGGAAGGAATATCCCAGTCACCGGGGTGGATGTCTGTCTGTCTCTCTATTTATCTGTCATTCAGATATGGAAGGAAAAAAGGAAGGGATGGAAGGAAACTTATTTTCTCTTTAGCTGAAAGTGGCTGGAAATCATTCTGCATATTAGTTTATTACAACTGGCTTAGGCTAATGGAACTGTGACGGTGTAGAGTCATGAGGACAGGAATTATTTTATTAAAAATGTTGGCAATATAGCTAACAATTCAAGCTTGCTAGCCATTCCTGTCTTGGGATAAAATGAAAGGTGGTGTAAAAGTTTTACTGCTCAGCGTGTGGGTCGCATACAAATCAGCATTCTGGCAAAAGAATATAAATTGTTCCACAATGTGGAATTGCTCTCACAGGGACGTTCTGAAGGTCCTATCAGATGCATTTCTACTTAGAACGTCCCCTTGGGTCCAGCCATAGAGCTGAAATGTTTTGAATTTTTAAAGCTCTTGCACAGCCTTTTCTGTGATTCCACCCCCACCCTGTTTGTTTGTTCTCTGCCTTTTTTGTTTGTTTTAATTACATGCTCCCTGTTTTTCTACTGTGGTGGTATCAGAAAGTCTTCCTGCAGAGTTGTTTCTCCATCAGTGTTTCATAGCTTTTCTGGGTCTCAAAACTGTTGTGGCACCAAAAAATTTATAAGTCTCTCAGTTAAGCATGGTATGGAAGGGGGAAGATAAAACACCATCTAAGAAGGAATGATTAGAAGGAATTGGTTTTGAGTGAGAAGAATCAAGGAGGATCTTGTGCTGATAAGTTAACAGAATTTTTTTGGAGGTGACAGTGGAAGCCCTTCACAAATACTGAGTTTGGTCAATCTCATCTGAAATGAAAAGTTGTGTTTTGTTTTAGGTCTTTTAATCCAAATTTAATTTTTATTAACAATCCCATCCTCTGCTTCCAAAATAAAACCAAATTTTAAAAAATATATATTATATATATATATAAATAAATCTATGCATAATGTTGAATTGGAACATACAAATTTCTAAACAATACATATTCAGGGATAAATACTGAATTAAAATATTACAACAGTGGACAAATAAATTACATTTTTTTCTATTTCTTGAAAATCATTCCCTGAGTTTGCCAGAAAACATCATAAATTATGCACTTCCCTCTTCAGCAGAGTTAGTTTTAGGAACAGATTTTGCAGCAGTTGTCGTTTTTTGCCCCATCTGCTTTCAGGAAAAGAGAGTTTGTGTTGTCACTTCCATGTTTAGCTGGAATGTTTGTGCACCCAGGGAGGATGGAGGGAGGCGGGTAAGCCCTGACCTGGAGCATCTCTGGGCAAGCTGGCACTGGGCTTGCAGCACTTAGAGAGATCTTGTCACAACAGGCTGCTCAAAATTTCTTGTGATTTTTGTGGAGGAGACAGTAACCCCTCAGTGGGGAAAGGAGCATAACTGGAAGAGCTACAGGTAGGTGCCACCTTCTCAGGTGGATAGAAGCTTATCCTCCACATGTGGCTATGGTGTTCCTTTGCCCCTAATTATAACCCTGATGCTGCCTTAAGGCCAAAGGAACACCATTAGCCGTTAGAAAGTATGGTCCTGTTCTCCCCACCCATGTTTGTACTACTAGGAACAGAATAGGTGATTCTTCTACTTCCAGAAAGATGTATGTGCACAGGATGCCCCACTCCTTCTTGAGCTCTGGCCAGCACTAGGTAAAAATACATTCCTTTCTAGATTTATTTTTCTTCTGCTTTTGATGTGTTTTTTTTTTTTTTTTAATCTAACCCCACAGCAAACGAGTGAAGTGAACTGGAGAGATAAGGCCAAATTAGTAACATGCTGGAAGCATGCCCAGGGGCAGTGAGCACCCGAGGGGATGGGGAGGGAGCATCAGCCTGTGGATGCAGGAGCCCAGCTCCCAAGGTGAAGTTGCCCTTCCGAGTGCAGGCAGGTTTTATGTGAGATCAACACCTCCTCCTTGTTGGGAGTCTTGTGCTTCAGCCTTGCTCTGTCCCTGCTTTTTTACTCCACTGGGTTGTAGAGCTGATGGGAAGGAAGTAAAGCTACCAAGGAATGTAACTGTCAGATAGTTTGGGAAGAAGGCTTCTCCAACACCTCCAAATACATCCAGTTTCCTCTGTCTCTGTAGCTCTCTGGACACCTGATCATTTCATTGTTCTTCTCTGGCAGGTACAGGGCCCCTCTGTAGAGACGAATTATTTACTGATTCATGTGACTTGTATTTTGTATGTAAGTTCAAACTGTGGCCTCAGCTTGGTCCCCTTTGGCACCACTTCAGCAAGGAGAGAGCTGATCTAAAGAGTTAAATAGGTGTCTTCCTGTGTAAATGAGCAGAAAACTGAAAGGGAGCGTTCAGGCCAGTGTGCAGCCCAATAAATCTGAATGTCAAAATCACAAGAAGCCGGTCATGGGCAGTATAAATCACAACAGCCTGATAGCTGTTCTGTCTAGCATGCCCAGGATGATGGGCAGAGAGATGGAGAGGGTGTAAAGATGACACAAGGATCACTGTAGGATCTTTCCCATTTGAGAAGCCTTAAAAAAGCATTACATTTAGTAGTATCAGGAGATTCACCTCCAGTTGCTTCCCTGCTTCATCCCTGACTCTGCAGAAGTAGGGAAGTTGGCAGCTCTGGGGCAGTGGTGCTAATGGAGAAATCCTATAGACTTGCAAAGTGAAGAGTGTCCTGTTCACTTCTGAACCATCCCATGGAAGCACAGAGATCATAATGTGAGGCAAGTTGCTCTGGAGGGCTTTTGGGAAGGTTATCTATGTGCCTTTTTTAAAAAATCTAGCAGAGTAGCACCTGAGAAAGAAGTCTAGAAGGAATAAACTACATCAGCATTTGGTCATGTTGCTTTTAGGAGGTGACAATGAGATACTGGCATGGTTCATGCTATTTCATCATGAAACCTCATCTGAGCTGTGGTGTTGACTTATTTGGCTTTTCTCTTGGAAGGCCAATGCAATACCAGGCTACTGTCAGACTCCATGGGCTGGCACGATCCATCCTCCAGCATGTCCATGTGGCTGCTGCAGGGAACTGTGCTGCCACAAAACCGGCGTTGTGACCGCCAGCAGCAGTGCACTGTGGCTTGGAGCTGAGCAGGCTTCTGGGACAGACGCTGCTCTGATTCGGGTGATTCATGCCTGAATAATGTCCTTTCACTTCCAGAGAGAGGGAGGGTGACAGGCAAGCGCTCGATCTGTTCTGACAGGGAACCTCTACATCAGCCGTGCAAGGGAATTTGAGCAGATCGGGGGCTCCAGTTCCATTCCAAATGTGACAGGGCTGTGTAAATAAATAATTCCAATCTACATAATTAGCTCTTTTTCAGGAAGTCATTGCATAAATCAGGCTGATACCAAGGGATGCTGCGTGTGGAATTCATGCATCCAGAGCTGGGCTCTTCTCAGCCTCGCTGTCTGGGCACTTTGAGAAGGGTGAGGTTTGGTGCACTCTGGAACATCACAGATCTTCTTCTGAGGAAGATCAAATGCTTGTATCGTTTTCACCAGAAAAATGCCATCCACGGCAGGTTTCCAGTGGTGATTGAAAGTGTGAATGCTCATGCAAAAAGATTCTTTGCATACAGTCATCTGGGAACCAGGCCTTTGATTTTCATTTATTATTCTCCCTGGCAGCATGTTCAGTCAGTATGCAGATTCTCTTCTTCATTCAATTTTCAGTGGGCAGGAAGACTACAATTAGTCATATTATCATCAGTGTGAATAAGAGGGAAACACTGAACTGTATCCTTATGAGCCTGCAGTTGCAGTGGGATGATGCAGATTCATTACAAATGAGTAGGGTATGAAAAAAAGCTTCATCTCCTTGTCATCTTCCTCCTTTGTGGAACTTCTTGTCTTTTGCTGCTATTCCAGACCTTGTCCCCAAGTCAGCCCAGACAGGGAAATCACTGAATGGGACAGAGTTTCATCTTAAAGAACTGACAAGGACAAATGAATTAACAGAGAGGAAAGCTGGCTGGAAGAGCAGCTGAGAGGCTTGCTGAGGAGACACCACTGCAAACTGGGCTGTGTTTTCAGAAATGCCTCCCCTCTGAGCCTCATTGATCTGGGACCTACATGCTGAAGCCCACAGCTCAGAAATTGGTTGTGTTTCAAGACAGGAAATAAGCACAATAGGCAAGGGGATGCTCCTCTCTTTCACCAAGAGAATAAATATATTCAATTTACAAGTAGGATTTTTAGGGATGGGGTAAGGAACTATGTTTTCTTTTTTCATGAACTTACTTTACAGGGTTTGGATTGAATTAGTTGTGTTCAGAGGAGGATTCAGATTGGTAGAGTCTCTCTCTGTGCTCCCTTGCATGTTATCAAAGGTAATTTAGGTGTTATGTATACTTGCTTTGCTCTGAAGCTGTTGGGTTCTCTAGGGCACACATTCACATACTGGAACTGATTTTGATGCCTAGTTTGGTTTGAAAAAAATATAATTTCCCTGAATTATAAGAAGAATGGGGATTTGGGAGTTGACCAAAGTGTTGTGCCATGCTTATGTTTCCATGCTGTTAATAAATCAGAGAGAAAAGGAAATTAGAGACAGACATTTTCTGTTGCCCTTATACTGGAACATTATTAATTCACCAGCAAAAATACCTTGGGGAGAACCTGGTAATTTCTTCGGCTTTCTATGATGACACTTCTATGGCTTAGTAAGTCCTCTGGCAGCAGCTTGCTGTGACTCCTCATATTGTTGAGGATCCTCAAGGTGCAGATTAGCCGAGTCTCTCATACCCTGCACGAGGCCACAGAGATGCAGCAGAACTTCACAGAAATCATAGTGAAGAAAAGCTGCTTTTCCACAAGCAACCAAACATGGGAGTGAAACATTTTGTGTGGCTTCTCTGCAGACCAGTAAGGAGTATCTGAGGGCTGCATGATCAGTAAGCCCACTGCAACCCAGCTGCTCCTGGCACATCCCTGCCTTCCTGGTTTTGTGAAACACATGAAATGCCCATGTCTTTGGGACTCTGCCACTGTGTAGTATCAGGCTGAAAGGGGTAAAGGGGTCTCACACGTGGAGCATGAATGCAGAATTCTCTTTTCCTTAGGAAACCAGGCAAGATGGGGAAGTTTATGTCCAGAAGGAAAATGCTGCAGAGGGCCATATGTGCTTTGACTTCTGGCTGTCCTCTTTCTGTGGACTTTCTCCTCACCAGGATGCTCTCCCAACCTCCCTTGCCTTTTTTTTCTACTCCTTCTACATTTTGGCTGCTATTTCAGTCTCCTGGTGTAATGTTTGTTACACCAATGAATTCATGGAGTCACATAGCTGGTGGCAGGTATTGACCCTCCTGTCATCACATTGCTGCTGTCCCTCAACCTGACAAACCCAGCTGTTCTGCTGGCAGGCTGACAGTTTGCCTCAGTTTGGCTTTGTAGTGATGAATTCTGTAAGAGTTGGACTTCTATCTCATTAAAGTATAGCTTTTGATCACCACCTTCTTCATCCCTTCCTTTTGCCTCAGCTGCTAATACTATAAGCTGTTCAAGCAGTGCAATTGCAGAGCTATTTTTTGAAACTCTAGGTGTTCCAATTAATGTGAATAGAAATTATACTAACTAATCTCACCCCAGTGCTAGGATATTTGACTGTATCAGAAGACTGTATTCATTGTATGTTTTCTATTTTAATTTCACATTTGGATATGTAAGACGTCCTGAATTGAATCTGTGAAGGTGGGTCCTAGAGAAGCTTCCATGTCTGGGTGCGTGTTACATTTAACCTATTCTTCTCTCCCGTAGAGGAGTTGAATCTCTACTCTTCAGCTGATGGAAAGAATCTGTTTTTGCTCTCGATGCTTCCCCAGTGCTCCCCAGATTTGATCACTTGCACCTGCTGTTCCTCTGACTCTGGGATACAAATTCCCAAGAGTAAGTTTTGTGAACATTCAGTTGAAAATAAATAAGACGGTGTATTTTTTTTGTCAGATTCCTTTGACCAAGCCATGTCAAATCTTGTGATGAAGTGTGAGCAATCCCTCCCTTCCACTACTGCATTTGTCCAAGATAGAGCATGTCATCAGCACTGATCCATGGCATCTGCACTGTCTCAGCTACACTTGCTGTTTTCCATTTCTTCCATGCGCAGGAGGTTCTTGTGCATGGGGGATATTTTGCTGGGGGAAGGTTTTTCCTCTCACAGTGCTGTGTGAATGCTGGCCAATGATCAGACGTCTTATGTAGATAAATTCCAATACCTTCTATTTTCAGAGACCAGAGTCAAAAAGGGAACAGCAGCCAGCCATTTATTAAGTCAGTGTCTGAAGGAAACCACTCCATTATTCTCTGGCAATGAAAAAGTTAGACCTGTAGGCATGCACACATACATCTTTTAATGTTATGGCCCCTATCCTGGGCCTGCCTGCTTCCCCCTCCCCATCCTGTCTTCCACACCTCCATCTTCAGTCTCCTTCCTCCTGCCAATCAACTCTCCCTAAGTCCATTGGAGTTGTTGCAGCAGGGCACTGTGTGCCAGGAAAGATTATTCTTGACTGGTTGCCAAGTCTCCTGCCCTTGCTCTGGCATGCAGGTAAAATGTTAATAGGGCTGAATGTATTTGACACAAGGGGTGAAACTGCACGGAGCCTCTTGCCATCCATTTAGCAGTGGCACAGGCTGGATCCTTCCAGTTCAGTTTTGCTTGCTAAAGAGGACCTGACCAGGGACTTTCAGGTTTGACAGGGATTACACCTGCCTTTTGGCAAGAAGCTTAAGAAATGTTGCCTGCTTGCTGATGGCTATTCAAAGAGAAAATTATTTTCTAAGGACAATTCTGGAATTGTTTTTGCTGGAGTAGTTGACATGGGTGTGGGAAGATCTGAAGTAGGTTAAATCATGATCTGTGTCCAACTCTGATCATTTTTGCAAGTGATTGGACTTCCCAGCAGGCTGAGGTGAGCCCAAGTGCAGAAGGAGATGTCAGTATTCACCATTCCTCACAGAGCAGTTTGGGGCAGGAAGAAGCTGCTGCTCAGGTTCAGCCAGCCAAGTCTCTCCAGGTCTTGCCAAGGAAGAAGGTCAGAACTTTTGCCACATTTGATGTGGCCAGCAAAGCTGAAGGAGAATGTTCTTAATTAAGCCCTTGTGAGAGTGTCTCTGTGCATCTCGACTGATAGGATTGCATTGCTTTTACTGTTTTCTCCTAAAGGGGAAACACTTCTAAGTTAATATTGGTTCCTTTTAAATTCCATAATGGAGAACTTCCTCTGTATATTCTAGAAGTGGGTTATATTTTGTCTTTGGTAACTTCCTTTGTTTAGTTAGGAATGGTCTCCCTCAAACTACAGAAGCAAATACATATGGAGAGGGCAGACAAACAAGGTGCTGCCATTTGAGCAAGGAAGATTAGGAAGGCCTGAACTGACCTAATTATCCACCTTCACAGCTTCTGGCAGAAGCTGGATAATCCAGCTTCACAGTGGTAACATAGGGTGACCATCCATGCAGACTATTGCCTTCCACTGCTGTAAAAGAGGGAAAAATCAACCCCCGAGAAGTGGGACTGATTGCTGCTGGACAGAGCCTTGCTATGGCATGTCTGCCTGGAGCTGTGTCCTACAGGCATGGTGATGCCAGATGACCAAAGCTGTGATCAGGTGCAGAAATACAAGCTCAGTAATTGTGGTTTTTTTCTGAGTAGCAAATAATTTTGCTCCTCAGAAGCACACACTGGACCACTTTTCATTGATAATTATTACTCACTTGAGGGAATGGTTCTTGGGGAAGTGCATGTTTTCCAGTCAGTATGCAGTTTCCCCCTTCCTTCCCTCCCCCTCCACTGTATCAATAAACTCATCACAACATTTATTAATGAACTGTCATGGTGATTTCCTTGAGTACCTTATTTAGCTGGAAATTACTCTAGGGACTGGACCCTGTATATGCTGAAATCAGTGGAAAATTTCCATCTACTTCAACAAGCTGTAGGTAAGACCTGTGTGTAAGAAGGGAAAAACAAGAGCTCAGATGGTACTGTGGACTGGGACACAAGCACTGTTCCAGCACAGGACGGGGTGAAGCTTGGAGATTTTATTTATTAATTACATCGTGATCTTCCAGAAGATCCCCTGTCCTGGACCAGGCACAGTGCAATCACAGAACAAAAACTCTAAAGAGCTGTGATCTTAGCCTAGAGCAGGCAGATATGTGATGATTACAGCCTTGGCATATAATAA
Source organism: Campylorhamphus procurvoides (assembly GCA_013396655.1). Lineage (NCBI taxonomy): Eukaryota > Metazoa > Chordata > Aves > Passeriformes > Dendrocolaptidae > Campylorhamphus > Campylorhamphus procurvoides. Next base: position 70,079 of record WBMV01009148.1, on the reverse strand, counting down.
CTTGAGTGAGTAGGGGTACTCCATGGGAATACTGTAATTGGAATATTTTTCATTTGGCTCCAGCAAGAAAGAGGCAATATTTAACATGTTAACCTATTAACATCCGCTTAAGCATTGTTAAGGGACAGTGCCAGAGCTCTGAGCTCTTAAAATGCTACCCAGGTTGCTTCAGATCTTTCAGGATTGTTCTGAAAAGGTTGGCAGAAGCAAACCTCTTACACTTGCTGCAATTAAAAAGGGTCATCCTTCTGGGATGCAGAGAGAATGGAGATTATGTATATGGTCAGAAATGAGCTGCAGGAGGTGATGGGAAAGGAAAGCAGGAGCTGCAGGTGGCAGTAGCCTTGGGTTTAGAAAATCCTTTCTTCCCTTTTACCCTCTGATTTATTTAACATGTGTGAAGAAATTACTTGCTGAACATGTAGGAGCAGTGTGATTTGGTTACTGGAATCCCAGGAGGACAATAAGCCGTGCCTTTGCAAGTATGAGCACTCTGAGCCCTGCGTTCCTGCGTGCAGGGATTCAGCTGCACTGTGGTGGTTTGGTGTCTGGGTACATACCCCATGTGCTGATGCCATCAGCACCCTGAGGGGTGTGCCAGGCTCAGCCACATGGCACAAGCTCTTCTGGTTCTGGAGCAGTAAAGCTGCAGTCATGAGGCTTGACTGCTTCTGGAGCAGAGCTGCAATGTGGGTCAGTGCTGGGTTGTCACTCTTGGTGCTACCACACACTGAACATTTGTCCCCTGTTCTCTGGAGCCACCCTATCACCCCTTTTTAGTCTTCAAAGCCTCCCAACTCCTCATGGTGCGTTTTGCCCTGGTGACTTTTGTCTCCTTTCGACATTAAATGTGTGTCTTGCTTTCAGAAGTCTTTCAGTATTGATCAGTTGAGGAAGATATGCAGCTCACCAGGATTCTGGGAGGAAGATCATGTTCCTTTCCTCATATTCCTGCTTCTTGGGACAGCTCCAGATCTGTTTTGATACAAAGTCTTGGGGAAAGGTGTTTATAGGGAAGTCAATTCCCCCTTGAATGGATGCAGGACTATTGCTACTTTATCACCCAGAGTACCCAGGTGTCATGGTAATTGCTTCCAAGTGTAATCACTGAGTAATCGGGAGGCAATATAATTAGTACCTGGATGCAGAATGTGTAATTACTGTGTTGTGTAGTGGCAGGGTATTTGCCAAGCCTATCTTTCTCAGTTACCAAGTAATTTAAGAGAATTTACACGGTATTTATGTCTGAGAGACAGGAAAAAATCAGCCAGCTGAGATCTCTGCAGAGGACTATAAACTTTCTGCCAGCAGGATTTGTAAGCTTTTCCAAGCAAACAACGTTGGAAGAATTTGCTTTCTGTCTTTCTTCCCAACACAAAAGTTCTCTGCCTGCACAGCATAACCAAAGGAAAGTTTTCTTTTATTTCCTGCCATGTGGAATATGTGTGGCAGCCAGAAGATTCATTGAGAAAAGAGAGTATTGAAGAGAAGGAAAAACTCATTTAATGAGGGGAATAAAAGAAAAAAAAAAAGGACAAAAAAAAAGACAAAATAGAGTTGTCAGGCTTTGAAACGTTAGAGTAAACTGCCCCATCTCCATCAAAGCCTGAGCACTGAGCATAGGGGATGTCAGGCAGGAGAAGTGAAGGATGCAGCTGCAGGCTCTGTCACCGAGTGCAGAAGTATAAAGGGAGGCTTCACAGGGTCCCCAAAGCATGGTGAGGATGCCTTTTGTCCAAAATGCCGTGAGCTCAAAGGACGCTTTCAGCAGGATTTCTGCAGCAGCAGCAGTAGGAAACAACAAAATTTATGGCTGTACCTATGCTAATGACCTGCAGAGGCAAAGCAGCCATTTGTTTCACATAGCCCCTGTTACAGCACAGCAGCATCTCTTGCCTTTCTCTCAGTAGGAGAGGGAATGGTGTTTACAAACTGTCCTTCTTTCTGCTTTTGGAAATACCCTGCTTCAGTAAATCATGGGAGGCAGCCTGTTAGAGCTGTGTCCTCATTTACACAGGACTGGGCGGAAGGCAGGATCAGACAACATACATCACTGAGGTAGCTCTTTTCATCACTGCACTTGGCCTTAATTACATTATATTGCCCTCTCAAGAGAAATCTCTGACACTTTGGGCTTCCATAAAGTAATACTTTATCTTCTTTTTCATTAAATAGTAACTGCTCATTAGGGCAATATAAGATACAGCTTTTCCTTCGCCTCCTAATGAGGTTGCGCACATCCTGTATAAATAGACCAAGGTTTTGATATTTTAGCTCTTGAGAATTTGACGGCTTCACCCAACAAAAAATGAATCCTCAAAAAAACAAATAGCAGATATAGTCTCTTTTTATATCTTTTGGAGGTGTTCTGCAGCATTTGCTTTTGGATGAGTTGCTCTTTTTTTACTGATACCATGCAGCCAATGCTAAAAAGGTAAACCACATCCACCACATTTTCTGCAAAATGAGCTTGGCTAATCCTTTGCATTCAAACCAGCCCTCACCTCTCTATCAATAAATACAGCTTATGCTCTAGTCCCAGGGAATGCAAATACTGTTTGCAGAAATAGTGCTATCCTGGCTACTTCTCATTATCGTGTTTTTATTGCCAGGGATCCTGGAGCTTTATAGCAGCTACCAAATCAATAATGCTGTGACATTCATACATTTCTCAATGCTGCTGTGCATGGTGCTGCATGAAAGCCTGTGGTTCTCAGGGGCTATACCTGATACTGATACTTGTGTACTCATATAATCCTTTTTTATCTACAGTTTACAGATCTTAATTAAGATTTACAATGCTATTGTCAAGTGTATCTTCGTGTCTGGGTAAACCAGGACGGCCAGATGCTAAAAAGGAGGTTTTCAAAAAAAACTCAATTTTTTTTGTCTAAAGCATTCAGCTCCCAAAGCGAGGAACTCCTTGGCAGCCCAGCTGCTTTGCAGGAAAAAGCTGACTTCGTCTGAAGCCAGTGTTGGATCCAGGGACTGCAACCCTGAAGTCCTGACACACCTTTGGTGAAATTCCCCGCTCCATTTGTTTTACTTTTGTGACACTTTCTAAAAATATTTGATTTTTGAGAATCTGTTGTACCCAAGCTTTTCTCCCCCTCTCAGATCTGGGGAGATTTTCCTCACAGACTTTAAAAATAACTAAAGAATTATTTACTAAACAGCAAAAATAACTAAATAAACACAATCAATTTGATTCAGTCTAGCTTCTGGAAACACTATTCTGGAGACAAGGAGGCTTCCAATTTCCTACATGAGTCATGATGTTCTTGGATTCAACCTATCAAACTATATCAGCAAATCATATTATATAATGTAATATAACAAGACACAACTGCCTGTGTTTAACCTAGAAAAGATTAAAAAACATGTCCTACCACGGTCATTGGGCTGCCCTGGCAAAATTGTCATTCTCTTTTCTGTCCAGCTGCCACCCCTGCTGTCCTCCCCAACCTGCTATGCTGGAAGAAAAGTGTCATTTTTAGGAATGAAAATCTGAGCAAGTCTGGTAACAGGGACACAAGTCCTGCTTGTGCCACTTCTCTGGTTTGGAGGCTTGAGTGCTTTAAGGTCATGTGCAGGGGTTTATGTTTTATAATTGTGCAGAACCAACATCCTCTGGTTGAAAATTGATGCACTAACTGTGGCATGGGGCAGGGGGGAAGACTTGAATTCCAGTGCTGCCTTGTTCTCAGTTTCTGTATGAAGTAGAAGGAAAAGGAATGTATAGATGTGATGAAAAGTCATTCCTTCCTTAACTGCACAGAATGAGGGGAGATAGAGCCTTTTTGCTCTGTTTCTGGGCAAAGTGTAACCCAGAAGCAGCCAGAGGAATTTCTGGGAGGAGTTGAATTGGGGTTACTACAGCAATATGCTCCTTTCTGGTCTCTGGGGATGCAGGAGAGGATCTGAGCCAGTGTCACAGCCATGCAGGGGGTGGGGGAAGTGAAAAAAGGTGTGTGTGAAAGAATTCATCATGGGGTCATGCAGCCATGTCTGGTCTGCCTTGGCACATATTCCAGCTGGCCTTCATCCTGGGTCAAGGAGAAGACAACCATTGGTGTTCAGTATTCCCCATGTAGCCTCGTACCTGCACCCCTCTGCCCAAAAAACTGACTACAGTTCAGCTGTGGGGCTATTTACTCACTGATGGTTGATGCAAAACAGGAGCTTTCCATAGTTTTTGGGGTTTTTTTTGAGAGAAGAATGCTGTGAATGGGGTGCAGCTCCCTGTGCCCTGGCAGTTTCCTTTTGCTGTCAATGCAAGGGAATATTTAGGTAAAGTCTGAGGATGTGGGAATGGTAGGAGGAACCAAGTTCAGTTTCTGGGCTTTCTGATTTCCCATGTAGACTTCCCCCTTTTCTCTCCCAGGACCTAGAGAGGAGCAGCCCAGAAACAAATTTAATTTAGCACCTACTGGACCTTTTGTGCCACAGGTGTTGTTGGCCTTGGCAGTGAAAAGCATCACGTTTGTTTGAGGGGCAGACATTAGGCAGGAAGAACAGGAGACTTGTTTCAAGGGTGATTGGGAAAATTGTGCCTTGGGAATCACAGGAATCCAAAGGAGCAGCAGGGGCATTAGTGCAATACACGATCTGGCAGGGCTAGAGGGGTATGGTAGAAGAGCCTGTCCAGGCTTCTTTTAAGCATTACAGTGATGCACCTCTCTGCAAAGCCATTATGGAGAAATGTCTCAGGGGAGGAGATTTTAATGTGTTTCAGCAGGAGGTAAATGATCCCGTGCTGACAGAGGCTGACACCCTCTCTGTGCCAGCCTCCACCATGAGCAGTCAGTCCCCAGGCAAAGCCATGGCTAGTCTTTTATGACATGCAGCATGGACAATGGCATTAATACTGCTTTGCTACCAGCTACACTTAAAAAAAAATAAAGAAATAAAAAAAGCCCAATCTACCAAACAAGCCCAAAGAACAACAGCAGCAGCAAAATCCTCAAGCTGTGCTGGAACAGAAAGTAATTAAGAAATATTTCATATCTCCAAGCGGCCCTGAAATTTTTATTCCTGTGCATGAACCTCCGTAGGCTCCTCACGGGCGGCTGCTGCTGCTGCGTTTCAGTGCAATAAATCCTGTTGCCTTTGGAGCCTGACAGCCAGCCCAGGATGTGATCAGAAAACCAACAGGCACTCTCTGTAAGGTTTAGTCCTTGCCTGCATCAAGTCTTATTATACCAACTAAGCCAGGGTGTGCTCCAGGTGCAAACCAGTAGGCAAAATGCTGACCTGTCTTTGGGAGAAAAAGGTCAGGAAGGTGGGGAAGTGATGTCAAGAGGAGGGATGGGGAGACTGGGAATTTGGACCAGTAAGCTCCCATTTCCAGTATTTTCACCCCAAACCAAGGAGGCTCACCCAGCCTAAGTCCAGCCCTACAAGTATTTATGGTCTTGTCAAGGCTGACAGGTCCAGAATGGAACTTATCTGGAAATAGATAATGGTGTGCTTTAATCTTGCTGCCAGTGAGCTGTCTCAGTGCATCCCAGCACGGTGCAGCCTGGTGGGACCTGGCACAAGGCTGTGCCTGACAGGGCTGCTGGGGCTGGGGTTTGGTGTTCCTGGGTCACCCAGCAGGTGAGAGGCTGTCACCCCACGTGGGTAAGCTTAGCTGAGACCAAACATCCTGCACTCTTGGCAGTTGCTCTGGGTGGGAGACAGAGGAGTGGGCAGTCTGTTTTTCACTCTTAGTCATGAAAGAAAGTGTTTCTCAAACTGTGGCCCAGATTGTTTCTAACACCATTAGCTGCAAGAGAACCTCTGGTTATACCTTTGAATTCTGTTTCTTGTCTACAGGCTTAATTCTTCCAGGTTTCAATTCCGGGGAATCCTATTCCTTGTCCTCCTTCCCATCAATCTTATTCTCCACTAGATTCAGAAAACCACTGGACTTGTGCTATACCATCTTAGAGAAGCCCAACAGAGCAATCTATCCAGCAGCTAGCTGGAGCAGTAACAATTATTAACACCTAAACCCTTAGGCATCACAGACACAGGGCAGGGACAAGGCTTCTCTGCTTCCTCACCCTGCAGGTGATGGGACATGACAGTCTCTCTCAGAACCAGGTGGTTCTTCCAAGCACTTGGAGGTTTGCAGACTGTGAGTTCCCTTATCTTCCTTTTCCTCACATTTGCCATTAGGTGAAGCAAGATGGACAGAAGGTTTTGGTGTATGGGTGACTTCACTTTTTTGTGTTTAATAAGAAAAGTATTGCTTTTCAGTATGAGAAAACAAAAACAGTGTTATTTTTAAACTAAGGCTTCATTTTTGACTGCAACTTAATCCTCTTTTTTTTTTTCCCCAGCTTTAACTTTTGTAGTCCAGTATAACTAAAATTTTGATAAGGAAGTATTTGAAGGTGAAAACCTGATCGTTTTTATTTAGAGTCAACCAAATTGGATATGTAACTTCACTAGCTATATTTTTTTTTTAATTAGGGAAACTTTGTCAAAGCTGAAAGTTTTTCTTCAAGCACTTTCCTGAGCATCAAAGACTGGTTTTTACTCTAAAAATCTTGAACTGGAATGGTGCCCAGTTACATTCACTCTATAGTTGATTTTGTTCCTCTTCAAGTGTCCATAGCATAAATGAAGCAAATTGTTGGACCTTGAAAGTTTCACTTGAGGAATGCAGGGAAAAGCCAAAGCCCCCACACCTGGTGGGAGGTACAAATTGAACGGTGCTTTTCCCATGTGTGCTGAAACCTCAGCCTCTTCCTGCTGTCCAGCCGCACTGCCTAAACTGCAGCAGCTGCCAGGGACTGGCATGGCCAGAGCTCCCCAGGGAATGCAGGCAGCTGCATGCTAAATGCTTCCCCCTTCTATCCCTCAGAGAACTGAGTCAGGGAAACAAATCAAGTCCATCTCTTTACTGCTATTTCTAATCCCTTTTCCTGTATTCTTTCTTCCTCCTTTTCCTCTTTGTTTTCTTTCCCCTCCTCCTTCCACGCATGAACTAATTGACGTCTGATCTATTCAGAGGTTTGGCCCTAAAAAGTAACCTTCACTTAACTGCTCACATAACTTGCCTGTCACTTTTGATAACAGTCAGGGCATCATTTTTGCAAGTGTTCAACAGTAAAATTACTGCTTTGCTCTTGTCAAGCAAATGAGCCCTGAGGCTTGTGTGAAAACCATTAATGATGATGCCACGGTGGGACTGGTGCACTGGGCAGCCCGCAGAAGCACTACTTCTCAATTCACTGTGCCCCTGCTGAGCAGTTTAGGTTTAATTAACCTGCATTAATGCCTGCTGGGATAGCATTTTCTGTGCCTCCTTTTTCAGGAGGTCAAGTGGAGCTGGAGACAGCTGCTGATGTCTCAGGTGCCCTGTGTACGTGGCTGGGATCCTGGAAATGTTTATGGCTGTGGTGTGGAAATAAACTCTGCTTATTATGATCATAAAACTTGGTGGCTTTACCAGACTTGCTGGGCTGCTGGAGAGAATTACTGACATCACATAAACCTGCTACAGTGCGTGGGGCTGGGGCAGAGGACTGTGCCTGTGATGTGTGTTTGTGGGGGTGACGCAGTGCAGAGCTGCTGGAGGGTTCTGCAGAGATCTTGTGGGTATTTCTGTTCTCCAGAAGTTGTTTTCCATCTGTATCTATGCAGTAAAGTAATGAAGTTTACTTCTAATGGCGAAAAACTCTAAGACTGGGATCTCTCTTGCTGAGTCTGCACGCAGCTGTTATCAGAATTGTGAGCATCTACTACAACAATAGTAATACTTATGAGAATCACAGAATATTCTGAATTGGAAGGGTACCCAAGGATCATCGCGTTCAACTCTTAAGTGAATGGCCTGTTCTGGGATCAAACCCATGATCTTGGCATCATTAGCACCATGCTCTAACCAACTGAGCTAATCTATTGTATTATACTGATTAGTAACAGGCAGAGGCAGGGGACTACTCCATACCTGGCACTGGAGTTCAAGAGGGGTTTTGAGATCTCGAAGACAACTAGCAACATAAATCCTATTTCTTTAAGAAATTAAAATTCACTGGGGCTCTCCTGAATCCAATACCATTCCTCTTCTGCAGGTAAAAAAAAAAGCAAAGCTTAACTTTCTTCCTGTTTCTTTACCATTTTTGTGTCCTAGAAGGAATCCAAGTCCAAGAATCAGAAACTGAGGCAGATCTCCCTGCATATGAAGTTCAGATGAGACACAAGTTTTGCATTGAACAGTGCTTGCTTACGCCTTTATGTGGCTTGATTAAAGGAAGTACTAGTGAAGTGGTCATTAGCACATATTTACATAGGTTAATTGCATGAGGTAACAGAAGATCAATTTGATTTTCAATGGGGTTACTGGCTGAGACATCTTCTTGACAAGGTTTCATGACCTCTTTCCTTGACATTGAATTATATTTTTTCAGGCTTCTCTAGGCTGTAGCTGAGAATTCAGAAAGATTTCTGGGTCATGTCAAACCTTGCTTTTGTTGTTCTGCAGCTTTATTTGGATGTTCCATGTATGTTTGGATGCATTTATTGAATTTAAGTCCAGTGAGGAGATTTCTAAGGTGGGAAATCCCTCTCATTCACACATGCAATGAACTTTAGAATTATAGAATGCTCTGGTATGGAAGGGACACCTTCCACTAGACCAGGTTGCTCCAAGTCCCATCCAATCCATCCTTGAACACTTCCAGGGATGGGGCATCCCCAGCTCCTCTGGGCAACTCATGCCAGTGCCTCACCACCATTCTGGTTCCATGGTGAAAGACTGTTACAACTTCATCAACAAAGATGAAGAACAGATGGGTTTAGGGCATCTGTGTACCTAAAATCTATTGAATGGGCTTTATTTCATTGTTTCTACCAAAGGTCATCCTATTTCCTTGGCTAAGTGTGGACAGTCGTAGTTCATCTGACTTTTCCTGGGCTAAGCACCAGGTTATTCTTGGTTAACTGCTTGTGCTACCCAAGCAAACTCACTTAGGCTGATTCTGTCATGTCTACATTATCCTGCCATCTGCCACCTACACCAAACCTCCCCTTGGCCACAGTCCAGGGCTCTTGCAGACTCTGCAGATGCTCAAGCACCCCAGTGGCTGCAGAATGGGAGTTTAAATAAAACAGGGCATTGATGTGAAGATGAAATTAATTAATGTCCCTGATATTAAATTACTGTCTCTAAAGGAAGACTTTTATTTTGCCTCTCAGATGACAGTGTTTCATTAGGGACAAAAGAAGAAGATTTGAGTGCTCCAGCTTTGAAACACTTTAATAGTTTTATTTATAAGTAACAGTTGCATAATTTTTCTTGTGACTTTAATAGAATACAGAGTTTGGACCTCTATTTTTTGATAAGAGAATTGCTATGATATACCTTTTCTTGTGAATTCCTAAGTTGCAAGAGCCCTACCCATTTTTTAAAGCTCAGTCCCTGGCTTTCTGCACAAATCAGAAGCTGAACACCTCAGCAGAGCAGCCATTCTTTTATCTATTAATTTCTTTCTACAGATGTCTGGGCAAAGCTGCACACACCTTTCAGAACATTTGTCAGCTGGTGATAAGTGACTCTAGTGGCAGCTGAACTGCTGTCTGGGGAAGGAAAGGACCCTTCCCTATGTTCTAGCCTTATTCTGCTTGGGGTGAGAAGCAAATTGATTTGTTTTTGTGACTCCAGAGATTTGTATGTTTCTTATGTATGGATATACTGAGAAGTGGAGCAAGTAAATGAAAAGGCAGTATTTAGGAAAAACATTGGAATATGACTAGGAAACCTAAGGGAGAGTTGCAACCAGAGAGAAATGGGTCCACAATTTTTGCTGTGTACCTGCTGCCCACTGACCACCCTGCTGGCACTGGCAAACTTCTTTAGCTTGGCATTGCTGAACTAAATTGAAGAACAGCCTTTTGTAGGAATGGAAAGATTAGGGTAGAGGTGCTACAGTCAGGGAGTTTGTATTGCAACTGCCCATATGACTCCTTACTGCAGCCAGAACTCTCATTTTGTCACTGTCAGAAGCACTAAATTTAATTAAAATAAATAAATAACCTCCTCTACTCGCATCGTAGACAACTCTATTTTTATTGTATAAAACAGAAGAAAAAAATGTACCTAGAGGGTACACATAATTTATGTAGAAAAATAAGAATGGTGAATATCTGAAGAGAATGAAAAAATTCCTCAGTCCTTGGGGATATTTGATCTGCTAATTATCCATACTTCAGAACCCATTATTCACACTTTTCTGCTTTCCTCCAAGAAATGTATTTGCCAGACACCTATATATATATTTTCATAGCTTTATGTGAGATCAGCAGGAACAGAAGAAAAATCCAAGTTGTAAACTATTAATAAAACGCGAACATACAACAGTCTTTGTTTGATGTTTGCCAGCGAGCAGATCGAGACAGAGATTTCTGCTATGTCGATATCTTGAATCATTGAAATAACCCAAGTCTTTCAGACTTGCCTTTGCCCAGCTAAACAACCAAGGGCAAACTGCAGCTCTGTTTGGGAGCATGTTTGGCACACACAGCAATGGTGACTCATGTATATTAACAACAGCAGGGTTTTGGATCTCCTGCACCTTGCTACTACAATGCCAAGCCATCCATCAGCACAAACACTGTTCTGCATGCTCTCCTCCAAAAAGGAGGCCTTGGGAGCTCTAATTTATGCCAAAGCTTGCTGGAAAGATTGCCTTTGACTGAAATGGACTGTGGTACCACCTAAAATGGCCCACTGCAGGTAGCAATCAGTCCCCAATCCGGGTATTGCATTTTACACCCTGACCATTTTGCAGCATCGGGGAGAAGGTCACCTTTGGGATGCAAAACTGCCAGTGGAACAAGACAGTGCTACTTTCTTAGAGCTCATAGCCATGGAAGTGGTTTGCTGGCTAAGAGAGAAGGGGTTTGATGTTTGAGGCACTGTCTCATCCTCCTGTGGGTTTGTGAATCTGCAGATATCCTTGGATTCCTGCAGGAGCAGGAATTAGACAAGAAATGGATAGATTTATCTTATTTGGTGCCCCCTTAGTGAGTGCCTACTTCTGGCTGTCATTCATCTTGCCCTGATCATGGTTGTGTTGTAGGCAATGTGTTAAAATGCAGCAGCTAATATTTGTTCTTGAAAAACACGGGATTTTCTGTCAGGATAAACATTTCCAAAAGTGCGTGGCCTCTGTGACAGCTACAGGCCTAAGAAGGACTTAAACGATATACATAGAGTTAGAATTGACCTTCACCAAAGTGGATTTTACTCTCTGAGCTAGAGAACAGTTTCTTAAAATGAGATTTCTATTGCTTCTCTACACGCTGGCAAATACATCTTGTGTGTTTGAATCTATATTTTCTGAGTGCTTCACTGAAACTCTGAACTCTGGAGGCAGAGGAGTCTGGTGATAGTTGCAAAAAGTACTTCATACCCCAGAGCTGGCAAGAGGAGAGTAATAGAGCTTTGATCAGCTCTTGGTAGAAAGTCAGGTGACATTTTCAAAGTCCATCTCTGCAAATACTGTTGTATTTTATGTCTTCCGCAGGACAGAACACCAGCTAGACACTATTTTCATAGGTACCAAGTGAGAACAAAGCAGAAACACATTTTGAGGGTCAGAGAGGACAATGATCCATAGCTAGAGGTGCTGGATTGAGGTTATGGACAGATGTGCATTAAAGGATCATGCTGAAAGATTTTAGTTCAAGAAAGTGAACTCTGGACTGTAGAGTTTTCTTTCCCCCCGCCCCCCATTTGTCTGAATGTTAGTGCTCTTTTAGGAACAGATCTATTTGATGGGGGTGTGTGTACATTTTGATGGGGTAGGTTTGTCATCCCCCAAGGCAGCAAATCTATCAAGGCTCCAATGTCAGGCTGTCAGGCCACTGAGCCTTATCCTTGTCAACCCCGTTTGAGATGGGTTGAATCTTGTGAGATGAGTTGTGTATTCCAGACATAAGCTGCATCCAAGAAGCTGGGAGCCAGCCTAGGATGAGAGAGGCATTTGAACAACAAAGGTAGGGAAGTGCACAACTGAGTTGTCTTATGTTGCAAATGTGACTTTCCATGTCAGTGATCTGAGTGCGAATCACTCAGGTCTGGTTATTTGAAGCCAAAACACACCAGAGTCTCCCTGGGTTTCCAAAGCCTACCTGCAGTTCATGTAGGGTGAAACAGAGGACAAAAAGAATGTCCTGATTCTGGATGATGATATTGTGTTGCTTATTTTAATGTAGGTCAGGAAGTCACATTAGAACTGTGGTAGGGAATAGCACTTTGCATGGGGTCATGATGTAAACCAGTGAACAACTGACCCAAAACTGTGTCTCCATTCATGCCAGCTGGCCAGGGCACCTCAGCCTGCTGCAACTCAGCTCACACCCTCATAAAACAGTGGATAACTCCACCACTAAACTGACCTTTCTATAAACCTGCTGTGTTGTGTTATATCAGTTGAGCCTCTGGCCCAATCAATTTTAAATGCCACTGTTTGCCAACCTTGCATTGTTCTTGCAAACCAACTGAGTGTGTTAAGAGAGGATAATTAGGGAGAACACAGTAATTAATACTGTTAATAATAACCCAGAGGTGTAATTTAGCAGCCTGACTTACACTGAATTCCCTGGGCTGGAGGAGGAAAAGGCACCTGCTGAAGTCTTTCAGAGCAGCTTAGCTCTCCGCAGGAGGCAATCACACACCGAGCAAACAGAAGCCACTGAGGTCTCTCCTGAGCCGCTAATGATTGCCTTGCAGACAGCGATGGATGTCAGTATTGATTATTTTCCTATTATAAACTCCTTTCTCCTCTCCCTTTTTGCCATGATCTGTTGGGTAAACACAGGAAACGAGTAAGCACAGCTGAGGTTTGTGGTTATGAAGTGTTTGGAGGAGGAGGAGGGAGGGGAAGCACTGGTTCAGTGGGCAGTTCTTGTTCTAAGAAAGTGACTACAGCCAAAAGAACAGTCCAGAGGGATGTGGTGGTATCAGGATAAAAGACATCCCTCAGTTCTGTGCAGGATTTTCTATACTGATATTACAAGAGGCATTTTGTAACACTGACTGCTGTCTGAGCATGCTGCAGGTGGCAATTTATGTGCAAGTCCATGGTTGAGGCTATTTGTTCTTCATATGGTAGTCACACCAAATCTTTAATCATCTTCCTTTACCCAGAGGTCCTCAGAAGGTCCTTTAGATTCTGTATGTCTCTATTCCGTATGTCATATAGACTGTGGAGGGGTTGAACATGGGAGAGGTGAAATTTGCTTCCCCACCTTCTGGTCACTCCTGGCTTCATGTATGGAAGTCCTACATCACTGGACACCCCCAGATTGGTGTCTAGCTGCTGTTTGCAGTACTTTTTCAAGGTATTTTCCATCATTTAGTCCAGAGGCAGCATTAGTTTAGTGGAGTGCAAAGTCCTACTGTTGCCTCAAGGTTTTGCCCACAGCTTTTGCCCCAGTTCTGGTTAGACTGCAGCATATTCTCTTTGGTTTAATTTGGTTTGGTGATGTGATCATTGATACCATCCTGTGCCTTGGGTTTTTGCTATTGCAAGCAGTTACTGAAAATGCACAAGACTGTATTTTCTTATTACTAATTCCCTCAGAAGCTTGAGGGAACTGGTGTGCTCCTGCTCATGTAAATGAAACTGTAGTTAAACATGTGCAATGTAAGGTCATGCTTTTTCTTCTGGTTTTTATTTTTCTTTTAATTGCATGTGACACTTGGACTTTCATTTCCTAAATCTTATTCCTTGCATGATGAATTTATTCAGGACATTGAAGTGCACTCAGGAGGCATGAGCAGTTCTAGTGACCTTCTCTGTGACCTTGAACAAATATTTTCTCTCCCCGGGTCTGCTCCTTCCCAGGGGTTTTAAAACCAACTAATTGTCACTGATGTCTATTATCAGCTTTTAGTCTTTGCACCTACCCTTCCTTGTGTCATGACAGAAGTACATCTTATCCTGTAGCAGTGTAGAGGTTGGACATCTAGTCTACACTAATTGTCTAATCTCCAAAGAATGATTTAGTCCAGCCCAAAATAGCTTTGTAAAGAAGGTATGGTGAATCATTCCCCTGTCTTCCCCTTTCTCTGTTCACTGAGGGTAGTAGAAGTGTGGATAGCTAATGAAATCAGATACCTAACTATTAACAGATGTAAGTTTAGTAAGAGGGAGTCTACCCACAAAGTCCCAAAAGGCAAATGTGAGAGTTTTGTCAGTAAAACCTCTTCTTTCCCTCTTTATTGTGGGTTATTGTTGTTTGGTTTTGGTGGGGTTTTTTTTTTGGTTTTGTGATATGCATCTGCATTCAGCAGCAATTAATAGAGCTGCACAGCTTTCCTGATGCAAAGATGTCAGGTTCTGTATGTCAAAATGACAGAGAAGAAGAATGGAGGAAGCTCGTGAGAAGAGAAAAGCAACAACAAAAAAAAATGGAAAGAGAAAGAACCTGTGATAGTTTTATTACAAAGGGCTATCCTTGTTTATCAGGGATATAAGACAAGAATCATTGGATGCTGGTAGGATAAGTAAGCTTGTTCCTGCCTGATTAGTGTTGGTTTTTGTGGGGAGATGGTGCATGGTTGATTTGTCAGGAAGTGTATAATACCAACCCTAGTTGTCCTCTATGATGGTTAGAAAGAGTTGAGAGATTTGTTTTTATTTGATTTTCTTTCTTCTTTTCCCTTCCTCTTCTGGCTGTCAGGGTGAATTTGTATCTTCTGGCAATGCTGGGGAGGTCGGAAAGATGTCAAAAAGAGGATGGAAAATGCATTTTAAAGTGAGCTGTTAGGAATTGCTTTGACATTTCTGACAAAGGGAAAGGTTACTGCACACAGCTCTTCAGCTCGTATCTTCCTATTCCTTTTCTTGTCAATCACAGCTGGAATCAGAGGAATTCCCTACCAGGACTGGCTTGTCCCATGCACACAGGAGATCTGGTAGTTGGTTTGACTTGGAATACAGGCATTAATCATGTACTTGTGTACATCTGTACTTACCAGTGTCCCCTGGGCTTCTGGTAATCTGGCTGGTCAGTTCAGGGGTAGCCCTGGTCTCTCTCCCCACCACCTCTTCCCTTCCTTTTTACAAGAGTGAGAAATGCCTACTCATTCCCACTTGTGTCTGCAAGGAGACCTTGATCCTTACGTGAACTTTATTGACTGACTTGCTCCAGAATTTTAAGATTACAGATTTGGAGCCATCTGTATAACCTAGTGAACCCTTGCTGTTGCTAACAGACCAATAATGCTGATGCCAAGTTTGGCACTCAGAAACATTTGGCCTGGCTCACTCTCTAGTCACCTGCTTGGGAAGAAGAAAGGAGATATTAAGACACAAAATTTAAAGACAGCCCACAAAAGGGCATGCCAGAACAGAAGGGAGGTGTGCTCAGGAAGGAAATTTACTGGTGAAAAAATATGGCTTTAAGTGCAGAAATATTTTACTGTTGATGCTTTAAATTGCAAATGAGATGAGCCTGAGACAAGGGAAATCAACATGCATGAGCTCTTACTTTAACTAATAGTTGCTTGCGTCATGTTTGATTCCTGGATAACTCAGGAACAGGAAAAAATAGAAGAATTTTTTGCCAGTTCAGTTCATTATGAAGAGCAATAACTAGTTCTAAATAGCTCTTTATTTCTTCTCAGATCTTATTATAGGACTGGCTTAATAGCTTGAGTTTCCTGGTTTGTAACAGAAAAGATTCAAGCACTTTCAATATTTTGGTAAAAATATGCAAACTTGATTGTTTTTCCAGAAGCAACTGAAAACATAAACTTATTTGAGAAAACTCTCAAGTGGCTTTTCTTTAGCTGAGCATTAGCATTTTCTGAGGCAGACGCAGCAAGCAAGTTTCATTAATTCTTTTTCTTCTATCCAATGCTTACTGGTTAGGTGGGTGGGAGGAGGGCAAATCTCCTTAGAGCTTTCACCTCTTCTGATTTGCAGCCCTTGGTTTTGCATTTTGTCTTTCTGGACTAAAACCAAAGGCAACATTTCTAAAGGCCCTGAGAAGCCTTCAGTGTCAGAGCTTTTCTTGGCAGCCAGAAGAGCACAACTGCAAAGCAGAAAAGAAGAGCCTTATTTAGCAAGCGGTTGTTGCTCTCCAAGTTGATGAAACAATTAGCTGGAGATGATGCCTTGTTGCCATTCTTCTCTTTTAATAGCACCACAATGTTCCTTTGGCAGGACAAGCCTCTTTGTAGCTTTAACAAACCAGGTGAAACCACACATGACGTTCCTCACATTGGACTCTCTGAGCCTCGTAGAGGGAAAATTTAGCTGTCAAAGGGAAACATTCCTCCTGAAGGAGCAAACTGACCTACCAACAAGAACCCTCTGACTGCTAAAGCAATTAATAAAAACTGGAGCAAATCCCCTCTTAAAAACAGCCTCTCTAGCAGCCAGAAAGGAGATAATGTAGCAGACGCTGAACTTATCCCCCATGCTGGTACAAGCTGTGCAGTGGGTTGTCTAGGAAGCGTAAGGGTGAGAGCTGCTCTGATCCACACAAGAGTGACAGTTTTCCATATCCCTGACAGCCTCTATTAAGCCATACACAGAGATTGATGAAAAGCTCCTCTGCAAAGTGGTGTTGCCACAGATCAGACCAGTTCAAGCGGCTGTTGGGTTGAGCATCGTCCTTTATTTATTTCCTAGTGACTCCTTTCCACTACTTCTTCTGGAAGCAAATAGCGTTGTTTGGCTGCCTGCAAGCTGAGCTTGATGCTAAATCTGCTGGAAATGCTGAGCAGTGGGTGCCTTTTACCTTCCATGCAATTGCATATGGATTGGTCCCTGCAAGAGTTTCTAATAAACACTTTGATGGCTCTGTTTTATCAGCCACACAGGAAGATGATCATAAAAAGGAAAAAAATCCCCCAGGAAAGGGGATTAAAATTACCAGAGATCTCAATTCCCTGTGTTTCAGTTAAACAATCTCTTTAATACTGTCTGCAGTGCATGTACTATGTCTGTGCTCCCCGGTCTTGACAGGTCCCCAAATCACATTCACTGCCATTCATTATGTGCAATGGAATAAAACATTTATTCCAAGTCATGTTTTATTCCTGGGAAAATATCTATTTCTGCAAGCTCCAGACATCTTTTTAACTATTAGCACTTCCCTTTTTGGCCCTGGGCTCCCTGCCCAGAAGATGAATCCTGCAGGTCTTGGTGGCATCATGTCACCATACATTGTAGCCCTACTTGGGCAGGCACAGGCTTCACAGCATCTCAGAGCTGCAGATAACAGAGCCTGGTTTTGAAAATTTAACTGTTCTGAAGCATTCTTGGTGTTTGTTATAATCCCTGTCTGTGTTGTTGTGAGAGGCATCTTGCAGGCAGCATAAGGAGGGGTACACTATATTTTTCTGAAGTCTATAGAATTTTCTTTTTTAATTTAATGAGCTTTTGGTCAACAATTGATTTTTAATTTAGGAATAGAAGTCATAACAATGCAGCACCCCTTTCTTGAAATGCCTACTGTCCTGTGACCAGAGTACACTGGGATTGACCTTTATTTCAAAGTGAGGAAGCTATGCCCAAAGGGACATATAGTTATTTAACTGGCACTAGGAAGCTGAACCTTCTGACTCCATCTCTTCCCTTCCTGCTTGGCCAATTTGCCTTTTAACTCCTGTTAACTTAACCCAATCATTAAGTGTGCAGTGAAAATGAGCATCCTCTGATTTACCCCATGCAGATAAAGCAGTGGGGCTTGCTACCAGCAGCCCTTTGCCCCTGAAAGCCAGCCAAAACCTGAACTCATCTGAAGATGAAAGAAAGTGTTGAAAGCAGAGGGGAGTGCACACACACAGGAAATTCAGGGTTTGAACTTTACAGTCGGTCCCCAGCCCACTTCTGTTATTGACACCTTCAATAAATCAGCTCAGCAAAGGTACAGACCGAGGAAGATTCACTGTGGCTCAGTGACAGCTTTGCTGTTCAGAGCCTACAAATCACCCAGGGAGCTTTGCTACCTGCCTGTAGGTGCCACTCAGGGCTCTGCACCGTGTGGTGCCTCTCATACTACCTGGTGAGCACAAAGAAAATCCTCTCACCCCTTTGCTTGTCTCTGCCAGAGAATAGCACTTGGACCCTGTGTCAGTAGCTGTATATAAAGGGAATGTCATGAAGTCATGGCTATAACACAGTTATTTATAATCAGGGCATTCAACAAGAAGCAGGTCCAATATATCCTAGATTCCTATGGTTTCCTTTTTGTACTTAGGGCTCAGCCCCACAGTAGCACAGCTGTCCTCTTCTGGCTCCCTGTCCCATGGGATGTGCCCACCACAGAAGAGACAGAAGCTGCTATGACCAAGTCAGTTGCCCACAGTGCTCAACCAACAGCCAGCCTGTAGAATAAGCAAGAGCTTATTTGGCTCTGGCTCTTTAGAAAACCTGTGGAAATGTTATAAGCATCACGACTCTGAACCCTGCAACAAATTTGGCTGAAAATGGCCAATGCATTTAGGAGTTATTAGGAGGGATAGTCTATGTGCTCTGTTAAGCCTTGTTTCTGAGGAATCCAGGCTAAAATATTGCTTAGATCTCTTAAGGCAGTTATGCCCAAGTGCACACACTTCTTTAAATCAGAAAGCATGAAAGCAAATTAAGGTTTTAAATCACCAGAGGTCAATTACCAAGTGGCTACTGCAACCTGTTATCTTTGCTGAACTACTGTGCAGGCATGAACATCTAAATCAGTGCTGTTTAACCCAGAGCTCTCAAAACAGGACTTACTCAGTGCTGCTGAATCTCATTGCTCTGCAATCATCTTGCTTTCAAATTGCTGTAGGAACAATAGAAAAAATCCTGTTAGTAAGGTTCAAGTGTAGCTCTTAACTATCCTCAATCACCCAAGTAGTAGACCTTACCTAATTCAACTTTCTTTTAAGTATTCACTAAGTTGCTTCAATTCTTAGGATACTCTGTATATTCCAAATCTGTCAGCATCTGTAATTTGGAATATCTTCAAAATACCTTTGCCACCTTTCATTCCAACTGCTTTCTTATCAGAAATAATTCCTTCCTTTACTGAAAACCAGCTATCACTGTTCTGAACTGGGGTACCAGCCCAATTGTGCTTAGGCTTCTATCTAGACTAGGGCTACAGTGAAGTCAGAGTAGAACTGTGATTATTTAGGATTTGATTATGAAGCAGTTCAATTTCGCAAAGCAGAAGGGACCTTAATTTTTGTTTTCATAACCCCAGATAAGAGAGTATGGCTTTGGGCATTTCTGATCTACAGTGGCATGTTGTTCCTATAACTAGAAATATCTCAATTTGGTTTCTAAAGGGAAGAATCCATCCAAAATTAATATTGTCAGCAGTAAAAGAGCTAACTTTTGGGAAGATGATAGCATATGCTATAAAAAACCATGACCCCACAAACACAATTTTCCCCTGTAGACTGGTAATGACTCATTTCAGTGTTGAAAACATAATTGAATTGCTCCTTGCAGCAATTAGAAGAGTCTGTCGATGTGCAACTACTTAATTGTGTTTTGATACTGCGGACTTTCTGTGGCAAGCTGAATGCACCATTCTGACAGTGAAATTAGTTGGTCTTTGCTGCTGATTTGTTCCTAAGTTCTATCCTGGACCAGAATTCAGACATGGGGAAGTGGTGGGGATTTTCATGAGTAGAGGTCTGGGTCTTCCTCAGCTGGCTGAACTGGTCACTGCCCTACTGGCTTGTTAAACCTTTAGCAGCTCATGGTGCTGAACTGTGCTTGCTCCCTGCTCACCCCATGCAAGGTGAGGATGGTTAGCAAAGAGGTCTGGGTTAAACTGCTTGTGCTAATCCTTTTGTTGTGTCTGAAGGGGATTAGGGATCAATCACACACACAGCTTTTGGAAAACTTATATATCATTTCCCCTTCTCTAAAGATGTCTATTGGGGCAGAAGGTACCATCTGAAGATGGCCTGGACTCACCATCTGTGTCAAAGCAAGCAGGATGGCTAGCAAAAAAATATAGAAATATTACCTTCTGTCAGTCCCTAACAGCCAAATGCATAGGCACCCTCAACAAAGCCCACTCCTCATGGGAGATGGTGCATATGTCTGGTTTAAATGGCTTAAGGAAAAACACAAGCCTCAATAGGGCCAAATGCTAAATAGCAAGGGTAGAATTCACCTGGTTAGAGTGGCCTGGAGTTTCCTCCCAGTCCAGGGAAATTCCTGTTTAACATAATGTCGGCTTTTTTATATGCTCATCCCAAGAGAGAAAGAAAGAAAAAAGGTTGTTTGTTTCTGTGCTAAGGGGAGTCTCAGAAATGATCAAAGAGACTGCTGGAAGGTGTGAGGTACCCAGGGAAAGAAAGCTGTGCACAGGAACATCAGGATTCCTTGTTAAGGGATTGCATAGGGAAAAGCCACCACGTCCCTCTGCCATTCTGGCTGCCTGCCACGTTTTGAAGCACAAGCCAGCTCTGCCTGGGCAGCTGGATCTGCTTGAGGACTTTGCCAATGACAAGGCAGCCAACTTGTGAGAGTGAGAGGTGGTCAAGCTGTCAGAAACCACCTCTCACTTGGAGCTGTTGTGGAGGGGATACAAGTGCACAACCAGCTCCCTCACTCTGGCCAAGACCAGCAGCAAAAAGGAAAGTCTTTCCTAGGCAAAAAGGAATCTTTATTTGCCCATCATCTTTTGAGATTTGATATGGGCATGTGGCTGCAGAGCTTTGATCCCGGAATCTGGTGTTTTGGGAAGGCTTCAATTTCTTCTTGTGTTTACCTAGCATGCCTTCACTTCAGAGCTGCAAAATTATCATTTTATCTGGAGTTCTATCACTAGCCAGCTGCAACAGTCCCAGGCAGCAGTTATGTTAGCACAGTCAACCTGCGGTGTCCCAGTTGAGCACATTACAAAATCATCCAGTGATTTGATTTGGCTGCTGAAACATCCGAGAGGATAAACTGCATCCTCCAAATGAGCAGTTTTGGAGCTAGATTAGAGTGTCTTCAAAGCCCAGAGAGAGTTCAGATCCAGGGCTGCTAACTCAGGCCTGACCATTTCACAGCAGGATCTCAGATATACCTCTGAAACTTCTGCTATTAACAAAGATGAGTCAAGTGGGTAATTTTTGCAGCCAATATCTTGTCTGAGTCACGAGTTAGCACATTGTGTTAGTGAAATACTGAGTTTCACATATGATGATATATTGTTATTTTTGCAAGAATTGTTTTGTTATTATAAAAAAATAAAGTAATTCTAGTCAAAATGGGAAGACTTGTCTGGTCTTGGCTGATTAGCATTGATAAATGGATTTGGAGAATGGAGTCAAGTTAGGAATTTCTACTGTCTGGCAACTTCATATTCATTATGAAAGTCTAGCAGGAGTTTCAGTCATGCTGCTTTGCACTTGGAAACTGTTTAGCTCAGCTCTAGACAGTGTGGGAACAGTCACAAATGCCAAAAATGTGTCTCTGATGCCACCAGGGAGAGGAGGATTTCAGGGGTAGTAATAAGAGCTGGGAGGCAGATAAGCCCATAAAATAGCTCAAAGGAAGTCAAAAGTCAACAAGGAAGTCAAAAGGAAGACCATCCAGCTGGGTAATAACCCAAGACAAATGGGAATGTTTGAAGGATGTGTTTTGGGGTGTCAGGGTGTGAGGAGCTGCAGCAGCTGCCCTCCCACCATGGCAGGGCTGTTGGTGAGTTCTAAAGCCCAAGACTGGGATGCTGAGGGGTCTGTGCTCTCTGGGCTTGTAGGATGTCAGGGAGCACTTCAGGTTCTGCCTCGTGTGTGCAGGGATTGACTGGCACCCCAGAGGGTGTGTGTTACATGTCACTGCATGTGTCACACTTCAGCTGGGGCTCTCAGGGCCTGTTGGGATGTGTCATGGGCTGTGTTTCCCCTCTGGCTACATAAATCCGATTTCTGAATGAATTGCTATTCCAAGCTATTTCCCCACAACCAAAGGGACCAAAAAACTCCTGAAGTTTTCTATAAAATGAGGAAAAACAAAATATCTGAAGAGGCAAGGTATTTCCTGTAGAGGGATTTTATTTTCTTCATTGTTTCTGAGCATGGGAAGAATCTGAGCACTCTCTCTCCTTCCCAAAGAGAACAGAAGGGTAGGGATGGAAAGGGAAGGAGTAAGGGAAAGGAAAACCCCTGAAGGTTCTGTGGTTTTTTGCTTTCCTCATTTACGTAAAAAATGCCAACCAACTAAATCCCCAAAACACCAAAGTAATTTATTTTGGTAAATGTACCAATTCACCATTTGGGAATGAAAATCTGAAATGTCTTGGTTTTAAAGCACTAAAATTAGTCCAGCTGGCATTTAATGAATTTTCTTTAGCAGAAACTATTCCTTTCACACCCCTGGACCGCCTCTGCACCAGTGGAAGCTGGGAACAAGATTAGAAACAAATTATTTACTTTCATAAAAGTACTTGCTCCAGAGCTGCCTGATCTAATTCTAGGTTTCTATGTCTTTGGGCTCTGTCAGACCAAGACCTGAAATAAAATACCATGCTTTGCTTTGGGATGTTGTGTTGGTTCATTTTCAAACTGTCAGTGAACCACATATTTGGTTGTTCACAGAAGGGGAAACTGAGACATGGATGTGTTTTCCCTCTCCAGACTTTGGTGCCCGAGCTGGCAGTGGGACCCAACTCCCTTTGGCACATCTCCCTGTCTCCTGGACCCCTAAGTAATTATTAGGGAGAACAGATATTACTGTTTTCATGTGTTAGGGCAAGGCTGAGCACAGGGTTCAAAATCTCCAGACACAGCTGTGAAACAGGAAAATCAGAAAAGAAAAAGGGGAATAAAGTAAAGAAATAAGGCTTCTGGTAAGCATGAAAGGCAGCTGAGCAAGCCTCAGCAGGTCCAACCTCAGTCTCTGAGTCCATCGTGGTTCTTGCTCAGGTTTGGGCAGGAGGACCTTTTTACAGTGGTGGGACGTTGATTCCTTTTGCATTGCCAAATCCCTGATGGCATGGGTTAATTGAATGGATATATTTGATTAAATAAAGCCTTTGCCATCTGTTCTGTCCCAATTAGAAATGCAGAAAAGAATATATTTCCCAATGACAACGGCAGGGAAGGGGAAAGGTATCAGTGGTTTCAAATCCTGTGGAGTTTTTCTGCAAGACAGACTCACAGCTAGGAAGTTCAGTTCCTGTTGTGGGTCCAGTCTCCCAGATCACTGATTTCCTTCCCTGAAACACCAGTTTGGCTGGGCTAAGAGATGGGAACTTCTGCAGTGTTGTCCCCCAGTGGTGTCACACGATGTGGGAAGGGGATGGGGCGTCTTGTTTGCTCTACTCATTCCTGGAACCAAGGCAATAGGGAAAGAGCTCCCTATGAACTGTTACATTATTTTACCCTCCTGGTGATGGAAATTGCACATTGATGCCATTCTGAGTCCCCTTCTCTTCCTAAGGGAAAGCGTCTTCCAAGATGAACTGGGGTACTGAACAAAGGAACTCATAGGGTTTTTTTACTGCAAATAATGGTGATACACAGGAAAAGGTTGTTCTCTGAGATTAGAGAGCCAGTGGTGGAAATCACTGTTTCTGTTGATGCTTTGCCTGTGTGGCTAAGAATGTGTTTAGTTTCTGCTTCATCCATTTGCTTGGGATGTTGGGAATCAGCAATTATCAGCTGGGAGAGGCAAGAGGTATGTGCAGAAGCAAATGCCTGATGTTGTCCTGGGAAGTGATTTTGAAATGAGGAGGCAAGTTTGCTCTGACCTTTAGGAGGCAGAGATGATTTGTTTTATTACTGTGCTGTGTTTTATCTTTATGTTCCCATTAATCATTTTCATTCAAATGAAATGTGCAAGCGTGTAAGGTTCAGAACTCATTTCATCAAGCTTGTGTGTGTTTGTGTTTCTTTAAGAAAATACCGCAGCCAATTCTGTTAAATTATTAGCCCTGTAATTCTCAAATTTACTTTCACCCTCAGGTAAAATTGCTGCTGCAACTAAATAAAACCCCTGGAAATGAATTGCAGCTCCTGACAGCCCTTAAACCCTTGAGGCATTTAAATTCTGGATTTAGCGCAGGATTATTACTTCAGTGCAGCAGTTAACCGTGTCTTTAAGCAGAGTTGCCTGCCATAGTCAGTCCTGATTCCACAGCCCTTCGACAATTGCCCCTTTTGTTATGTACCTCTAATGCAAGTGCGAGATCAAGCATCTCACACTGCTTCAAGAACCACTTTAGACTCGCAGCCTGAATTACTTTGCATCTGGCTCCTGCTGCACTGTCCATGTCCCTGATTTTCCAACTAGGACTGCCTTGGCAAAAATTCCAATACTGTTTTCTGTTTGTTTGCTGCTGGTGTTGCTTTCCTGATGGCAGTGGCTCTGCAGGGGGGTTCATTTTGCTCTCGCCGTTTTTTAATGGCTTCAAACTCTCTTTATTGCTGAAGCCAGCGTGTCCATCTGCGCTGGCTCAGGGGATGCTAATGGGGCCGTGCATGGCTCGGTAACTCGGCTGTGCTCATGGAGCCAGCGGTGCACTGGGGGTGGCAGGAGGAGCTGAGGGGGCTGCTGGGTCAGGTCCTGCTCCCAGGTACTCAGAGATGCTGGAGCAGCAATGAGGGAAACCAGCCAAGGAAACTGAAACTGTGCAGAGTGTCAGCAGGGATATATCCCTTTCCTCTTTATTCATATTAATACCAGACTGTACCTTCTACCTCTCCTTTTGAGACTTGCATCTTGCACTGCTGCCCTTTTTCAAAGACAGCCCTTTTGCAAAGTGTCAAAGCATTTCATCTGCCATTGCAGCAGAGAGGAAGGAGCACATCCTGGGACACAGAGCCTGAGGCGTGAGGTTGCCTGGGGAAGAAATTCAAGCTTGAGGGACCAGAGGCAGTACAGCTACTCAGAAGGTGCTGTGCCATACTCCTGGAGATATGTCATGGCAATAAGATTTATTGATAATATTTGAAGTCTTGGCAGGCAGCTCTGAGATCTGATGTTTAGCAGGTCATCAGTAGAAAGATGGAATACAAACATCCCCATGCTCTTCATTTTGTAGTGTTTCTGGATATCTTAATTCCTCAATAGTCTTAGTCCTGATTGAATACCCTGTGTGAATACTGATTAATTAATGACACTTGAACTTTGAGAGAGCTTCTCCCCAGCTTCTGCTGATCCCACTATCAGACAGTGTTACTCTTGATGTCTAAGCATTTTGAATATTCAAAGGTCAGGATGCTTCCTTTCCTCTCCCACCCACACCCCAGCTTTCACATATTTGAAGACACCATCAGCCTCTGGGAGAAGGAAAATAGGTCTGACTATCCAGAGCCAGTTACATCAGAAAAGAGCCCAAACAGACTTCTCTCACTTGCTATTTGTGCTCAGCTCCTGATCAGTGCAGCTGCAAGACATTTATAACCAGAACTAAAATACATCTGTGCTAATTGCTGACAATGTTGCTTGAGGACCAAATCCTGAAGTAGACCAAAGTGGTGATGGTCCCCAAGCTTCTTGGAAGATGCCTGTTTCTCAGCTCACAGGCAATTTTGGTCAAGTCCCTGGTGAAGAATCCATAATTCAGACATCTAGCAGTGAGACAATGAATTACTAAATCCTGTGTGACTTTTCTTGTCCCTCACCCAGGTTCCTAGGGGAGAGGATGCAGAGGTAAGCAGTGTGGAGGGGCTGTCAGGGTGAGGGATGGGACCTGCCCTAGTCCAGCTAAAGCAACGAGCATGGGCTTTGCAGTAGCCCCAGTGTTGCTGCCAGCTCAGTGGGACACAGATGTGTGCCAGATGGAGGTGGCAGCAGCTTGGGATGGGGGCAGAGGCAGGTGATGCCAGAGGTGAGCAGGGAACTGCAGCACTGCCTCTGCTCCATGTGCCTTGGCACTCTGGAATGGTTTATGGTCTGGAGACCAGCGCTGTGGGAGAGTCAGCCAGGATTCAGTGCAGTGTCCAGGCTAATTACACCTGAGGATCCTGTGCTGACTAAGAAGGCAGCACTGAGTCCATGCACACAGATGTCTCTACCCCACACTCCACTGAGCTGTGTAATGGAGAGCTGACTGTTTGTGACAATTTAGGGCTGTGCTCTCACTGGAAGGTCAGTATAAATTAGATGGCATGATGAGAATAGTGAGGACATAACTGATGGGCTTAGCATTTTCTAGCTAGGAATAAACAAATTCCCAAGTGTCACAAATGTACAACGGGTGAGAGGCATTCAGTCCTCTCCTCAGTGCACTTGTGTATCCACTGGCAGGCACTAATGCAATATTAGAGGTCAGCAAAAATAACTTTTACAAACTTTAAGCACAGAGCAGTGCTCAGACACTTCTCTGCTTTCAGGCACATCTCGGGTTTAGGGCAAAATATGTGCCTACCTTAGGAGAAGGAACATCCTGCTGAGGTGGGCATACAGACTGTGCCTCAGGTGGTGGAAGAGTGAAGATTGGGGTCCTGTTAGTGTCCAGCGGCCTCACAGAGCAAGAACAGTATTGTCAGCTGTGGGCAGCTCCATCCTCTCCCTCACACAGCATGAGATCATCTGCCTCCCAGGTCTGGGCAGTGCTTCTGGGCACCAATGTTGGAATGAATTGTATCTTGAGACTCATATTTTAGACATGGACATTTGACCAGATACTGTGGAGAGCACAGTAGGATGCAAAGAGAATCTGTCACAGCCTCAAGCCATGTTGTCCAGGAGGAAGAGGGAATGAAGCCCTGGCATGTAGGACCTTCATGGTTGTCAGAGAAGCACTGGGCACAGCTGGCACTGTGCTCTGGGATGGGTTCAGAATTTGCTGCTGCAGATTTGGGCTGAAATTACACTGTAGAGCTCAGAGCAATGGCTAATTATTTTGCTGAGTGATGGAGATGGATGGGGAAGGGGGGAGAAAGCCTGGCCCTCTTGGGGCCAGCTCCAGCCACAGGCACTACAAGGCCCTGCTCTGTGCAAATGGGAAATCACAAAAACATTTAGTCTGCCACCAAATCCCTGCTCAGGACTGAAAAGCTGTGAGCAGCTTTCCCCTCCTCTTCTGGTGACATTAAACACAGAAAAGGAGTATCCTTTCCCTTCCCATTTTCCCTCCCCTCTTCCCAAGCTTAAAACCTAGATAGGTGCTACAGAGGCAGTGAAAAAAAATAGTTCCTATAGTCGTATTCCTTTCCAGGGAAGCAAATGGTGTGTGCACGCATGTATGTGTCCACACATTCAAAAATTATGCATTTTAATTATCCTCATAAAGGATGAGGAACGTGCATCTGGGCATGACTGTGAGCCAGGAACAATGCATTCATTTCCTCACCATTGCTTTATCCCTTTTGACCTTAATTTGAATCCCTCCAAGCTGGGTGGTTGCATCTGTCAGAGCGGCTGTACCTTAACCTGCTGGGACCAAAAGCCTGGCGCAGGGAAACTCTGTGCCATCCGTCCCTGCCCCATGGCCTGGCGTTACCTGATGTTCTCGCAGTTCCTCCCTCATTGCCCCCACTCTCCCTTCGTGCATTCAATCTGCATTTGCCCTAATTACTTCAAGCAGAGGCTGAGCACATGCAGTGCTGTCCCTGCCCCGATGGCAGAGCCGCGTTCTCAGCAGTCGTCAGGGAACTGGCTGCTGCAGCCATTGGGGTAGGCAGGGGGGCTGTGCAGTAAAATGAGAAGGTTCTCATTAATTCCACCACCACCATACCCCTGACTGCCTTGTCAGCCCTCAGATGAGGGCAGGACAGAAGGTCAGTTTTTGCTAACAATGGCCAAGGAGCTTGATCTTAGTATGACCATGCTGTTGCAGAAGAGCTCTGACTCAGTCTGCCTTTGCATACCTTTGCTGCAAAACTTTTTCATCCTAGATAGAGCCTGTCTCCTGCAGATCTTCCCAGCCTAATTGCAAAAGGATCCTCCCCTTCAGTGAGTGTCATTTCAACCCTTAGTCACAGTCCGAGGCTCTGCAGGCTGCTTCTCTTTAGGTGAAAAAGCAGAGGTTGGAAAGGGATTGGGGTGAGGGGGTGCTGTGTATTAGTGGAGTGTGACCAGAGGATTAGTTCCTGAATCCTCTTTGTCAGTGGTGCCTGCACAGGTTTTTTATAAACAGTTTCAGGCAAATGCTCCCAGTGTCTGAAGGCAACTGGAGACCGTCGAACTGTTTGTGAGCCTGAGTTTGCAGAGACCTGATGCAATGGGGGGTGATTGTGGTGATACACCAGCAATAACACCACCTCATATACCTGTGAGAGCCACATGAGTAACTGTGAAATTAGCCTTAGACTTCACTCTGTGTTTGCCCTTATAGTCTGGTCTCTTCAGCCATGTCTGAGTGCAGTGCTTCTCTGCATCTTCTTTTCTCTTGCCTACCACTTTCCTTGCTCTCCTGTCACTCTCTCCAGAGCAGGGTGGTAATGGGGAGGGAGAAGAGGTAGATGTTGTGTCCCATCGTTTCCTACTCTGAAGAGCTGTTTTCATTCTTGGCAGATAGGAATTAGAAAGCCTCAAACTGGATTGTCTCCCAGCCTGAGGGAAGACAATCCTAGGATCTAGCACAACCCTCCCTAGGAAGAGACTTTCCCAAGTCCCATGCAGTTTCCAAGTGGCCATGGTTTGTCCTTTCTGCAGCCTGGTGCTGCCATGGGGATAATACCTTGCAGCATCCTCCCTCCTTCTCCACAGCACTTGCTGCAAAGCCCAGGCAGGGATGGCTTTCTAAGGCTGGATGGACCTTGTCATTTTTCTGTCTGTATCCAACCAGACAGTGCATCAATGCTGATTTTGCCAGACTGCATCAGAACAAAAGTCTCTTCTTGCTGCCTTATTTATTTATTTTGAGGTGAGTGGTGGGGGAGCCTGGCCGTATCCGGCTCCTTCCTCAGGAGGCAGAGTTAGCAGAAGGTCTGCTCAGATGGTGCATCGGGCAGATGGCTGCAGGAAACCCCCAGGGCAATGCTGCCTAAAGAGCACAAACTGTGCTGGGCCATGGCCAGGTGGAGGGAGGGCTGTGTGGGAAAACAGAGCGCAGCACTTGCCCCAGCAGATCCCCACCTTGCCAGCGGCGTGGTCCACAGTGGTGCTGGGAGGGCGTGCAGGGATAATCTGGGCAGTGCTGCTGCCTTCCTTGGCTGGAGGAGGTTTAGGAGCAGTGGCTGTGGCTGCTGGTAGACCACGAGCAGTTGCTCTGCATCTCTTGGCTGGCTCAGCACAGGAGCTGAGCTGGGAATGCTATGAATCCTTCCGTGCTGGGAAGGGAGTGAATCATAGCAAGGATGCATATCAGGTGATGGTTCCCTCTGGAAGCTGGGGGCCAGAGGTGGCTTCATCATGGTGAAAATTAGCTGGAACTGAGAGCTGGGTGTTTTGTTCTCTGTAGCTGATTTGTGACTAATACAGCTGCTTTCATGAAGTTAGATTCCTCAGCTGAACCTTTCCTTCTGCATCCAGATGCTGAAATTCAGCTGTGACTATAGTCTAACAAATGTTACCTTTATCCACTTTGTCTTTTATATTGGTTTCATAAGAAACCAAAGTGTAAAAACACAGCACCATCAAACCTAGATACAGCAGGTTATTTTGCAGCAAACAGGATAATCAATTGCTCAGTATCCCAGTGTCTGCTAACATTGCATCTGTTTGAAGTATGTTTTTCAGTGAAGAGATGGCTCTGCGTGATGCATAAAAAATCACATCTCCATCAGTATTACCTGACCAACAAGATCTGAGCTGAAATTTGAACTGAGTGGGAGTTTGCTTGTTTTTGCTACTTGTTTGCTATTTTAAAGGTTATATTCTCTTTCCCCTCTGCCCCCCTTAAAATGGATTGTCTTTTGAAAAAGACACAGGGTGAGGACTGGGGAAAGAAGAGTGGTTGAAAACTCTTAATTGAGCCATAAGAAAACATAATTTATGAGAGGAAAAATAACTCCTCTAGTAAGTGCATTAACTCATGTCATGACTTTTTAATGGCAATGTTATAGGTTAATTAGTATCTGTGCTGTCCTTGTGCCTTACCAGAGTTATTCACAAAGGATCATGGTCTCATTACGTAGGACTCCCATAATGACAATCTTTCTGTAAGTGGTTTAATATCTATGTGCATGTGTGGAAATTTTTTGCTTTTATCAGCAGAAAAAGTCAGATACTAAAGGGACCAGAAATTAAAATACTTTTGAGTAACACAAAACTTGCACGGTATTGAGATTCTGATTGGGGGCTTAAAGGGGAATTTTCTCTTGGATTTTCCTCCAATTTGGCTTTGTCAACCTGCTTTAGGACTGTATTCAGGCACTGAGAGCTGCGATGTTTCCCTTTGAAAGACCCTGTTTGCATCCAAGCTCTTGTGCTTTAGAGACAACAGCCAGAATGGCAATTGAGCCTCCTTTGAGCATCACCGTGAGCACGGTACTAACGCTAGATTAATGTTGTAGGGGCCTCTCAGCCTGCACTGGCGGAACACAGCAAATACCAAAGGTAACAAAATGTTCCTCCTTAGAATTGACAGGGGGAAACAACGAAATGGGACTGTCTGTGTCTGGAATTCAAGAGGCAGAGGGGTGCCAGCGAAATGCTACTCCTGTCAGAAGGGAAGGGGGAGAAAAGCAATGTTTTTTGTTCCTTATTCACTGTGCATGTGTCACATCCCTTTGACATACACATCCCCTCTCTCTTAGCTTCCCTGTAGCTCAAAACTGCCTTGTTCCCCAGAAGACAGGGGGTGGATCACAGCAGAAAGTCTTGGTTTCTAGTGGAGCTTCCAGACTGATGGTGGTTCCCACCATGGCAGTGCAGGGATTTCTACCCTGTTATCCAAAAGACCTTGCTTCCAGGGGGCTTCACATGTTAAAAAGTGGGTACTTGAGAGAATTTGTAGCAACTCACACACATGATTAAGGCAACTGTACCTGAAACACTCCATGATGGCATTTCTATGACCAGTGTCAGAGGGGTAAGGAAGCACAGTCCGGAGCACAGCTGTGCATCCTCACACACCCTCCACCAGCTGCACACCCGGACAAGACAAGGGTGGGTGTGTCTGGACAATCACCTGCCTCTGATCACACAGCTCTCCCAGGACAGGGATGAAGTTTACCTTGCTGTACATCAGTCCCCCAGCCATGCTCATACCTCCCTTTGCCAGGAACTGGGGCGCGACACCAGGTTACATGTCACAGCCTGATTCCTGGACTACATCTAACTCACACTTAGCCAGACTCTTCAGGCGGATTGAATATGTACTGATTTTGTAGAGAAATGGTAAAAATTCCCCTTGGTTTACTGTTGATCCTTGGACTCAGACCGTTGTAAGAAGCCTTAAATGTTAAACCTCTTTGTCATCTTGCTTTCCTTCGAACAGCATAGACACCTCTGAAAGGAAAAAAAATGCAGAGAAGTTCGCTGTTTTGTTTTGCTTTCTACTACTGCAGTCTTCTTAATAGAAGATCCCTTAAAGAATCCACGAGATTTATTTAAAACAAAAAGCAAACCAAAACAAAAAGACCACTAGAAAAATTTGCTTTTTACTGTGCTTTCTTTCCCCGGGAAGGAATACTTTATAAGTTGAAAGGACCAGAGCTGCATCATCTTCTGAATCTTGAAAAGCAGATCACAGGGAAGATTAAAGGAAATGGTGACCATTTGGCTACTGGAGAGAAGCCCAATTGCTTCATTAAAGAAGAGTTGTCACATGCTTGTTTCTTAAATCCCGCTAAATACCTGCTTAGCGGCATTATTGACAGGCTTTTCTCATGAACATTGAGCTGTTAAGCTGCTCCTGGTTTACAGCAAGAGGTTAAAGGATTTCTCAAAGCTCCCAATGAAAGCCTTACTAACTGGATTAACTGCTAACATGGATTTAGGCTTTGAGTTAGATTAACCCCCATTGCTCAAAGGAGGTTCTATTTGTTCATCTTTTCTTCCCTTTGTCTTCCCTTTTTTCCCCCCAGCTTTTCTCTTTTTGTCTGTCAGGGATAAGTGAAAAGATAAGGCTCTGTGCTTTGTGTTTGAGCAGTGGGACACTGCGGGCAGCAGAAGCAGCTGCTGGGCTGGGTTATTGCCTGGCCCCATCAGATGTGACTCTTTCTGCAGGCCCCTTTGAAAATGGGGAACACATGGTAAGAATAAGGAGAGTTATTAATTGGTCTGCAGATTTGGCTTCTTCTTGCCTTTGCTATTCTCTTCCTTAGATTTGATTAGCAGCATGAGAATCATAAACTCTCTTTTTATAAATTATTTAACTATTTACACATCTGACTGGGCAGTTAGCAGAGAAAGTAGCTCAAACGGGATAACTTATGGTCTTCAGAGCACCGAAGACCTGAAGTCACTCTCATTTAGGCTGTAGTTAAATGTGTTTCTTCATCATTTCGGGCGGGCTAAAGCACGACCTGCGCTCCTGGTTTTGGCTGATTGTTTCTGCTGTTGCATTGTTTTCGGGGCTAGTGTTTGTATTTGTAAGCAAACCTACAGTGAGCGTATCTACTGCTCAAGTTGGAGTCATTATCCCCTCTCCTAGCTGCTCTCTCTAAGTAAGGAACTGCTCCAGCCCATTTCACAGGACCTGCAGCGCAAGAATCTGTTAGTAAATGCTAAAGGATAACAGGGGAAAGCAAACAGACACGGAGGCTGGAAGAAGCAGGGCCACAGCAATGTGATTGTTCTTGCCTGACCAAGCTGGCATATGAGTTGATTCCCAGCCCAGAAAAGGGATCAAGGAATAGAGCCAATCCTTTTTCTGCTTCTCTGTCATCTGCTCTCGGCACGGTTCAGACCTCTCAATCACCTTTTCTCCCAGTGTGACAAGCGATGCCATGGCCATGTGATGTCCAGCCCACCGGGGTCACAGCTGGGTCTGGCACACCCAGGCAGGCACAAAAGCACTTGTCTGCCTCTGGGGAGGGACACTTGTACCGGGGCCACTCAGTGTCCCCTCAGGGTGGTGGTGTGTCCCCAGAGATTGGAGCTGTCTCATTTAGCTCTGTCTGCTGCGCTGGCTTGGAGCTAAGTCCAGCTGGCTGAGGACCATGTTGCTAAACACAGGCTGAAATGTAAGGAACTCTTGCAGAGTGTTTGTACCCCATTTAATATCACCCATGAATGTGTCCATTTCCTGGCAGCCCTGGTTGCAGCTGGGTCTCACAGTATCACTGAGATCCTGTGCTTTCCAGGCGGTGCTATTTCCCAGCTTGCTGTCTGATGATCCCAGAGGGCATTCAGGAGCTCTAGCAGTCCCCTTGCCCTTCTCTGGGTGCCTTGGGGGTTTATGCACATCTGCTCTGCTTTGTTGCCATCTCCTCTCTCAAACTGCTCAGACTTGGCTCCTCTAAAACCCATCAGCAGGATCCAGATGACCCTGCTTTCTCATTTCCCTACGTCACTCATCTGCTGCCCTGTGCACTTCTTAATCTCATGTCCCTCCCAGCTGCCTTCATCCCCGTCTAATCCATTTTATCTGAATTGCTAACCTGCATTTCTGGGTTCCCCTCCACCTTCCTTTCCTCCACCAAATGTCTCTTTAATCTCCCATCCCATCCTCCCCCCTTCTCCCGAAGAGCAGCTCCTCCTCTTCTTTCCTCCAGCTCATCAGGCTTTTCTGCTTTCTCCCTGGTCTGCAGCAACACCCCCTCAAAACTGCTCACCATCAGACTGTTCCTGCCTCATCACTGCCAGGGGATTTTCTCACACATTTTCTATGCTAATTTCTTCCCGCACCTCACTAAACACCCCTTAGGGGACACCAGGTCACTCATTTTGTGCTTTCCATGAGCAAAAGCCAATTTCTCGAAGGCAATCAGTCACTCCAGGTATGTGACACAGATGATGCTGTCACCCAGAGGCAGTGGCCTCTGACAAAGGTTTTCAGGGGGTAGCATGGCCTGTCTGCCTGCTGGCAGGTCTTCCTCTCAGCATGTGCAAGGACCTCCTGAAACCTTGCAAACTCAGACAGAGCCACATTTCTCTCTCTGCAGTGCTGGTGCACTCAGACAAGCACTTGGGAGCCATCCATATCCTGCCTCCACTCTTTGGACATCTGAACAACTATTTGTGGAATTCCTTATGGTCTGATGCTTGTCATTTTACAGCATGGATCTGTCATATCCCTTTTATATCAGATGATAAAATTAATGTATCCTAGCCCTATGGCTGCAGTGAGACTAGCCAAAGAAAAGTAAGAGGGGGAAAATAAAATGAAATAAAATGAAAATTCAAAATAAAAACCACCAGAAGGAAGTGGGCTGGTTATGGGACACAAGAGAAGGTGACCTCCTCTGATTTAGTGCTGTGCTTTGAAAGGGTTATGGGTTGATAGTTTGAAATGTGGCAAGATACAGCATAGCTCTTAAATTAGCCCTTCCTCTCTGGGTGCAAATTCACCAGTCATGTGACAAGCATGAAAAGAGAGAAGTTGTAACATGGATCTTCTTTTTTGTTCTTACAGATACTCCAGAGCTCTTCTGAGCTCTGTGCAAGTCGAAACAACCTTAAGTTTCTCCAGCTTACTCTCTCTTTTCCTATAATTCCCTTTGAGCCAAGGGAAGCAAAACCTTTGATGCATTGACAAGACTTTGCTTCCCACTGCCTGACATTCAAATGCCCCTTTGCTGAAAATGCATGGGCTCTGTCTGGGGAAGGGCCCTGCCTTCAATTGCACAGCAGTCGGGAGACCCCCTGCCCTTCTGATCTTCTTAAGGGGCTGTTTTTGAAGAGCTTCTCATAGCAACTGTGGCATAAAAGCACTTGAGTGTGACTAAGTATTGGCCTTGATGGATTTCCTAGGTCTAATCCCCAACACATTATACCAGCATTTGCTTTACAAGAAGAGTGATGAATTTTAATAGCAAATCAGAGACTCTCTGGTGTTCACATTCCCTCTTTGAGGAAGGTAGCAGGCAGAGCTACCAGCTGTGAGATCTGAAATGGGCTGTGGTCATCCCTCTGCCTTTGTAGACAGCACAGGTGAGTCCTGTACTTGCTCCAGTAAGCAGATGTTAAGTCCGAGATCTCAGCCTAGTAAGTCTGGTCTCTCTCTGCCTTGTGTCCCAGTGGGTTTGTTATGGGACACCTTCTGGCAGCCCTGTCTGTTACTAACAGATATAGAAACACAGATGAGGTGGCACATCAAAGTTGTTGGGATGTTTCCATGTCACCTTCCACTGCTGGGAGACCCATCATACTCCCAGGGCTCTATTGGAAGTAACTTAATAATTTCATCCCTGGAACAGGACTGACTTGCTTGTGGGACCAATTTCCTTGTAGTCTGTTCCCCCAGTGCTGATTTACACAAATACTTTATATTAGAAAAGTGTGCCATTTGTGATATTTCATAGTTAAGAAACGCTTGCCAGGTGTTATTGGTTTGGGTTTTGGCATGTAATGGCTAGGGTAGCAAGCACTAATAGATGGTTCTCTCTGACCATTTTCAGCAGTCACCTTGCCTACTTCTTGCTGACATAGTTCTTACAGTAATTAATGAGCTGGCACATTCCTAGGAGCCTTGTCAATGAATTAATCTCTGCACAGAGGGAACAGCTGAACACAGGTTTCCTCTTGTTGTCTCTGGCAAACATGGGAGATGGATAATCTGCAGGCAGGCAGGGAGGGGTCTATGTAAAGAGTCCCTGCTTCAAGGGTGGCTGAAAAGATGCATGTTGCATATATTTTGTCTACATCTGTTTTTATTCTCTTGAGCCTTAATGTGTCTGATTAGAGTATCTGTGGTGGTTACTTTTCCTGGCAAGGGAGCGCAGGTCATAATTAACTCTATGCTACAGAAGCAGAGAAGAGGTTCAGCTCCATTGGTTTATGTGAAGGTGTCTATGTGGAAGCATTTTGTCCAAGTAAGCAAAGAAAGGTGAGATCCAGAAGGATGATCAACTCAAGGAACTTCTTCCCTAGAAGTTGTATTTCAAGTTTGGTCACAGTCTGGGGCTAAGGTTGGAAGTCAAGCAAAAAGAGACAATAGTAGCTTCCTGAAGGGCTCCAGGCACATGATTTGCCCCACTGGAGGAAAGGGCCATAAATGCAGTGAAGGAACATACCCTTCTTCCTCCCAAGCACAACAGGATATAGGGACCCCTGTGGCCTTGCACTGCCATCCTTCTCTTCTGTATCTCATTATGCTCAGAGACTGAGGAAATTTGAAAGAGTCTTCCCAGGCAGCTCCTGACTAACCACGGAGAAAACTCTTAATGCTACGGCATATCTCTGTTTATTTGATTGTTCAAGAGATTGTAAAATCTAAACCAAGGTCAGTCCATCCACAGGTGATGAAAGGATCGACTTAAGTAAGGAAAGGATGGAAAGTGGCTGTGATTCTGCGACAAAGACACTGACTAAGCTCTCAGGAGACAAGCTGGGTTATTGCCTGCCTGTGGGGTACTGGCTCTCCCTGGGACTGTGTATATTTTGCTTTCATTGTTATCAAAGGCATCTCAGTGATGAAAACAAAAGAAAAAGTAGCATGGCTGGTTTTTACAAAAATGTATTTCCCGTTTTCCTTGAAAAGGGAGTCCCCAAGGCCTCTACTTTTCTAAAATCATTCAGGTGCATCAGAGCATTTCCAAACCAATTTGTCATCATTTCAAGGGCTGACTGCCTGTAGTAACAGTGAGGGCAGTGCAGTTGGGTGCTAACCCCTGGATGTACAGGTCTGTTTGACCCAGCTCCAACCCACAGCACCAAAAGGACTTTCATGGTGTTTCTGCAGCTTCAGTAGATTTGACTGAGTTGAACTCTGCACTATATTTCAGTTGTACTTTTATTATTGTAGAATTACACTGAAATGTCAACTGGAAGAACACATGAATACTGCACTTACACCTAAGGACATTATTATGGTCAGTGATGCAGCTAACACACACATGTCTAGTCCAGCATGGATAGAGTGGCTGTCTTGCTCTATTGAACTGCTAAACTCTTTTTGGTTCACATAAGTGCTTTGAAACTGCAGATAAAGAGACCAGAAATTTCTACAGAGAGCTGAAACATTTACCTGACTCTGCCTTGATGCTGCAGAATCCCTAGAGGTTTATAGTAAATTGCTCAGATTGTGACCCTTAAGAAAGAGGTAGATACATCCAAATTTAACAGCTGAATGAAGCTCCCTTAACATGTTCTCGCACATGTCTTTTAATACTTCTCACATTGTGAAAAGTTGTGGCTGCCCCATCCCTGGAAATGTTCAAGGTCATCTGGGACAGGTCTTGGAGCAACCTGGTCTAGTGGAAGGTGTCCCTGCCCATGGCAGAGGGGTGGAACTAGACGAGCTTTAAGGTCCCTTCCAACACAAACCACTCTGTAATTCCAAGATTCTCGGGGTTCTCAGCTAATCTCTGAGTGTTTGTCAACGAATTTAGATGGTGAGACTGCTCAGTGGCAAGGGACTAGTCCTGAGTGGTGTTTCCAGAGGAAAACTCTGAGCTGAGAGGAGGCTCATCTCTTCCAGGTTAAACTTTCCACAAACACCTGTTTGTGTTGCTGTGAGTTAAGAAACCAAGATCCATTTTGTTTGGTTGGAAGTGAGAGGATGGAAAGTTGCCAAGAGAAAGCAATATGAACCAATAAAATAAAAATGTTCTGGCAGCCCTCATTCTAGAAATCACATTGTGTGCCAGCTTTATTAAATATCCTTTTTAGGTTGCAGTAGGCTACAGCTGGTTGCTTCAGTTGTGTCACACAGCACAGAGTTCCAGTGGTGATTTTTGCTTAAACACTTAGAAGTGGGATTTTTATATTTCTTCTAAGCAATTTGTGTTTTAATTGTGCAGATTGTCCTAAACTGCTTTTCCAAATGTCAGGTTAAAAATGAAAGTGCAAAATATGGGTTTTTATGTTCATGACCATGTCTGTGTTGTATCATCTCATTCATCTTTCTGATTTCTCTTCAGTAGCCATTATCTTTGTAGCTTTTCTCCATAGAGAAAAATCTCTATTATCCTTACAATCCTGTTTGAAATTGTGTTCATTTTTTACCATTTCCTCTTGGGTTCATGACACAGATCTGATCACAGCAGTCACCAAGGAAATTACTTGTGGTTTCCCTAGTGCATAGCACATTTGTATTTTCTGATTCCCAATATTTTGACTCTGGAGCAGAAGTTTGGCTCATCTGCTTGAAACATCTGTGCTGTTTAGAGTGTTTGATCACACTGAGCTGACTGAAATGACCTTTGTGTTCTCAAGCCTTCTTTCCCTCATTAAATATTACAGTGAGTTTAGGTCCTTCCAGGGAAACTATCCCAACTCTTGCCACTGTCTACAGCAAACATTGTCTGAAGCTGTGCTGACCAGCTCTCTCATATTTGGTAGTCTTATTTAAATGGTATCCTTTCAAGTCCTGTTCAATTTTCTATTTCCCTGTAAATTTTTTCATCCCATTATTCATTCTTTTTTGTCCAGAAGTTAATAGGTGTCTCCAAACCTTGCACTGACCACAAGGCTTTTATGTGTCTCTTTTCTTCTCCCTTGAATTCCAACCATATGAAGTCCAGACAAACTCAGTGTTGATCTTTGCCTCCCTCAAGTGACTGGCACAAATACCGACCTCTGTGTGACTTTAACACCCTCCTGTGAGTTAAACCCTAAGGTTTGCTGTTCACCTTAAGGAAGTTCATCTGTCTTGGTTTCTCTTAATTCTTTGGAAGCACTGATCTGCAGATTATTAAAGAGAGGTGTTGGAAAAGTCAGGATGAGAGAATGATGGCCTCAGACTCTCCTCTGATGCTTCTGTTTGACATAGCTGCTCCAGACCCAGACATCATCACTAGCCCATCTTACTTTCTAGCAGTCTGAAAAGTTCCACGTTTAAAATTCATGCCCAGATTTGTCTCAACAGCTGTGGTGGTGAGAGCAGACCTTGCTGAACTGGGCTTGGGGGAAGTGAAGGTGCTTTTAACCCACCTACTATGTTCTAACAGGTCTGTGAGGCACTAGGTCATCTCCTAGACTTGGCCATTTCTGCCCAGAAGTCATTACATGTTGTTACTAAAGCTCTGCTGGCGAGATAAGAGCCAAGGTTTCTTCTACATAGCATGACTCAAGCTCAGAACGTGTCAGATTTGTCCTTTGGTTTCTTTGTCATATATACCTGTCTTTTTTCGTTGTGTCCTTTAGATATCCATATCCTTACTTTTTCGAAAGTCACCAGACAGCTCAAGTCAGGACATGTGAATAAGCAACATGAGGGACACTTGAAGGGATGAATTCCCCACTGGCTGCCTCCATCCTCAGCAGCAATGATTAGCCCAGCTCTGAATGACAGAGTGCAATAAAATGGAGACAGCTCTGCCCTTGATGCATAATAAGTGAAAGACTAGTGGGAAATATCTCTGAAAACTTTCCTGCACTGAGAGTGGATGAGTGAGCACAGCTCTTTTCTGCCTGCCTTTCTCTTCACTCACTTGCAGCAGCAGCCTAGAGCTGAGCCTTTGGTGTCTTTGCCCTTCTCTTTCCTACCTCCTTTTGCAGTTCTTAGGATGAAAAAATAATGTGGCTTTTCTGGCGTCCTAACCCCATTCTGTCACTCCTGCTGCACTCCTGTGGAATGTGCGTTATATTACAATAAAGCTGCTGTGCAGCCAGCATGGAAATGGTATTGGCAAAGCTGTAATGGAGGCAGGAATTTATGTCTGTGTCCAGGTGGAGTTGTGAGGGATTGTACCTGAGCTAATATTACCTTGCTGCGAGACACTGAGTTCAGCTCTATTTGGGGCAGGAAAATCTATTGGTTCTACACAAGTGTGTCTACCACAGTAATATCAGTTTTCTTTGGAAAAAAACCAGTGATTACTTTTAATTGGAGTGAGTACGTCATTTGGCTCGCATTTAAAAAGAACTAATGAGAGGCAAGTACAAAGAAAGGAAAATAGATGGTTAAAAATTAAAAATATTTGGTTATGATTAATTCTTAAATATCCCCATTTTTATGTCATTAATACCTGAAATTAAGCCAAATCGTATCTTGACGAGTCAAGGAGAGAGTTTGTGTCTGGATGACTTTGAAGCATCTAATGAATTGTATCAGGAATAGTGTGGGCAGCAGGACCAGGGGAGTAATTCTGGCCCTGGACTGGGCACTGGTGGGGCCACACCTCGAGTGCTGTGTCCAGTTTTGGGTCCCTCAGTTCAGGAAGGACATTGAGGTGCAGCAGTGCATCCAAAGAAGAGCAACGGGGCTGGTGAAGGGACTGAAACAAAAGTCCTGAGAGGAGCAGCTGAGGGAGCTGGGGGTGTTTACCCTGCAGAGCAGGAGGCTCAGGGAAGAACCTGTCACTCCCCACAGCTCCCTGACAGGAGCAGGGAGCCAGGTGGGGATTGGTCTAGGACAAGGGGGCACAGTCTTAAGCTGTGCCAGGGGAGGTTTAGGTTGGACACCAGGAAGAAATTCCTTACAGAGAGTGGGATCAGACATTGGGACAGGCTGCCCAGGGAGGTGGTGGAGTCACCATCCCTGGAGGTGTTTAAGAAGAGACTGGATGTGTCACAGAGTGCCATGGTCTAGTAGGCAAGGTGGTATTCAGTCAAAGGTTGGGCTTCATAATCTCAGAGGCCTTTTCCAACCTAGTTGATTCAGTGATTCTATGTGATTCTGTGACTTGGGCCAGGGAGGCAGGGGAATGTGTACCCCATGAGGCACAAATGATCATCTCTTCTTTCATCTCTCTTCACTTCCCAGTGCTTGGGTTAAAACAGCTGCCCTGCTTGCTCACTCACCCCTGTGCCACAGCTGATGCAGGCTGGATACTACATCTGTTGAGATATTGCTGCAGACTTTTTGAGGATGGTCGTTTGGAAAGTCACTGTTTGCTTTTGACTCCAATTTTCCATTCCTATCCAATTTGCTGTCCCTCTAGAAGTGGGTACATCCCTCAATGCAGAACTGGCCTAGACACAGCTGGAGACAGAGGCCTCCTGGCAGAGGCTTTGGATCAGGCTTGGAGGAGTCTTAACCTTGGCTTTCAGAGTAGGGAAAAAATTATGTCCTTTCCCATCTCCTGCCACCTTCCCCCACCCCATTCAGAGCTGGGTGCACCCTTCATGTCTCTAATATCTTCATGTAAATAGCTTTATTTTCCCTCTTAGCCAAGGTATCTGTCAGCTGCTAAAGGCATCGTTTTCTGTTTATCCACTTATAAGCTGCTGCTCCAGTGGAGCTGCAAAATTAACATTGTGCTCAGCAAAACGGTCTATGTAAAACAAGGGCAATTTATACAGAAATATCCATAATCCTTCACATTAAAATTTGGCTGTTAAAATTCTGGCACCTCTCAGAGGTCACTCTAACCTAGTTAAGTTCTGTGAAGAAAAGCTGTTATTACTGCTCACAGCTTTTTTTTTCCTTGTAATATTGTCTCCTTTGGCTTGTGTGCTTCAGCACTCACCTCTACCTCCCCTGCCCTGCTCCTGCCTCTCCTGGTTTAAATTGCTTTCTGTCATATTGAAGACTGAACTGCCTGGACACCAAGAAAATTACTCAATAGTGGGGTTAAAGTTCCTGCAGTATTTCCTTGTTTCTTCTTTTCCCTTGTTGGGATTTTGACCACAAATGAAGCATGTCGAGGGAGCCTGCTTGTAGGAAAGGTGCTGAGCTGGAACAGAACAGATGTGAGTTCAGTTCCCTGCTGTGACATGGGTTTCCTGAGTGCCCTTGGATATATAATTCATTTCTCTCTTCTTTCTCTCACTCTGTCTTGTTCCCCGCCTTGATGCTTTGCACATGATAATATTTGTTTTCACCAGCTAGCATATCTCAGTGGGCTTCTCCTAGTGCAAAATCTGTATCCACCAATGTGTGTACAGTACTATGAAGAGTAGGATTTCAATCTTTGGACCTCAAATTTGATAATACCATGCAAATAAATGCATTAAATAAATGCCTATCCTTCCTGCTCATCCAGCATTACTATATGCCATTTAAACAGAATGATGTTAAGGTTAAACTTGATCTCTCTTGCCTAAGGCATTTAATGAAGTAAAAGGAGAAGGTTTTATTCCAATATTAGTGTGACGAGTCTATAACTTTAAATAGAGTTCTGTTGAATTTATCTGGGGGATAAATACAGAACTACATAAATCATAGAACCATAGGATATCCTGAGTTGCAAGGGACCCACAGTGATCATTGAAGTTCACCTTGTGGCCCTGCATAGGACAACCCCAAGACTCACATCATATTGAGAGCCATTGGCTTCCTGGTGCTTCCTTGTGCAGTATTCCCTTTCTGCTGAATGGTGAAACCTGGATCACCAGCTGTCCTGCTTCCATGGCACAGGACTCATGAGCACTTTGGGGTATGTGGCAGGTCCTGGCTTCTTACAGGACAAGTTCCAAGGAAACACTTGGAGAAAAAAACATGGCACTTGGCACTTCACAACAGAGGAGAATTCTGTAGAAGGCTTAGAGAAAACATCTGGCTTGCAAAGAATTATAAGCAGAAGTTTCTGGAACAGTGATATGACATGACCACAAATGGACTTTCAGGTCCGAAGTGCCATTGCAAAGCAGGAAAATGCTTGTGCCAGTCCAAGGCTGTCACAGAGGGACTGGTCAGACAAACAACATGCAGTACTCCCTTGGGACCTCCTGTCTTCTGGCCAGCAGATACAGCAAACCTTGCTTCCTCTTCGTAGTGGGCAGCATGAAGTTGCAAGAGGTTTACTTTCAAGATGTGCTTGATACAGTTCATGGTAGAGTCCACATTCCTTATCATATAGATAAAAGTGACTAAAGAACCGAACAGCACCTTGAATGAAAGTGAATCTCTTCCCACACAGAGAAAGGAAGGTAATCACATTCTAAGGGCCCCAGAGGGTTCCTATCTCTACTGTTGATATGAAGAAACAGACTGAGAAAGATCAGACTGACAAACAATAACATTTATCCTGCAGTAATCAAAGGAGCACAGGCACTGGACCCTGGGAATGTTGCCTTTCTCATTGAGGGCCCTTATCTGATACTGGCAGGACCATTCCCTCATGTGTTTGGTTATGAAGCTACTCCATGATATAACAATACTGCAAAGTTTTATGTTGGCAGAGGAGCACATTTCAGTGGCTCAGGACAAGGTGCTGTGGTCAGATTCTAGTTCAGCAAATACTCCACCCCCTTCACCAGGCAGGTAGTTTTGGAGGTATCAGTGAAGCTAATTGTGTTACTGAAACTTAGTCCATGGTTTAAACATCATGCAAAATAAACTAGCAGAGGTTCCCTTGTCACCTTGGTGTGACACACTGTGGATTTTTCTGGGCAGTGCTCTGGCTTGTTTAGGGGTTTATAAGGACTCTGCAATTTCACTGCAGGAGGCTTTGGTGTAGCTGTCTTTGACCACATCCTTAGGATTTTGCGTGGGCTAGGGTCCCTTTAGCAGTTTTATAGAATCAGAGGGAAAAAAAAAACACGGGAGAAAAGGTTTTAAGAAGTTTCTTTGTCCATTTTCCTCCCCCTTTAGCAAGGATCAGCTATCTATCTATATAATTTCTGATGGATGTTTATTCTTTAAAAGCCTCCAACTGTGAGATTCTACTGTGCCCTGGGCAATCCACTCCAGCCCCTGCTCCTCTCACCACTAGGAAGCTTTTCCTGATGT
This sequence comes from Campylorhamphus procurvoides, assembly GCA_013396655.1. Classification (NCBI taxonomy): domain Eukaryota; kingdom Metazoa; phylum Chordata; class Aves; order Passeriformes; family Dendrocolaptidae; genus Campylorhamphus; species Campylorhamphus procurvoides. Next base: position 26,576 of record WBMV01009148.1, on the reverse strand, counting down.
CTAACCCTCATATCTCTTGCTGTCACTTAAACCCATTATTTCTTGTGCTTGCCACCTGGTTGTGGCAAACAGATTATTTCCTTTCTCTTTCCAACAACCTTTAAACAATTGATGGCTCTCGTGCTCTCTCCAGTGTTTTTCTCTTCTCTGCCTGAACCACCAGCTCCCTCACTGCTGTCTTATAGATCATGATCTTTGATAGTTCACTTTTCTCTCCTCTGGAATTTCTGCAGCTGTTTCTGTATTTTCTTTTTTTTTTTTTCTTTTTTCTTTTTTTTCTTTTGAGGTTCAGTGCCCAGAACTGGATGAAACTGAGGTTTCAGTGGTACAAGCTGAGGGAGAGAAATCAATTACCTTCAATTAGATCTCATGTCATATTCCCATTCTCACCACACATTTATACAAAGATAATTTTAACTAAGACAGAAATTGATGGAAATGTTCTTCTTCTTGTGGCAACTTATCTGTTGTCTTTCAGATGATGCAATAAGTTCTATTACAAGTTGGGTTGTTTCTTCAAATCATTAAATCTCTGGGACATCTAGTACTGCTAAGGTGACCATACCTACATCAGTCTTTGCTTTGAGTGTTGACATTTGAGTGGGTGGTTGCTGGTAGCTGTTCCCCAGGATTCAGCATTGCACTGTAAATACCCAGTCTCACAGATCCTGACTTTGAAATGAGAGTGTTTGGAGATAGACTTGTGGTATTGTTGTCCCCTAAGAAGACAGCAAGGTGGCTGATATTGGACGTGTGCTTCCAGTGGAGCAAAAGGGAGCCAGCTGATCACTTTTCTCACCTTTTCCTATTGTCACTTTGTTTTGGAGACCCTTTCTTGTGCTTTGAAGGAAAGCCAGGCTAGCAGAATTAGCTCTGCGCTGATGCAGCACTGGGACAACTTCTTCCCATTACTGATACCAGACCGTTGCCCAAACACAGAGAAAATGAAATAAGAAAGGTCAGTGTGATTTCACCTGCCTGAAGGACACCTGTGTTGGATCCCACTCTGAGACTGACATAAACGTGGTGGTGAGACACCCACAGAAACTATGAGAAAGATCCAAGTCTGAGTAGTAGCCCTGATAGTAGCCTTGATGGCTGCTATTGTCTTCTCACTCAGATGAACATGTGAGATAGAAACTTCTGTGATTAATGGACAGTGGTGGATACGGTAAAACAAGGAGAGAGAGAAACGTTCTTTGCTCCAAGGAAGTCCCTAACTGTGGCCTCTGAGTTCTAAGGAGGGTTTTGTGAGGAGCAGCTGATATTGAGAGGAGATTGGAAGCTTTGAAAAGTTTGTATGTGTTTTGGGTTAAACCTTCCTTGTTTTTTTCCCTTCCCATTGTGACCATGTGAAAGTCCTTCTTAATGTTTCTCTGTATCACCTCCCTGGGGTTAGAACTCCAAAGGCTTAGAGATTATCAAAGTGCAAGTAGTGAAAACAGGTCAGTTTTCCACAGTTTTTGAGTATGGATTGAACTTCTCTGATAAGACTATTTTTTCCAATTTGTGGACTTTGCAGCTGGCTACAACAGGTGACATATTCCTAGCTCTAAAGGTCTTCAATAAAATCCAAATCCAATGTGTTGGGATCGAGGTCTCTCCTCCCATATTGTAATTTTTAAATGCAAGGGTTGCCTCTCGTTGCTCTGTGGGAATCCTTTAACAAAGCAGCTCCTGACAGGGATGCTCTGTAAAGTAGGCCATTAGTCTTGTGACAGTACATCAGGGAATTAACAGTGCATTAGTTAGCAAAGCAAACTTCTTATTGCCTTACTCAGGTTCTTCTCCTACCAGCAGTGGATGGGTCTAAGGAAATCAGAAAGGGGACACTATGGAATACATAAACAGGCATACCGTGGATGGGACAGCAAAGCATCTGGAGGGTTTTCAGCCCTGTATCTAGTCAGGGTCTCTTCCTTTGGCACCTTTGATTACCTGAAGTGCTGCCAAACATCTCTGCTTAGGAACCTGAACTGACCCTAGAAATGTCACTAGGAGATATCTAGAATCTCCAAGGACAATTCACCCTATTCAAAATTATCTGTAGAAAACAGAAATGTGAGAGGTTTGAGAGGAAACTCTAAATCTTGTTCTTGAATTTGCTGCAAATTTCCAACTTGGCTGTCCCATGGAAAAGACCCAGTACTTTCTAACCTTAGGCTCTGATCCTGCTGGTGAACTGGTGCAAATGGGGAGGATGATGCAAAACAAGGACCATAACAGTGTTATGTTAAGGAACAGAGCTGGGGCACTTTTAAAATCATCATAAGGTAAAATGGGAAGAAACATGGAAACATAAAATTCACTTCTTCTTGGGGAAATGTAGTCACATGGTAAAATAACAGTTCCTCTAGTATTCAAGATATATTTTCACCTGAACATACCAGGATTCAAATTTGCTATGAAACCTCAAGCTTCAATATTTTGTTATGTTTTTCTGTCAAATTTTCTTGCTCATAGCTATAGACATCTGGAAATCCCAGCAGCATCAGCAAAGCTCTGTGCTGTCCTCAAGCTCAAGAGAGTGTAAGAGAAGCTGGCTGAAGATTGTGTTGACTGGACCACAACAGTCCCAGCACATTTAACTTCAAAGCATGGTCAAGTGCTTTGTCAGCTGCCCTGCACACTGTGAGCTGTGAGATTTACTGGCTGGCAGTTGTGCTCCTTGGAAGGATGTATGGAAGCAACATCTCTGCCACATGTGGTCTGGGTGTTATGCACATCATAAATAGTCCATGATCAATGATCCCACCCTTCCTAGTGCCATAGGTCTGCTGCTGCTTCATACCCTGCCATGTAGAGGTGTCATAAAAGCCATTAAAGAAACAGGTTTGTTTTTTTTTTGTCTTTTCTCATTGAAATCCCTTGCTCTGTGGGCTGCATTAAAATTCAAAACTTTATATGGATTCAGCCTTGTGGGGATTTCATTAGATCTATGCAAAGAATGGAACACTGAAAAATACAGAGAGAGCCAGGAAGAGAATCAACTTTGCAGTTGCATTCGACCTTAAGGACTAAGCTAACATATCCTTGGTGGTTCAGGTTTTGGATATTATAAAGTTTTTACATAGGACAGGTTTGTTGTCTCTTTTTCTCAGTGTACATAGTGACAATATATATTTATTTTAGATAAACACTTAGCCAGAAGGAAGACAACACGTGGTGTAAGATAAATTATGCAGATAATGTTCTATTATGCACACAGAGTAAAAAGTACAAGGGACATGAATTTCCCCAGGGAATCACTTCTGAAAGGGGATACTGGGACAACACACAAAATGAAATAAAAAAAGAAGAGGAGGAAGGAGAAAAAATTAGAAATAGTCAGTTCTGGCAGATTTTGCTTGAAGGAAAAAGAAGACTGAAAGAGCAAAAGATTGTACTGGAGGCAATTCTTTCCAAAGAAAGTACTTTGTATTGACCATCACTTATCCAGATCCCTGCTCCATCTCCTGAGGACAGTCTTTTGACCTTGCAGGTCTTTATGGAGCTTGGAGTGAGTGACTGGAAAGTGTGAAAAGAATCAAAGTAGAAAACAATTTGCAGCATCTCTTCCCTCAAGACCTTCAGTGGGGAATGCAGTGGTCTTTTTGTAGTTCTGGTCTGTGCTATATGGTCTGTTGAGGTCTGGCTGGAGCAATTCCTGTGGGTGATGCGGCAATGCCAGGTCAGATAAGGCAGGCAAAGCACTCCGTGGGCTGAGAAGGGCACCAAAGCACTGATGAGGGTGAAGTAAAAATTGTATTTGAACAGCAGAACACAGGGAGAGTCTCACTGGTCAGTAACACTTCCTTTCATCAGGAACAGCAAAAATCCTCTGCAGTCTCTCCTGTTTTTCCAGTGCAGTGGGCTGAATTGTGCTCAAGTGAAGAAACTGAGAGAATAAAATAGGTTGTGGATTTCCCAGCCCTTGAAACAGGTCCATAAGGTGTTAGTTTCCTCCTGTGACTCCGAGCACTCAGGTTTTCCTCAGTGTGTTTAGCCTGAAACTCTCTGACGAGGCTTTTGAGTCCCTGAGAGGTATGACGGGGATACAGGATTTCACAGGGTATGCTACAGTCATTGATGGAAATACAATTGGCTCTTCCCATGTGGCTGCCAACACAGGCTGCACTGCAGGTAAAAAATGAGAAAAGAAATCCAAGAGCTGGAACCCTGTGGCTCTGCCTTCACATGTGTTTGAGGTGACCACTGGGCTGTGTATTGACCTCCTGCCAGCAGCTGCTGTAGGAATCACTCCCATTCCCTGTGCTCACCATGATACAGTCCCACATTAAGAAAACAAGCTTATCAGTCTTTTGCATTTCCTGTGGACACCTGCAGTTTCAGAGACTTTTTGTTTGTTTTCCTGATTCTCCTCAGTGTATAATTGGCCAGATTGCATTAATGTTTTCTCTCACTTACAGCTTTCTACCCAACACTAATCACAGCTTCAGACTGGACTTATTTGTCAATGCTGTAGAAGGGATTGTCTCCTGGAGAAGCGACTGATGTGATCAGAACTCACATATGGTATTGGAAAAAAGGGCCCTTCAGGCAAGTGGTTCTGTTTATTTTGTCTCTGCTCATTGTTGCTCCCTGTTTCTTGAGTGTCTTCTCCTCCCTGGTTACTCACATTTCTTTTCTTCTCACTTTTCAGTTGCTGGTTCCTTGCTCTCAGATCTAGTGTGGCAAAAAAACAAGTCTAAGTGGCTTTGTTTTCTGCTCACCCTCACAATCTGATTAGAGATATTGGGAGTGGCTGCATTGGTTTTCATAGCCACTGGTGGTGCCACCATCTATAAATTAGTCTAATCCTAACAGAAGTTATTGGCTTTGACTTATTCCCTAGTCCCCTTCTAACAGCAACTGCAAAGCTGCTGTTCTCCTGATGGATTTTGTTGGCCTAATTTTAGATTGCATAGTCATAGCAAAGGCCAACAGCCTGATAAAATGGTGTCATTTCTACATTTAATACTTCTCTGCCCCAACTCTCATTTCATATAAGTATTGAACATCATTCACAATGCTGCAAAAAAGCAGTTGCTGTTTGCAATATTAGGAGGAAAAAGTCACAAGAATAATGGATAAAGAGGGAAGTACTGAACGTCAACATCTTTGGTTATTGTGTACTGAGAGAGGATAAAATAGCTGCTGTCTCATACTCTCCTCCTGAAGCTTTCCCTTCTTGGCAAGGTGGTGTAGGATCATCTCTAGGATCATTATGTTATCTCTGGACCCACAGATTTCTTGTATTTGTGCTGTTATTTACATGTAAAATGTTTCCATGTTTTATTCTTGGCCCTGCCTATATTGTAAGTGCATCTTCTTCTGCCATTTAGTGGTATTTTAGACAACAGCTGGTGCCCCCAGAGTAAACCTTGAAATACTGTCCTGCTCTGACAAAATTCTGCTTTATTAGCAAACCATGTTGTACATATTCCTCTCATTGTTTTGTAAATTATAATTACAAAGTGTTTTTGCATTTAAACGGGATCCCTCTGACCTATGTTAGAGATGGCATAGTAACTTGTCACTCTGACCTGGCCTAAATAGCTTCTTTCACTTGGACAAATAATTTATTTATAATGAATTATTTTGTCATCAGAATTCTGTAGCAGCAATGCTGCAGCTCCAACTTACATGAATATTCTTTTGAAGGGCTAATCAGAAGAGATATACCATCAGGATTAGGTGCTTTAAAAATACAGCTCTAGACAGCACTGTTCAAACTGGGTAGTAATGATGAATCAGTTCTGATTAATCTGATCCCACAGATCCTCACTACTCACCAGTTTTCCATGATCTTAGTTAGAAAGAGCTCTAATTCTTGCTTCTTCTTTTCCCTAGAGCTGCCTTTCCATGATGAAATTTCCAATTAGAGCTCAGTGCTTCCAGATTTCCTTTGATACCAGAACAGCATGGTGAAAAATTTTCCCTTTCCCTCTTTTTCTCTCTTAACAGACTTTAGTGCCTCATTGTATGTTAGGAGCATCTCTGTCTGCTTTAGGTATGTACATGGTGCTTCCTGAACCTCAGCTCTTCTCTTTGTGTAATTCTGCTAATGAAAAGCCAGCCATAGAAGAGGTTTGTCCTTGTAAATCCATGGCACAGGGAGGATATTCCTCTATTGCTTCCTGTCTGCTGTCACTGAGGTCACTGTTCTGGCACAGAGGGAGACATGAACAGCTGCAGAATTCCAGTGATGGCCCTGCTATTGCTTCCTGGAGGGATGAATGTGGAAATAAGTGTCAGGAAAAGGAAATTGCCAGTCATGTTCTCTGTCCTGGCCTCCTGCTTGTGGGAAAGGGTTGGCAGGTGGCTCCTATTGCTTCCATGGAGGATGGGAGTATGTTTTTTTTTAATTTGTGAGCTAAATCTCTGCTTAAAGAAAACTGCCATAAAATATTTTCACACATGATTATTAACCTCAGCCCCAATTTATTTAATGTCTTTATCCCACATCAGTCCTCCTGCTAATTTTGAGGACTTTTCTCCAGAAAGTGCATCAGGAAACCACTTTTGCTCCTTTTGCTAGGAATAAAGGCTGTGCCTCACAAACACTGGGGAGTGACCATCCCACCTGGCCCTGACCATGCCCTGTGCCCTGTGTAGATAAACACATCTGCTAATGTTCATATAATGTAGAGCAGTCATGAATGTAAGGGACAGGGACTGTGCATGACCTGAGGAACAGTATACACATGTGTGAGGCAATTTGTTGTTGTGTGGGCTCCCTGTGTGAGACACTGACTCTCTGGTAAACTACTGTGGGCAATTTGGTCTTCAAAGAGCAGTTAAAATTCAGCACACTATGACAGACTTCATGGAGAGGATAGAGGTGACTGCCCATCACCCAGTGGAAGTGCAGAAGGCAGGGCCAGGAGGGGCAGCACTTGCACCTTGCCTGTGGGTCCTTGGAAGGATTGCTTTTAGAAGCTCTGTCGTCACACCTTTCCAGTCCAAGTAAAGTGGGGAAATAAATCACTGTGCACAGTTGTCATTTCTCCCCTCTAAGCACCAGCCAAAGAGTTTAAATATAGCTAAACCACTGTATTTCCTCAGAATAAAGCTCAGATACTCCAAATAAATTGCTAGGTCCTGGTATCAAAGGAATGATTTATAACCCAATTATGCTGGGAATTTTATTCTCTATTGTTTCACTGATAGATTATGAGTCAATTAGGTGTTTTACTCCTGTAGAAACACATTCTCATTCCACCATGAAGTGTCTGAACTTGGCACACTGGGATTCGCTCTGTCCATCTTGTAAACCACAGCCAGTTTGTGAAAAAACTTTGAGAATCATTATGCCAAGGGCCAGGTCTGCAACTTTTGTAGTATTTTGTCTCTGTTTACTTCTCAGGGCATTAACAGGAATGCAGAGAGTTTCTTTTCTGGTGAATAATCTTCACCATCTTCTGTTTTCTCATCAGACTTCAAACATGTAGAAGGTGTTCATGGTGCAGCTGGGTCTGTAAGTTATTAGTCACTGAGGAATGGATATCTTTGAGCATTCAGAGTAGCTTGACAGCATCAGTAATGTGTCTCCAGCAGGGGCCAGAAGCAGACACCTGGTGAAGGATAAGAATAGGGCAAGCATGTTTAATCTTCCTCCATAATATTTCAATGCTCTCAGTATAGTCAGCTCAGGATTTTCTAAGATTAATGTAAGTTGTCCTGGGTTCCTCTTGTAGCTGCTTGTGCAATCTGCCCTTGAATGTCAACAATTCTAGAACCACTGTGGAAAAGGCACATCAGCTTTTAGAGCAAAACCTGTTATCCCCCACAACAGTACAAACCCACAGTTACACTAAAGCCTTTAGTTGGGTCATTTTTTAATTGGTGAAATCTGAGCAAGGGAGAGGGTTGGACCAAAGCAGTTTATGAATGTAAAAGAGGAGTTTCAAGGGAAACCGTTTTGTGATTAAGCCTCTTGAGACTTGCATCGCATTAACAATGCAGATTCATTGATGTATTTTAGTTTTCTTGTTAATATGGACTTTCCCACTCTTGCATGTTAGTTATGTCAATATAAGCCAGAAAGGGAATCCAGCCCAGGTGTTTTGTATCATCTTTTTATCTGCTCCTCCTCCATTTTTAACAGATTAGAATAACAATGTCATAGTCTTTGATAACATTATACTTTTCTATTCCCATAAACTACAGTCATGTTCTCTAGCCACAGGGAGACTGAAGTTAAAAGAGAAACAAAATCCAATCCCAGTCTCCAGTAGTGCTGTAAGATCTCAGGCAGATGATGATTTTGGTGTTCTCATTCCCAGGCTTTTACATTTCCTGGATGTGTCTCTTGGCATCCTGGAGTTGTTTGTAGTAAGTCGTGTTCATTGAACAAGCCTTTTCCTCAAAATGCCTGACTCTCCTTGTTGCTTTTTTCTCCACATTTTGATTATCTAACACATTAATGCAAGGAGCACTGCAATAATTAGGACACCATATGGCACTCACAATTACAGAGAGATTCCAGCGTTGGTGGAATGGCTAAGTAGTCAGAAAGAGTAAAATAAGCAATGGTGCTGGTGTGAGCTGAGGATGACTGAAGTCAGTGTACTCACATAACAGAGAAGCACTACGTAAGTTACATGTGTACATAAGCTGGACTTAGGGAAGTTTTTTGGCTTTGTTCTCATTCAGGATGAAATAGCACCCTGGGTTAGGAGGGTGCATTGAACTCCTTCAGAGAGATGAATGCCCTTCATGCATATTTCTTTGGAGATGATCTTTATTATATTTGGCTCCCCTCAGCTGGGCGAGAAGTTCTGTAATATTAGCCTGCCTGTTATTGTATTGGCATTTACTAGTTATGGTGAGTATTCAGTGTTTTCAGTCATTTGCTGCTTCATTGAGAACACAACAGTCATTGGAACCATTACAGGATTCTGAGTTAATCCACTAAATAATAAGAAGAATCAGAGAGCATGTATAAGCAATGAGATTTTGCTGTCCTGGCTTGTCAGCTGGGAATGTGAGCAAATTATGCCCACTAGCCATCATAGTCATGCTAACTGAAGCTCTGAGGCACATGCGGAAATACAGACAGTCAAATGTTCTTTGGTTGTGTCTCTGGAGAAATATTATAACTGGGCTTGAAGAAGAGTGCTGTACAGTGCATGTCCTTTATGGATGGTTGCTCATATGGGCAGAGTGTCAAGAATTTTAGTGTAGAAAACCCCATTTGGTATTTTCTCCTTGCTAATATATCTCCTTCCAACTGAAACACTTCAGCTACTTTTATGAAAATTGTCTTTCAAACTAAATAGCTGTTTTCACATTTTCACTAAGCATTTTTTAATAACGTGGAATAGGCACGACGGATGCCACAGAGGGAAGAAACAGGGAAGGTTACTGGGTGACCTCCCAGGATGTCAGCTTCTCCACAAGAAGCCCCAGGACATCCTTTTCTTTGTTTCTATAGAGCAGATGCAAAGCAACCAACCCCTTCTTTTTTTTTTCCCGAGGACAAATCACTTCCAAGTACATCTGGATGAGCATGAAGAATGAGAATATGAATACAGACAATTATGATGGAGTTGAGGCCTTGTAAATTTATACCCAAACTTACCCCCTGGTAGCTCATTCATCTGCGTGTCTTGACAGAATGCATGTGAAATAGTGGGACAATAAAGGCTTTTGTTATGCTGAAAGATGTTAATAGCTGGCCTCAGGGTGAGCTGAGTTTCCAAGACAATCACAGATAGCACAGATAACACAGCGAAATGCAGTAGAATGAGCACTCAAGCCTTTATTTTGTAAAATAGAAAGACACTGGCTAGGTCGGGGTGGGTGTTGTCTAAAGGTGTAGGTTTTACAGGATCTTATTTTTACAGAAAAGTACTTTATGGGACAGCGGGGTAACTGAACTGCTGGTTATACATACGGAAATATCCAGCAAACATCATTATCTATTAAGCCTCAGCGGGTGAAGGTCTAAGGACATGTCAGAGGGCACTGGGTATGCGCCCTTCTGCACCTCCAGCCTCTCTGGCTGGCTGTGAACATGCTGGCAACAATAAATATCACGTGGAACAACTTTGGCAGCCTTTGGATGGTTGGAGATGTTTCCAAAAAGTTTTCTTTTAATTCAGCACTTCAGAAAGGGAGGCTGTAATGCAGATCTCTCCTCACCATGGAACCACTACTTAGAGAAGCTCCTTCTCCATCTCCTTTCTGTCTCTTTTCACTGTTGTCTCTACACAACCTGCTGTCATAATCACAGGGAGCATAAGGGATGTGGATGTTTCCTCACGAGTCTAGGTCTGGTCCATCTTGGTTTGTCTGAAAATAGTGACCTTTCCAAGGTGATGCTTTTGTGAAAGGACTCAGGAATAAACAACCAGTATGAATCAATTCCTATGTACATATGCAAACACATTTTGAGTGTGTTCCACCCAGCTTAAACATAACTACCTAAAAGCTGGTTTCTAGTCTAAAAAAATGTGATTAGTAGCAATAGAAAGACACTGTCAGAAATGGACCCCAACTGTCTTGGACAATCATATTAGGATGAGACAAAGGTGTCTCTCTTGGGAGTTTCTCACTCCATGGATTGCAATAGAAACCAAGACATCTTGCAGGTCATCTGCCTGGGTTCAGTTGAGAAGAATCCAACCCAGACATCAGCAGCACTGGCAGAAAATTTGCACCATGTCCCCCTAAATCCTTCTTGCTGAAAAACCCTTTCCAGAGCCTACACCACAACTGTAAAGCACAAATTCTCACAACTGCTCTCTGCCAGAAGAAGAAAGCAAGACTATCTTAAGGGAAAGTTCACAAAAGATCCTAGGAAGTGCTTACTTCCACCTCAATTTGGACATGTGAGTAGTGGCAAAATAATAGGTGAGCAAGCAAGAAATCTAAAATTTTAAGGCCATGCTGTTCTGTCTTAGATGAGACCCATTGATGTGATTAGGCAAACTGGTAACAACACATCAGAAACTTTGAAGGGATGAACACACTCCAGAGATGTCAGTCCCACAGGTTGAACAAGTGATTGACAAATGTGAAATAGAGAGCATTTTGCTCTTTGTATCCATAATATATGGATATTTTATTTTAGCTTTTGTGTTCTTCTTGCTCTTCTGCCCTCAAAAGAGATAGGTTAGATCAAGCCACTTAAGTCCATGCTGAAACAAAATGTACCTTTGTGATTGATACCTATGACAACTCAGAGTGACATGCTAATAAAACCGTAAAGGTTTGGGTTCCTTCAGGGAAATCCAGTTGCACTCACTTTGTAGTGAGAATAATGGGGTCTCTATTTTGTGGTCATAGAGTTAGTGTATTTGATGCAGGTAGAATGATTTTGAAGTCATAGTCTCCTTGGAAGGAGACACAAAGTAAAACTTTTTAAAAATTGTTGTTTCTTACATACCCACATAGCACACCATTATAGATTAGACATCTGTAAAATATTGATGCTCTGTAACCCCATACTTAAAAGAAAGCAAACCATTCCATGGCACAGCCCTCAGCCTGTTGTTGCTTTCCAATTACTCTGGGTAGTTCATGCAATTTTCTGTAACATAGGTCCCAGGAACTGGTGAGTGTATATGCTCATTGAATTGTTGATCCCATTGGCATTAATACATACTGAATCACAGTATGTTTGGGTTGGAAGGGACCTTAAAGCTCATCTCATTTCAACCCTGCTACACCAAGTTTCTCAAAGTCCCATTTAACCTGGCATTGAACACTTCCAGAGATGGGGCACACATAGCTTCTATGGGCAGTTTGTTTCAGGGCAACCTGTTTATTATTAGTGACATCTAACTTCCAGATATTTGGGTTTTATGTATTTGATGATTTTGGCTTCAGTTTTCTTTAAATCTGATGAATATGGACAGATGCAAATGCTATTTGTAATGAAATATCAGAAATATTATAGCTGATGTAGTAGTCAGAGAAAGTTTTCACTCTCTTTACCATTTCATTTTTCATCCATACTGAGAATGTCACATCTCCAGGTACATTGCATTGACTGATTCCTGATGGTGAGCTGCTGGGACTAAGCTATTGCTGCTTTGGAAGAGAATGTGTTCGCATTTATGGGCAAAAAAGTGATGAAGTTGGATAAACAAAAAGGTACTGAGGGTTGATGTTTCAGATCAGGCGAAGGATTTCAGGAAATTCACTGAATGTTCCTTGTGCTTCAGTTCAACCAGAGGGAAAACTTAAGCAAAAAGCAACAGTCACACAGATCCCAGCTTTTGGAGCAATGATGCGAGACAGAGGATCTATGTGTGATGGGCAGTTGCTCTCAGGATGGTTCAGTGTGCTGTATTTCTAAAGTCATGCTTAGCCATGAGCTAAGCTCTTCCCTTTACTGAGCAAAGTGAGCATCAGTGCTGCCATGTTCTGCCATCCAAGGAGGGAGAGATTACAGTATTCACCCATCTGAAACAACAAGTATGAGATGCATTGCAAAATCAGTGAGTTCAAGACAGGTTGCTGAATATGCAGCAACTTCTACTGTACAGTGAAGTGCTGTTGTAACCCCCTATATGAGCTAAGGGATCCTCCACTTCCACCTCCTTTGAGCAGTTACTGTCAGGTCTGAAGTAACAATGACTTTCCACTGAATTTAGGAGAGAGATATACCTCATTAGAGGCACTGAAAGAATCATGGTAGGAGCTGCAGAAGGAAGGGAGAACGGCCCACTGAGGAGATGCTGACACATATGAAGAGGCTGAAGAATTTAAGATTGCACTGTAAACAACACTTATGAGATTGATCTCACTTCAGGTGTCTAATCATTTGGCCTGATTTAGATTTTTACTTTAGGATAAGGTGAATCATAGTCTGAAAACATCCTTTTCCCTCCTCTGGCTGTAGTGAGTGTCTGGTGCAGATGAAGTTGTCTGAGCTGTAGCTTTCTGTGTCTGCTGAGCTGGATCTGGCCCCGTATGAGGGAGAGTAAATTTTGCAAATCCCAGTTTGAGCATTTGGGTATTGCTTCCTCTTTTGGTGCAACCTGCCTGTACAGCCATTCCTACACTCCCAGCAGACTAATTATTACAAAAATTCTCTGTCATTGCCTTGCAACGGTCCATAGCTTAACTAATTTAAAAATGCAAATGAATGCTAAATTGCAGTTGAATCTCAACCATCTCCTTCTCCCTCTCTTTCTCCTCCTTTCTTTTTTTGCTTCTCTGCTGGGAAAAGAAAGATAGAGCAGAAATTAAATGCTGCTGCTGGAAATCAATCTTTCAGATTTGAGGTAATTTTAAATTAGGTCCCAGTGCCAGGGATAGTGACATCACCAGAACTGCTCGATTGATCCATGATTTGAGAAGAAACAGTTTGGACTCGATCCTCCCTTTGTCCTTACAGAGAGAAATAAATGTTGCAGTCTTCATTTCTTTCCACTAGGAAGCTTTCATACTCAAATGATCTCAAATGTTAGGAAAAGACATTCAGGGAGAACATAAGCAAATGTGTGAGCTAAACCACATCCCCTTGTGCTGCCATTGTCCTCAGGCATTAGGCTGGAGCTGTTTTGCAATCACATGGAGGTGATGTGCCTGGGGGTAGGAAGTGCCAGCTACCTCTGTAGCACCTGTAATTAGCTGGTTACCACTAGTTAAGCTGTTAATACTTTCAAATTCTATAAAACCATTTGAGATTGTCTCATCTTCTCATCCCCCATGTCTTCACCTGCTGACACTAACTTTTCCCTGAAACAGCAATTCCTCTGAGGAAGAGTCTACAGATACATATTTGAGGGGAACTTGAACAATATCTAGCACCATGATTATGGTCTTTAGCTGCAGAATCACTTAGATAGCGTTAATAGCCATTCCTAAATAGTTTAGTTGTTTTCCTAATGCCAGGAAATTGCACTGTAACACTAATACTGAGACAGAATGCTTAGGAATGGAACTCATGGCTATTTAGAGAGCCAGTGATGGGCTCAGAGTTACGTATTGGGACTACTTCCCTCCAAGGACAGTATATGGCAAGAGAGTGTGGTAATCCAAACTACTCATCACTCTCTTGACTGTAGGTCCCTGTGGGGTGTAGCTGAGTTAGGCACCCAAAGAATACCCAGAAGAGAAGTTCTCTGTGGTTCAGGGTTGAGGATAACAGACCTTCTTAACAGTTCATCCTCAGCTCATATTGATGATAGTCTCCATGATAAATGACATCTTGCTGAGAGATACAGCAAATTACAAGAATCACCCCAGAGGGCATTTGCTGGCAGCTGTATACACAGGACTATATTGCTGTTCATGAAGCATTTTTCCTATTTTGCAAATTGATGCAGAGATGAAATTTGCCGAGTGTTTGTTGACACTCACATAGAGCAGACAGATTTCTAAATGGGCTCTGCATTGATGATTGAAATTCCAACCCTGGTCCCCACTGTGTCCCTTGGTTTTGTACAATCCCATGAGGTTTGCTGGGCTGTTGTGTGATGGGAAGTAAACATGGTTCTCTGGAACTCTGAACCCCCTTGTTGCCCCAAAGCAGATCATGTAGATACAGCCCCACCTCTACTCTCAGATCTCAGTCCAGTAATGTGTGTGAGAAGGTCTGCCTCCCAATTAGAATTCAAACATCACAATGATAGAGTCCTCTTGATCCTTTAACAAAGGACTCAGGCTCTGGGTAGGTTTGCTGACCATCAGCTTAGTGCCAGATCTCCTGGGAGGTGTTCATCTTTTCAGGATGTGCAGCTGCTTCCAGCCCTTTCTCTTGGCTGTAAGGCAGATATAGCTGTTGCTTTCCATAATGTGGCCTCTTAATAGTCATGTGAGGAAGAGGAGCCCTTGGCCTTCTATTCCATGCAGAAAAGCATGAAGTGTATCACTCTGGGTGCAAATGTGTTTGAGAGAAAGCACAGGTACTTTTCTGTGTTGTCCAACTGCATTCAAACAGCGGAAAAGGAGGGAAGAGGAAGAAGGAAAAGTTTCTTTCCAGCATTTTCTCTCAGGGAGTTTTTATCTCTGCCCTGGGTTACCCCAGGGACTGTAGCTGGAGTTGGCTGTGCCAGCCCAAGGTTTGCTGGCTCTCTTTCCTGTGAGCATGGCAGCTCACACTCACAAAGAGTTGTCTAGTGGAGATATATTTTACTGTTCATTTATCCCATGTTCCTGAAGGAGAGGAGAACTCATTGCTGAAAAACCCGTGTCTCTCCAGCAGCAGACTGACAGTTTCTGTGAGTTAAGCAAGAACCTTTTTGAGGTTTTTCAGTGTGTGCCCATTAAAGCCCTCAGCAGAATTGTGGCAACTAGGGATCACCTGCACATAGAGAGGGCATGGTCTGAGAATTTTCCCAGGCACTTCTCTGGCCTCGTGTCCAGAGGGAAGGTGAGAGGGGAGCTTTCATGCAAACTGCAGAAGTCCTGATGGGCCTGTCTGCTTGCTGTGTTAGAGCTTTACATTATCATTGATGCTTTATAGCCACATATATGACAGTCTTAATTTTGGATGTGTATACAGGGCAAAATCCTGATCTTGATGATGCCAGAGTAAAACTGAAATTTATTATTATATTAATTTCAAAGTAAGCTCTAGGCTTACTTTAAGAACAGAATCTGACCAAAGACCACCTTCGCAGTGGAAATCTGTGTGTGGGAAGAAGACTGAAATTGAATCTCCTCTGTGGGCATGTTTCAGAATCCCATATATAGGTGTGTGCAAACACAGACACACAGAGATATATATGTAGGTATTTATGTATTTTTGTATATCCATATCATCTGGGAGTGGTTTTTTTTCTGTGTTTCTGTGCTGAGAGGCACAAAAGCAGATTGAAGATTAATTCCATTTAATTTTAGTGATAAAACACATTGCAGTCACAAGAGGTTTGCCATCAACATTGGAGGACATTAAGTATTTGGGGTTTTTTTAGTTGCAAGATAATAATGTTCTGGTGTAAATGTTTTGTAATTATCTTATGAATTATTCATGGTTAACTTGTTAACCTGGCATTTTATGGGATATGGTCTCTAGAGTGTAAGGGAAAATTTAAAGATAAATAAATGTGAAGACAGGACCCAGCTGCAACAACGAAAAAGCACCGAAGCCTCTGATTTATTTTCTGTCTGCACTGAAGGGTGGTTTAATTCTTTTATTTATATTTTTGTGGTGATGAGCCGCAGAACGTGAGTAAGCAGATGAGGTTACTTTCTGTATATAGGGAAGGAAAAGAAACACTGGGAAATTAATCAAACTCCCTTCACAGTTTTTTAATCTGAAAGTGGTGCTTGAATTATTTCACCTATTGTTCTGGAGCTCAGAGGTTCTATGAAACTGTTTCCATCTGGTGAAGAATTAATAAAAACCAGCATGTATTTTTCATTATGCATATTTCTTGTCCTTTTTTCTGTCTTCATCTGTCCTTCCCCTTCTTCTCTCTGTTTTTATCCTTATTCTCATCCCAGTTCTTGATATAATTTTTTTTTTCTTCTTTTCAGTTTTTCTCTTCATTCCTCTGGACTTGTCTTTTTCTCCCCACTTTCCTCTGATTCTTTCACCATGTCTCATCTGTCAATGTTTTCTTCTGACTGCAACTCCCTCTTTGTTCTCTCTGTTGCTGGCAGGATCTTTATGGTATCTGCTGAAGTCCATGAGTCTTAACCCAAATCATCTGAAAAAAGACGTAAGACCTGAAGGAGAGTTCCTGCATTCCAGGGAAACATGGTGACAGCTTTTGGAAGAAGAATGTGGAGACTCACACCTGGACATCCAGTCTGAATATTCATCAGACCGTGATAACCAAAATGCACTGGGCAGATGTGCAATAACTTCATTGCCATATGCCACAGATCAATGGACAAGACACACAGCAAGGGACTGGAGAAGGCTCCCAGCTGGCCTGATATTCATGAATCCAAATGGAAAAGAGAACATGGCAGTGACAATTAATCCCAATGTGACCGAAGGCTGTCCTTGTACCCAGAAAAACAACTGACAGCTAATTTAGGACTCAGACCTCCAGGGATCTGTGCAGGAGCAATGTCTCCTCTATGGAAGACTAAAGCTTAGTGCAAACTTCAAGGTCACCTCTGTATGGGCGGGGAAGGGAACAGCATAATGCTTGGGATCACCTGAGGTAGCTGGCATCCAGGTGCTTAGCAGGGTTGAGGTTTATTGCACTGGAGTTTCCATAAAGAGTTTTCATCAATCAGGAATACAGGTGCTTTTCCAAAGAAACTGTGGGTTCTGCAGAGTCTGATGGATATACTTAAACATTTCAAAGTGTCAGTTCAGAGGGCAATTTGGAGGGTAGCTGGCAAGAGCTGAGCCATTGTGCGAAGATGAATTCACAGACAGAAATTTTTATAGGATGAATTTGAGAATGAAAAAGCAATTTCACCAGCCTGCTTTATTCATTTATTTAAATGTATGCTGTAAAATGGACAGCAGAGGAAAGCCAAAACTTGGGCTGATGATTTTTCTTCCTTTCCCCGCCCTGCTCCCTACAATCTTTTATTTATTAAGCTCCTCTGGATGCACCTTTCAAAGGACTTTTTTTGGCTTACTGTTTATTATATCTTCATCAGCCTTGGAATGGGAGCTGCAGGCAGCTTGATAAATGGATCAAAAAGCTGCTTCTGCCAGAATCAAACTAACAAAACCCCTTCAATATCCATAAGGTCCCTTGTTTTAGCATTGTTTCTACAAGTACCATTTCCCCCAGAGCATCATGGAAGAGTGATGCACCACAACTCCTCAGTGCTTCAACAAAGTGATTTTTTTTGTTCAGTGACGCCCGGGGTGGAAGTTCACCACTGGGTCATGAACAGGACTCAGCCTGCAGCACTGGAAAGCAAGGGCAGCTGGGGCAGGGGTTAGAGAGAGAGATGGTCCTAGGAAGGTTGAGCAAATTTTACTCTAAAATGTTCTGGGCAGATCAATGGAGTAAGTGAGGCAAAAGGTATGAAGCTGGGTTCTGCTCACAGAGACCAGCAGCTGTCCTGCTTCCATACAGATATTTTTTACCTATATACTTTCTAAACTCTTCCTTCCCTTCCAGTCCTTCCTTAAATATGAACAGCTAAATATATCCCTGGTTCAAAGCTTTTGTCTTCAGCATGCTTAAGTTCCACAGTTGGTCCAACCTGGCAGTAAACCAGGGCTTTAGCTGTTGTGATTTATTGATAGCCGTAAATGGTTCAGTCCCATCTGTGAAGGTACAAAATGTTCATAAGAAAATAAATACCTCATAGGAAAGTGGTAATGAACCATCAGTTGCAAAGCTCCCAAACACCCAGGTGAAAACATGTAATATTTTCTGTTGTAGTACATAGCACAGATGTTGCAACAAAGGATGGAGGGGGGAAAAAAAACATTGCCACCACCAATATAAAAAGAAAGGAATGAAAATATATTACTTGTGTGAGAAAGGAGAAAGCTGTAGTGGTGAATACTGAAGGCAGAATGAGAGGCTTGGGCTCTGTTCCTCACTAACCTTGTTTCAGCTCTACATGCAAATGTGATTAATATGCAAAGCAAAGGATGTGAATCTCCCCATGGCCTGAGCTCGTTGGTGTGTAATGTGCCACTGTGGATCTCAGTGACAGCAGTGCATCCTACTCTCCTAACACACCTTCCAGGATCCTGCGAGATGGCAGCACTGCAAGGACACCTGATGGGCTCTGCCAAGGTCATCAGTCTTCTCATCTCTGGTCTCACCCATTGCATGCCTGGATTCCACTGTCTCTGCCTGTCTGTGTCACCAGTGGGCTGCCACGGTACTGGGATGGTTAGGGCCACATCTTCCAAGAAAGGATTCCAGTGCTGGGGCCATGCTGTGGGTTTTCTTTCCAAATTACAGAGAGCCAATGTTACTGCATTATTGCAGTGACTCGCCCATGTGTCTGGTTTTCCATCTACTCCAGTCCCCTCTGTAGAAACTTTCTGGGTTCAGGAAAATCTTTGCTGTTCCTTGAGGCAGGAGGTGAGTGGAAGACAGAGAGATGGATACAGCCTTTCACTTGCTGGACAGGTGTGGAGTGCCAAAGGCCATGCAGACAGGAATGCTAACGGGAATAATAGGTAAGAGATCAGAAGGTACCTTGACCCTTGTGATCCTCTGGTTGTTTAGAATGCATAATTGCAGGGTTTTTAACACCAAAGGATAACTGATCATTCACAGGAAAGAAGCCAGTGGTGGAGATCAATATTTCTATTGCTATGCTAGAAAAACAGCAGAAAAGGAATGACTCTCTAACTGTTACAGCAAAGCAGAAGAAATACCTGATTAAGGCTGCTTTTAGCAAGGGGCAGCAGATGGTTTATTCAATTCTGGCTCTTATTTCAGTCTTGAGCTTCAGTGAATGTTTGGGATGATGTGTATTCTGCATTACAGATGAGGCCTGACTGGAGACAGGACATTGAACAGTTCCACATCCTACTTGATCTAGAGAGAAAAATTAAGTCACCATGAAGGTGAAATAAAGAATATGTGTGGAATAGTAACCCAAGTAAATCACAGAGGAGCACTTCAGTCTCCATTTTCTATGTAGACCATACTGACGCATATTTTTTATACAGGCATGTTACCAAGAGCTGACTTCACTTAACACAGCCAGAGTTGGGTTTGTACTGGCACTGTGAGATTCTGTAGTAAAAGCATAGATTATTTTTTTTCTTCCTTGCAAGGTGCGGGGCAAAATCTGTTTCATCAAAATGTTTAGCTATGGGTTTTGTTTCCAGTCAAATATTTGTTGAGCCCTTCTTGGAAGGAATAGGAGGAAGCGACTCTGCATGGGACTCAGTGTAGGAAGTCTTTATTATAAGCACTGGCAGGGAATAAGACTCTGAATTAGGTATATCTGGGCTTGTACCTGTGTTGGTTGTGAATCAATATCCTAATCCCTCATCCAAAGTGTGCATATAATTATATATATAGAAATAATTATGGATATAATTATGCTGCCATGCCATGTGAAACAAACGCAAAAGACTGAGAATTGCCCCAAAACAAGAGTATTTTTAAAGGTGGTTTGGTTGAGGTGGCCAAGACTGACTCACCAGCTGTGTGTTACCACTGCACACACTGGCTGGGACCTGAGGAGCATCCTGGGTTTCTGTGAGCCTGCCCTGTGCTGACTGAATGCACAATGCATGTCTCTTGCTGAGCTTACCCAGTAACAGAGCACTGGATATTTTTGAGCAGAGGAGAAAAGAAATGGAAACATGAAGCATCTCTAAATCATAAATCAACATCGAGGGAGCTGGGACGGGTTTTCTTTTGAGGCGTCCTGTGCACCACAAATGCAAGCTGAGTCCAAGGCTTCTGGAAATCAAAGAACACCCCAGTGCCTCACTCGCACAAAGGTTTCCATGGCACAAGACTGACCTCCAGTGGGCACTGACTAGTGTGGTTGCACTGTAAATCTGGGGAAGATGAGTACAAGTGTTTTTAGAGGCCATATGTTCAGATTCCAGGGCAGATATTTGCTCCTTGCCCTCTTCATACTTTCCAGCCTAAACAAAGACGTTTGGAACACTCTCCTGCTGAGCTGGTAAATGCAATGTGGTTCTGAGGTAGATAATTCTGACAATGTTCTTATGAGGTAGGGAACAAATATCCTGCCTATGGCCTCTCTACAGACCAGAGCAATGAGCAAGGAAGGGGCAAAACAGAAAGGGAAGAGCCTGAAGCTTTTAGGGCTTTTTGACCTACCAAATGAGGCTCTGTCCTTCAGAAAGCCTAGGACCAAGGGCAAGGACCTGACTGCAATTCATGCACTGTAGACTTATCAGAGCTGTGGAGTTTGCAGCACCCTCACTAACTGCATGGGTCAGCCACGCAGCAAGGCTTGTCCTGTAGCTGTACTGCTGCCAGCATTCGAGTTAGTTAACTCCAGTACACATGCATGATTTGCCACTCGACCTTTGCAGGGTGATGGAAAAAACAACATCCCAGTTGAAGCTGTGGTTCTACTTTCCAGGGCAGCAAACAGCTGGGAAGAAATGCTCACCTGAAAGAGGAGGAACCATCTGCATAACCACCCAGGCTTTCTTTCCTTTCCAGAAACCATAGGTGTCCTTTCTAATGGTAGAAATACAAACCTCTGATTCGTCTCGTAACTGCTGAAGAACCCTCCCTGCCTTTTATTTTTTTTTTTTGAGGCGGGGGCAAGGGGGGAGTTTAATTCCCCCTGTGCCTTATAGATGGTTTCATAGAATTTCATGTGCCCTCAACACAGTTCTGTTGGTGGCTGGTCTCTGAGGACACATTCCTCATTGTGTAGATACAGGTCTCTCCTCATTCTTCTCAGTGCAGCATCCTGATTCTGCCAATGAGGAGCCACTTGATGGATTTAGGAAGAGGTGTCCTGACTGGGTAATAGCTACTTGACCTCCAGCAGAAGGAAGAAAATATTTCCTCTGCCAGCAGAGAACTTCTGTGAAAGGTAAGCCATGGCAATGCAACCTTATCTACAAGAAGGTGATAAACCCAGCAGCTGTTAAAGATAGATCCTGCTCCTGATTTCCAAAGGAAATCTGATATCACGGGCTAAGGAGAGGATGAAGTATGAGGGGCTGCCTTGGATCTAGTCCAGTTGGTGTATTTTTGTCTCAGAGGGGATTTTCAAGGAGAGCTATCATCAGTACGTGACTTTTAGGCAACTGGAGCTGCATTAACCAAGAGAGATCTTTGACCTACCAAATGTGGAAGTAATCAGAGGTCATCCTGGACTGAGTACAACCAATTTTCACACTCAGTATGACTCAGGTTTAGCTCAGATTTGCAACCAGGGCAGATTCAAACAGGCAGAGACTTTGAACTGAGGCACTTTGTCCCAGTGTGAATGTGGCAAGAGAAGGTGGAAAGATTGCAGTGCCCTTGGCATCTGTGTAGGAGAAACATTCACCTGGTGATTTTTACAGATGTCTGTTGTGGAGCTCAGGGGTTATGATGAACTTGGACAGGTTGCAAAATGAACAGATGAAATACCTCACTAAAAGGAGCTCAAAGAGACAGCAGGAGGTGGGAGCAACCAGGAGAGATCTCTGGAGGGACCAGGACAGGCACAGCTGAGCTGCCTTTCCAAAAGCCTACTTAGCATAGGCCAAGGCCCTCATTTACTATTGACTGGAGGGATGTTTTACAAGTGCCCCTTCTGGTTTAGAGAGATATGAAATCTGTCTGTAATTAAGTTAATTTGGAGTCGAACATGAGCAAAGATAATGAGCTAGAAAGAACAAAAGAAGAATAAGAAAGATGAGAAGGTGTTGCTAAGAAACCGGTCTATTGCACTAAATCCTCACCTCTCCCCAGTCAAATAAATAATTTTTAGGATCTGGATGGCTGAGTGATGGGGCAGAAAGAGCACGGGTATGGAAATGACTGAAGGATCAAGCA
Organism: Campylorhamphus procurvoides; assembly: GCA_013396655.1. Lineage (NCBI taxonomy): Eukaryota > Metazoa > Chordata > Aves > Passeriformes > Dendrocolaptidae > Campylorhamphus > Campylorhamphus procurvoides. The sequence continues at coordinate 4,251 of WBMV01009148.1, read as the reverse complement.
CTTAGAATAATAAAGGAGATAAGAGGAGGGGTATGACTTCAAGAAATGAGAAAGGCAAAAAGGTGACAGCTGTGGCCAGTACAATTTAGAGGCAGAGCAATGGCTTTGGGATCAGCAGAGTGGTGTCCTATGCCTGACTTGCCTCTTCATTTGAGGGAACCCCTCCAATGCCCTGAGCCTCCACTGGGAAGTGCTCTGAGACATGGACATAAGGACTGGCCACCACCATGTGTTCCTTATCAGAAATCAGCAAACAGACCCTCCTGAAGCACAGGGTTTTCACCTTCTCCAGTATTTGACCCTGGTTAGAGTTCCCACTGGAGTCAAGCATCAGGGTGAAGTCTGAAAACTGTTTCTCCTTGGCTTTTAGAAATAATGTAAAACAGTACATTCAAGCTAAAAGGAGGATAGAAGAGAGGTCTGCAGAAGGGACCAGAATACTTAACAGCCAGCAAAGCATAAGTAAATAGACAAGTTATTATCAATGAGTTTGTTTGAATTTGACAGAGCTTTCCTGCAAACACAGGGGAGGGAGGGGGGGTGAAACATTCCCCACCAGTGTGAGCTGTAATAAAGGACCTGCTGTTTTCTGATTCTCACTCTCTGTGAAAATTGAAAAGGTTAGCCAGGTAATTGAAATCGGGACTGGAATACAAATACAGTGTGAAAACCCTACAGCTGGAAAATACAGTTGCAGAGAAAAGACTCAACGCTCAGTGGAATTTCTTAGCAGCAAAAAGACAGTGTGGATGGGGAGGAGAGATGATTCTTCAACATACCTGTTCCTCCTGGGAGGGGAGATAGGGGAAGAAATGAGACTGGAAGCGACCAGGCTGAGGCTAACACATATATGAGTGCTCCTTGCTGTTAATGCAAGAGACACGTGAAAACTGGAGCGTGCTGAGGCTGAATTGTGTCTGGCAGTCATTGCTGCCTCTTGTGGGAATGCAGTGGGTTTACTGGGAATTGTTAGGCTGCCACCTGAGACCCAACTTCAGGACTATTTAGTGTTGTATGCAGAGAGAGAAGGCTCCACATTAGTCAGCCCCTCACCTTGGGACTGGGATGCATAAGCAAACTAGATGTATCTGGGCCAATGTCAATTGCCTGTTCATCTTTGCTGTATGCAGGAACACAAACTGATTTGCATAATTTTAAGCTAAGAGCAGGGAGGTAGGTGGTAACTGGGAAGCAGCTGAGGAATGAATCCTTGTCACCCCAGTACGTGCTGCGTGTGTCTAAGCTCCAGTGGAGGGTCCTGCCATTGCTATTGAAATGTAAATTTATATGTGTTGCTGTTTCTGTGCTCTGTTTTACTGCAGGAAACTTGAGCTGGGAGGATCAGTAGTGCAGGGCTTGGGGGAAGCTGAGTTTTGTTCACATTCAAAAAAGCCTTCGGCATATAGGATTTCCCTAGCACCAAACCAACTAAAAAATCCCAGTCTGTACATGGTTAAATAAACAGTAACTATACCTCTGAGTTCCTGTGTTAGCACTTTATTTCCTTCCTCACAGAAAGTCTGGTGAGTTCTGTTTCCCAAAACCTCAAATCTTGTAGTTTTTTTGCTGCAGTTACTCAGTGGTGCCCAACCCACCTGCACTGCAGTCAACAGCAGCACGAAAACCCTTTTCTTTGGAGACTTTCCACTGAGTTCAGGCAGGTGTTCAGCACGTTCTCTGGCAGGACAGATAGCTTTCCTGCCCTTGCCAGCTCCTATAGAAGTAAGGCAAAGAAAACTGCAAGCTTGCAAAGGAATGCTGCAAATCCTACAAGTGCTGGACTTCATTGGAATTTCCCCACCTGGTGAGAGCATCGTGGTCCAGGTGTCCCAGAGGCACCAGCCCCAGGTCAGTGAACAAATGGTAGATGAAGCCCTGAAGATGCTGTTCTCCCACTGTTTAGCTGTTGGCCATTTGTTTTGCTCATTTAGGGCATGACTCATTTCTAAGGGAGTCTCTTGGGTTCTGAAGAAATGAAACAAATTGAAAGGGTCTGATAAACACACCTGCTCTGCAAGAAAGAACACAAAGCATTTCAAGGTGACTCGTACCTTGCTGCCTAGCTGTGTTTTTCAATTGTAAAGATATGCATAAAAACTGCCTGTAAAACACCTAAGGTAGATGACTGAAATAGATCAGAAAAATTGATTTTAGCACAGCTTTCCCCCTGCCTCATTTGACTAGAAAAAGAATACAGATTTCCTCTGATGGAGATCTTCATCTTATAGACATAGGAGTCAAAGGGTCTTCTGGAAAACCCACTTCTAGGCAAAAAATTAAACAAAAGCCTGTTCCTCTGGGGAGGAACTTGCTGCATTTTATAACATAGTATAAGCTGTGGTTGCATAAAAAAAAAGTTGTTTGGGCTTTTACAATAAACACATCATTATTCCATTCATGAATTAGCTATCCTAATGGGAAGCAAATTATTCCAACAGCTCCCATGCACCTAAAATTAATCCTTTAAAAAGTAAGTGGATTTAAGGTCATTTGCCTTAAAAAATATCAGCTTCAGCTTTTCAGGGTTTCAAAAAGTCTAGACAGTAACTGAAGGTCTTCAACTTTTGGTGGTAAATGAGCTCAGCTCTCTGTGTTTGGGATGTTACCAAAGCAGGCTGTTGTCTGACTAAAATGGAAATGGAAAGGAATGTGGAAGAAAATCAGCTTGACTCTCCAGAGTAAGGTTCTTGCATCTGGGGAATCTTTACTTTCTGCTACTCACATGAAATCTGAGGGAGAAACAAAAAGCTCGAGGATTCTTGGAGGATGGACCAGACTGAGGAAGAGAAACTCTATTGTATTTATTTTCATGTTACACACAGGTACATATAATCACCTCTGTAACTGAAATGTACATCTAGTTTTACTGATAAGCTGTGGTTTAAACACTTAACACAGTAGTGTTCAAAAACTCTCCACATAAACTTAGCAGAATTGTCCACCTGCTGTCATGATATTTTTTCCATCTGAATCTGGTGTTAGATCTGAGTATCACTCACTGGTATGAACACAATTCTTCTCTCCTTTGAGTGTTTCCTTGCAGTACATTTCAGACTATCCATCTTTTGTTCACAAGGCTGGAGTGCTGCCCCTGCTCCCCACACTTTCTGCTCACACACTTCCATGTTTCCCAGAGGGAAAAAGAAGCAGAGAAATAAATCAATAGGCAGTTCTGTCTAGGAAGTCACACTTGATTTCAAATAAATAGAGTTTTATCACACTGGACCACTTTGGAGGAAAGTGAGTTGTTCTCCGTTTTCTTGCAACACAAATTTTTCTCAGCCAGTTGCCAACATTTTTCAGCACTTGGCTATGAAAGCTGCTTAATGGATAAATAAAGGAACAGCATCAGCTTTCATGACATCTCTATCCATCTTCCCATTTTTTTCATGTTTGGATCCAGCTTCCAACAAAAATGCAGCCAGGTAAATATCAGTGCAGAGTGATAAATTACTCAAGCACCAACCTTTTGGGAGGAAAAGCCTCCAGTGGACATTGACTACTTTGTAGAGATGAAGTGCATCCCTCAGGAATGAGGGGGTACTGAGCTGTGCAGTCACAGAGAACTTGGAGTCTCCAGTCAGTCCACTCTTTTCCCACTGCATTTGTATTTTTCTTTCTTTAGCAGAATTTAGAGGAATTTTGACACATCTCTCCCAATTAACACTTTCACAGAAGGTTTGATTTGGTGCAAAGCTAAATGTTTTCAGCTTTGATTTTGATATCTGGCCAAAAAAAACTAAGTAATTTTTGATTATGAGTGTCACTTCTTTCGACTGACAGCAAATGAAATGCGATAAAAACTGCTGCTAGAAAAAAAAGTTCAGAACTAGATGAGTTCCTGATGATTGTCTTTGCACTATCTCTCTTCTAAAATTTCCCCATGCATGCACATTCCTCCTACTCCTTCTTTGCCCTTCCTCACAAAACCCTTTGTCCTCCCTGGGAACAAAAATATGGGTGTCTTGTTTAAGATCTGTTGGAGTTTTCAAAGCCCAAGAAGGAATTCCTTCCAAAAGGTTTGGAGCCAACACCCTGGGGTGGGGGGAGATGGCTAACAAAAGATACAAAGGATGCGTGCATCTTGATTTTATCTCTCTTAAATATAGCTTTTGTTGTGATCTCCCTGAAGTCTGGGAGGGGAAAAAACTGGTTTTTCTGGTTTTCCTGCACAAGGCAGGAGCTCAGTCTGTCGTCGGGAGCGAGGGGGACACAAACACAGACCCTTGATATCCCAGCATCACTGGATAT
>WBMV01009147.1:1341002-1353211 GCA_013396655.1 Campylorhamphus procurvoides | reverse complement strand
GCCCGACCTTTCCCCGGTGCCGTGATGCCCGACCTCCCCGGTGCCCCCGCGCTCCGGGCCGTGGGGCTCCCCCACTGCGGGCAGCTCGGCCCCCGGGACCCAGAGAGCCCCATCGGCGCTGCTGCACGGGGCTCCGCTCTCAGACCGGCCCCCTTTGCCCGCCAAACTTTCCAGGAGCCGCTGGGCTTTTTAGTCTCAAAAGGCATCACATGAGTGAGCGGTTGCCGCGGATCCAACTGTGCGGAAAATCCAGCAGGTTAGGTAGCTAACACTGGCTGTAATTGCAGTTTATTTAGCTATTTTCGGCCTGCTGCACCTTTTTTATCCCTTTTCAAGAGCTGGGCTATTCCCAGAAACGGGACTGGGTGTCTCCTTTCCAAATGTTCTCTGCTTTGCGTTTCCTCCCCACCACTGGCTGCAGCCCCCGCTACATGTGATGACCCTCTCCCGGGCTCCCCTGCCATCCCCGCGGCCTCAGCTGGCCCTGCCGGGATTACTGGCTCGATTTGGGGCTCTAGAGTTGGGGAACGAGTGGGGCAGGGAGGAATAGGGTGTCCGACAGTCTGTGTGCAGGGCTGAAATCCCTTGGTTTCAGATTTCATACACTGAATAGATGAGCTGCCTTTGATTGCTACAATTATTTACCTCTTTACATTTCTTCATAAGGACAAAAACTTTGAAAATGAATAGGTGTGGCTGTGCTTTCAGCTACTGTTTTTGGAGTGTTCCTGAGTTTAATGGTACTAAAAGTGATGAAGCCCCGCATATCTGTAGTGTCCTGTCCAGCACGAAAATATTTGCAGTGTGTCAGGTTGCCTGGGCCTTGCTTGCTTTTGTAATTATTTCTATCTGACTCTGCCCTTCCTGCTTGTTATACACTCAGAGAGGACTTCACAGACTGTGAGACAAAAGCTACTTTTTCACACACAGATTTAAAACTTGCTCCAAACCATAAGCCCTGAGCCAGGGCTTGAAATAATAAGATGCCATCCTGGCGGCTTTCCCACCATCACCTCCAGGCTGTAAACTGGGTATGTTCAGTTAGGGAATGGCTAAATCACAGGGAGAATTCGGGGCTGATGAGGGGAAATGGGGAAGGAGATTATCTCAGGGTGCTTTTTAAAGCAAATCCAGCAAGTGAATAGATTTTTTTCCCCAAATGACAGCTGTTTGGGTGCCTATGGGAGATGTGATAGTTGGCTGGAGTACTAGATACCCCCATGGCAGGAATTGCTATCACATTTCACTACTGGTGGCAACCCAACAGACAGAGGATGGATCAGGTTTCCTCTCCATTTGCCTTCAAGGAGAGGCATCTTTCCAACACAGTCAGGGTTGTTGACAGGAGAGTAGATGGAAATTGGCATTACTATGACTATGCCGCTGATAGAGGAATTAGTTTAGGAAATAACTATCAATGCCATACCAATCTCACATACAAAACCTATTTAAAAAGAAATACTTCTGAAATATAGGTTGTGGGTGAACTGGAATCTCTGTATAGTCCTTTGTTAACTTCCTTCTCCATAAAATAACTGGATTGTTGTTTCATGATTGCTAATAATTTTGAAAAAGTTTCTAAGTACAGTCATGCAAGGATTTGTTTGGAATGGAAGCTTTGGTCCTGTCCATAAAATATATAGTATGTGTCTTTATCTGAATTCTAAAAAAATTTGGCCTGCTTTTCTTACTCATAGCAAATGAACCTCCCACTAAAAGACAAAGGGTATTTTGCCTCAATAAGACCTGTGGGATTGGGTCCTTGAAGTTTCTTTCATGTAGGTCTGAAAAGCAGCCCTGACTGCTTAAATACTGTAACTCCCATAATGGTAGCTGAGCTGTGGTCTGTTTCTCTTGCTCAAATGTAAAATTGCCTATTTACATGTATTTCACTTTCTGAACTTTTGTCCTCTATGGAATACATTTCCTGAATTTATACAAATTTAATTATTCTTGATCAAATTAAATTGCATATTCTTCTTATTAAGGGGTGAAATTTATGCCTGCTCATGCATCTCCCTACTGTGGTAAAATGTTTGCACCTAGTTCAATGTCTGCTAATGACATGCCATTTAAAAATGAATTCAAATATAAAAATGATGACTTAGGCTTAAGGAAAATGCAAAAAATGTATTTGCAGATATCATTGGTTTAAATATTTATGTGTATGTAGTTTTCATTGGAGTTTGATGTTTATCCTACATAACCTTCTTGGATTATGTTAAGTATACTAATTTTAAGGCAAAATGCCTATTGACTTCAAATCCAGTTAAGAAGTGATTTAGATATTCAGAATTTGTCTTTTTTAAAGGTTTTTTGTCCAGTAACTGCCTGCAAGAGAAGACACAGTTGTTTGAAACTGGAAACCAGTTTTTCAAGAGGACTTCATAAATCTAAAGAAATAGGAATCAGGGCATAACACTGACTGAGGTGGCGTTTTGTAGCTGGTGGGGTCACTGCTGAAGTTTTCACAGACACAGTCAACATGCAGGATGAAACACTGCTAGTCTGGAATGTGGTTGGATAAATGAAGTGGTTGCGCACAAATTAATCTCTGCTGAATATTTACAGATGTTTTCCAAATGTGCCTGTGAGCAGCAAGTCCTCCTGGAGCATGTTTCATTCAGTCGAGGATGATCTTGTTACTTTGGGAGCAGTGATTTGTTTCTATACCTGATTTTGGTTTGATGGCTTTTGTGATTTTGAACACACTGTTACTTTCCTATGCCTTGCTTTCCTGCTTGTTAGAGATTGCAGACAATGTCTAACGTTGCACAAGTGTGCTGTTGGACCTTTTCTTTGTTTTTTTGCATTTCAATGAATGATAGCTTTTCAAAGATAAATTACTGGTTTACTGAACAACTTACTGAGTAACAAAACATTGAGTGATCTTAAAGTTTTACAATCTCTCTTGTGAAAAAAAGTCAGTGAGGCGTAGCATGAGGCTTGATGTACAATTAAGGTACCCAAGAGCTATTTGCCACTGTACAGAAGGAGCATATATGTGTACACAGTAGAAAAACAGTATACTGGAAATAAACTTTCCAGGACTGTGGCCAAGTTTAGTTGAGAAAGAGCCTGCTTCTTGCACAGGGTGTGCTTCTATTGTCACAAGAAATGAAGCAACCAAAAGGAAAATATTTTTATTTGAAATCATATAATAAAGTGCTCAAAAGAGTATATTCATCTTTAGACTAACTATTAAAAAAGATATTTATTGTGTTCTTGAAGTGGATCCTTAGAGGTTCTGAGCCACCCAGAAGTACTGAAAGTAGTAATTGCAAAGGGAACTGATGGTGTTTGGCACCATGACGGACTGAACGCACAGCGAGCAAAATGTAAGCAATGTATTCTTTTTCATATACTCTGCAGCAAAGGTAAATAGTGGTGAATAGCTAACAAATTTGTTATTCAAAACAGGAACACACTGATGCTGAAGAACTTTCTGAGGGCAAACCCTCAACAGTAGTTAAGTGAAAGGCTTTTTATGGATATGTGGAATGCAGTTTTGGTGTACTTGTAGCATACACCGTTAGAAGCATTCATATTGCAAGGAAAGTAAATACTTGCTCATGAAACAGCATTGAGAAGTCAGAGTAATAATACTGGTAGTAATATTCAATGCACAATTCAGATTAATAACACCTTCTGCAGTAAAATTCAATGCACTAGTTTAGGTAACATACTATGGTGAACATAATACTTTAATAGTTGTGAGTTAATATTGAATGGTTTTGTGGGTCAAATGACAATAGACAGCATGCAGTTGCTAACAGAAATTGATAGTCTAATTTTAATGTCTGTATTTTGTGTTTTCGCTCTGACACCTGCTTATTTTACTTTTAACATTATGAGGAACTGCACTGAACAAGTTTAACATTTGCATATAGAAGGCAGTATCTTGGAAATTACTTGTCTTCATCATTTTGTGGCACTAAAATATACCTGGTCACATCAGACAGTAGAATCAAACCAAGGTTAAACATTACAATTCAATTAGAATTGTTTTGACTTTTGCTTACAGACGGTAATACAAATAAACTGCAATCCTCTATGAAAAAAATATTCTAAGGAGGTTCCCAAAACCCCTCTGTTTCACTGAACTGATAGAGAAATAGACTTTGCTGTTCACCGAAAATTCATCAAGTCATCAATTTTTTTTGGTGTATGGCTTTGTCATCTGGAAAGATAAGAACGTAGTGAGGATACAGATTATGCAGGACTTGTGTCTTAGCCCTTGAACACATCCTGTCTCCATGTCTGGGCATTAGATGGTGTAAGAAAAAATACAAGACATGGTCCAAATCTAGGTTTGATCCTTCCCCTAATCTGTTCTCTCAGTCTTCAGCTGTTACTTGACTGCCTGAAGTCAGAGCTTGTATTCAGGCCACCGCATGTAGTAGCCTCTGAAAGAGCTGCACAACCTTACTTATTGAACAGCATTTCTATTTTTGGGCATCAGAAAACTTTGCATGGCAGTGAGCTCCACATAGCCATGTGCTGTGTGGAAAGGATGTGGAGCGGTTCGCACTTTCTATAGCTACTCCTTGGTTCTTCTCTTATTTAAAAATGGAGGCTAATGCTGCTGTTCCTGCCCTGTGTTTGTGATTACTACTTACAGGGTGCTTTTCAGGTGAAAAGTCCTTCTTTCGTGGTCTCTTCTTCCTTGAACTGTCCTGAAGGACCGGGTATTTCTATCATCTTGGCTCCAATGCAGTAGAACTTGCCTTTGCTAAGGATGTAGGGTATCCTGGGCTTTGGAGGACAAAAATGAGGCCGCAGCTGACACATCCCTTTGCACACTCTGCTTTTGTCCAACTAGGAGTTAATATCTATGGATTTTCTAGGCCTATGGGATAAGGCAGTATCTCCTGAAAAGGGCATGTTTTCACAGAGTCCTTTCTCTTGAGGGAAGGAGAAGGATATTGCTCTCTTGAAGAAACTCTTAAAGAATTAAGCTCTAGTGTGACTGAAAACTAGAATTTTGTGTCATTGTTGAATGGTTTGAACAGGAGAGAGCTTGCATATTAAAGCAAAGACTTCTGTTTACATATGAATCTCTTGGTTCTCACCAATGCTAGCAAAGGAAATACACAGGAATTTCATTGCCCTTTAATGAGGTTTGAGCAGAAAATGTTCATTTAAAGACGGCAAGTTTGCCAGACTTGTTACTCTTTCAGTAAATGTATTTCAAAGCATGTGCTGCTACATTCAAACAAAATGTCCAGATTAAACAGTTCCCAGTTCATGCTTCTCATTAGGGAAGTGCATTACAGAGCATTACCATTGCTCAGTAGTTTCTACACGTATCACTCACTCACTGTATAAGTACATTTATTGACATTGAATGAGCTGAAGAGGAACTACCAGTGTAAAACATGGTGGAAAATATAGAAAAAGATGTAGAAAAATTATAGAACAGGGAAACGCTTAGGAAAAAAAACAGTTAAATCATCAGTACAGTATTATCTTATAGAGTATCCTATCAGGATTATCTTAATAAAGTTTAAGTTAATAGTAGTCTCTATTAATTCATAGTGCTTATGATAAAAAAAGCCACTTTACTGTTCTGATTTTCTTCCAACTGGAAATTGAAAGTAAAACCCAGAATGCTAATAGTTCCTGAGAAACTGAACCTAAATGTGATTTAGGCAGATTATCTCACTAGGAGATGAACCCAAGATCTCAGATGTGAACTAACTTCTAGTTGTCTAAAACCCAGCTGCAATTCTGTGGCTTGGGTTCTTTCAGATTTCACTAAAATCCATGTTTCAAAGTAGTATTAACAGGTGGATTAAAGTTTGTAAAGCTTTGCACCCCTGAGAGGTTTATTCCTAGTCTCTTGCTGTTATAAACCTATGTTTGACCCCATGTGAAGGACACTTTCTGCCTCAAAAATGTGGTTATACAGTTTCAGTGCCAACACTTGCTAGTCTTCTGGTTTTATTCAGGGGTTTATTATCTCTATGAATATGACCTTGATCCATCCCAAACATTGTTATCTCCATTATATCCTTTCACGTCTCTTTCAGTTCTTTCAGCTTCTCCTTGTGCAAGCATCTCACTTTGGATAGGTCTTGGAGGGAAATTAGTCCTTAATTGTATTTCTTGCAGGTATTTTTAAGTTCTCTACACCACCTCAAATAATTAGCTAGTGGCCATCAGCAGAACAACTGCACAGGTTTCTTTTATTAATGAATGTAATAGGTGTTTTAGGGTGGATGAAGGGTAGGCTGATGGAGTAGCCTTTGTTTTATTGGGCACGAGCTGTATGAATGATTGTTATCCCACTTTCTGATAATTTAAAGTAGCAGAACAGTAGCAGAAGTACAGAAATGCAGAGGCAGTAAAGCAATTGTGATTGATTAGGAAAAGACAGTAAAATCAGCAGTAGGATTTAGAAGACCTAAGAACAAATGTTATCCTTTTCATTTGTTTTGAGGATCATTTGAGGATAATACTTGCTTGAGGACAAAATGCTTTGTGTGAGATTCTGCTGTTAAAGGAGGACTCAAGCTTCCAGGAAAATTTTCTGGATATTACTGAGCAATTTGTACTTGCCTTGGTTCCGGGTCCTGGATTTGCCTGTTCATGTCGGTGCTATATGTCCTCTTGAAGCTTGTGGCTGTGGTACCTTGCTGAAGAATTCCCAGTGAACTGCAAAATCTGTGTCCCATCCATCTATAACCTCAGCAGGGTACAGACAGAGCAAACTGGTGGTTTGGATCTTGCTCACCTTTGATTCACCTTGTTCACCTTTGATTGAGTTCACTTTTGATAGGCTAGTTTTGAGACATTATTGTCTGAGAGGATTTTAACATGCCACTTCAGTTACTAGGGCTTCTGCTGACCAGGGACAATAGTAGCAGAGCCAGTGACTCTATGTGTTATTAAACCCTGTGTTCTGAAGTGTTGAGTTGTGACTACGTGCACGAGGTTTTGAAATATGGCAGAGATAAATTTTCTGACTTTTGAAATTTGTAGCATGGACTCCTCGTCCATTTGTTTTACAGCAAAAAAATCATTATGTTGTGCTTGTATTGAAGACTCACATTTTTTGAAGGAGGTCTTATTTTGTTTTCATACTGGACTTTAAACTGATAATGTTTGTGGATTTGTGAAAGTATAAGAGAAAGAAAGTTAAGCTGTTTTAGTTTCCTATGTAATACATATATATGTAACTAAAGCAGTTTATTCATGATAGGAGGAATTTTCATCAAAGTAGTGGGGATGGAGTCATGATTTTCTGTTCTAGCATATTTCCTCATTTCAATTCATCTTTGCAGTGTATAAGAAATGATGTATCTGAAGTATTACTGACATGAAGTGAAGATGAATCCAGTGATTTGTGTGCCACAGAATATGCCTTCTCCTCACTGAAGGTTTTAGTTGAAAGTATGACTGAGAAGACATAGGCTTTCTTAGAACTTCAACATCATGCATGTTGATTTTGACCATTGCCATGCACCGTTGATGAAAACACAATCTAGGGGATTCCTCAAGAAGTGGGGTAGTGTGGTCTCATTAATATAATGGTCTCATTAAAAAAGAAAAAGTCTTTAACTGAACCTAAAAATATGAAGGTGAATTTCACAGTGTTTTGACTGTAAGGTTACTCATGTAAGGGTTACGAAGGTTCTCCTAGATGCTGGACGAAAATGATTTTATTCCAGTTGTGCCAGCTGTCATGTGGGTGAAAGTGGAGGTTGCAGTTTAGAACCTTATGATCAAAGCAGAATAAGCTGTACATTGTGAAGGCTAGGTTAAAATCTTTTAACAAAATATCAGGAGAAACCGCAAAATGAGGGTTCATTATGTTTGCCAAAACCCATTTTCCTTGTATTTCCATGTCTGTCTGGAGTAACTGTGATCTAGGTTGGCTGCCAAAAAGAACACTTGCTAATAGATTTAAGATAGAAGATGAAAGGTAAATACTAAGCCCTTGTAGTCACATACGTAGGTTAGGAATTTGGGGGTGGAACTTGCTGAAGTTCGAACAAAAGTAAGTCAGAATGCAATGTTAGTACATTAGGTGAGATTTTTTTCAGGGACTATGTGGATGATACATGAATAGTGTGGGATGCTTTCTCTCCCACTTACTCTCAGAGGGAGATGAAAAACCAGAATGACAAAAGAAATTATAAAGTAAATAATAAAGGCTTTAAAAGAATCTGTAGCCATTTAGACAGGTTAGTGATAGAGAGTCCTACAGGCAAGCAGAATTTAGAAATTGTTTGAGCTACTTATCAATCGAAGAGCAAATAGTTCTGAAATTTAAGCACATTTTCATGGAAAACATCTATTTCTAGAAATGCTTCTTTCCCAAGGACATATCAGACAGTTGTTTGAGGGTCTAGCTTTTCTCAATTTATTCCATTTATAGCTATCTTGCTAAAGGTGAGATATCCTTGTAAACGTTGCTTTGCTATTATAAATGAAGGTGCTCCCACACTCTCATGAGTCTACCAGCTGTCACTGCACAGCTCTGAAGAAGTGCCCTCCAGGGTCACCCTAGGCTGAGTGTCCAGTGCTTCCTGCCTGCCTGCTGTCACACAGACACCCTGCAAGCTGCCTGCCTGGCAGCCCTTGATGCTTTGGACCTACATGGGTGTGTGGAGTCCTATGTATACTCCAGCTGCCTGGGCTAACACTTGCCAGCTCACCTACAGGAGAGATGGCACAGGAGTTCACTCATGAGGGTGACCCTAAAGTTAAACTGAGGCAGCCAGTGTAGTTGCCACAATAACTGCTGGGGAGAGGAAATGTATTATCCCACTCCAAACTGATTTACAGCACAACTTTTAAAACACAGAATATGTGCTCCTATGGATCTTAAGCTTTGTAAATCTTTGTATCAGACACCAGGCACTGGGTGGTACAAACTGTAGAAGGAGGATACTATAGGTTCAATATTTGCCTTTTTCTTCCGATTGCTTATTAAGTTCACAGTCAAACAGGCCAAGACTCTTAGGAGTCATTCAGACCTTGTAGATGACCATAAATCTGCATCAAGGAGCCTATACTGGAGATATTCAAGTAACTTCAAAGGGAAAGCCCTCTCTTCTTCTCATTAACAGATGGCAAGTCAGACTTGTGACTAAGAACTGTCCACCTTCAGTTTGGCACTGATATCCTTCTCCCACCTGAAACTCCTCCTAGTTGTTCAGGAACATAAGACTGAATTTATATTGCTTAATTAAAAAGGGCAATGGATTGATCCAAGTCCAAATGGTTCAGGCTATCTCATGTCCACACTACTTACAGTTACTGCCTTTCCTAGCAGATTGGGCTTGGAGAGAGCTTGCTGAAGTGCTGTAAAACTGCCTGGGATTTAATGAAGGGTGTGGGTGACCAGGGGGCCTAGCACTTCTTTGATTTAGCAGTCCAAACATAGTGAAAGAAGATCAGAAAAACCCTTTCACTCCCACTAAGGAAAGTTAAAGGAAGCTCTGCTTGTAGGGTGATTTACTTGTGCCCCCAGCCTCAGAGGGGGACTGTACCTGGACTAATAACAGCATAAAATTATCCCGGCAGGGCTAAGGGGATGTATTAGAGCTTCAGTAGAGAGGGTGAATCCCATCTTCATCCTTTGAGGAAGGAGCACCTAGAAAGGGGCTTCCTATGGGCTCTTGGTTAACCTTGTGAAAAACTGGTGGAGGAAGGAGACTGGAGTACACCCACTTCAGAGTGAGTCTGGCAGCTGAGCAGCAGAGACCGGAGTCTGCAGGGAGTGAATCATAATGAATTTCTGAGGAGGGTGAATGAGACAGGAAGGGAGGCTCAATCTTGCTGGGGAAAGGAACGTATTTTCCCTTTTTTCTGTCTTTGACAAGAAGAAGATAGAACTCCAGGGTAAGGAAGAGCTGAAGGACAGATCTCCTCTGTCTCTAAATAAAACCTTTTTTCTTCTGCTTCACTGACTTGTACTTGCTTTCCTTCTCACTGACCTTAGGGATCACCCCTTCATTTTTGTGAGAATGTACAACAAAACTGGTCAGCACTATTGGTCATCTGAGTAACCTGTTGTTTCTCTGCACATCCACCTTCTATGTGCTGAGCTATTGGGGCATTGACCTGCACTACTGCTGCACGTGCTTTTTGATCTTCCTTTAATTCAAAGGTGTATATTTCTTTCCACATGACCACCCGTCCCTCTCTTCCATTATATAGTTGTGAGGAACATGAGTAAAGAAACATTTTTTCCTGATTATTGTTGCTTTAAATATGTAGGCAGTCTAAATCTGGTTACGGTCTGTGAGCTTAAAGAGTCTGGTTTATAGTCTGACAGTATGGTCAAATATATTTGTATATATTTCTTAAATTAATGAAAATTAGCATAAAGCAGTTTGCATTTGGGTTTTGGTCTGTGTTTTTTTGTTTGTTCCAGTTTTTTTGTTGGTTTTGGTGTTTGTTGCTTTTTTTTTTCTTAAAGTAGTTTTAGGGAAAATCACTTTATAGCACTTGGAAGCCCTTGATTCTTTTCTTTGAGGATGCAAATGGTATGTTTACTCTTGCATTTAATACTAAACACAAAAAGGTTGAATTTAAGCAGTGAATTCTCCTCCTTTCTTTAATTCCTTGAGAACCCCTTAAGGTGATCATTCTGTTACAAAATCAATATCCGAAGAAACCCAAGTATCACTGCTTGATTTGGGACTAAGAAGGGTGTTGCATTTAGCAGGAACAGAGATTTTTATGTTTCATTGCGTACAATAAAAGCAATTGTGAAAAGCTCTGATGATGGGACACAGTTATGTTTTGCCTTAAAGTAAAGCACAGTGAGGGGCTATGTTCAGGCTGTGAGCTTCTTAGAAAAAGCTGGGATTTCTGAAACTGCTCTAAACACTCTGTAAATTTGGAAGTCAAGTAAAATCTTCTAAGCCAGTAAAGTCTTTTTAGCAATAGAGGAATAAAAGACTTTCAGTATAAATACATCTTGTGTATTAGGTATTACGTATTAGGTATCTTGGAAACTGCTTCTTCTGTTAGCAGCACATTAATGTAACACATCTAGGGCCTTTCATATAGCTTGGCAATTAAGATAGTTGGGCCAGACTAACTGCATTGAGGTTCTTTCCAGGAGTGAAAATATCTCTCCTCCTTACCACCTGAGGAAATTAAGTTTTTTGGTGTCATGTCATTCAGAGTGTTTTTCCTTTTGGCATACTAACTGAAAGAACCACCTTTAATCCTTCTTCTGGAATTTTCGTACTATTTGCTTTATGCTGCAGTGCTCTATTGTCAGATTCAGTCATAAAGACCTCCAAAAATTGTTTTACAGGAGAATAAAGGGAGCATGCTGTCCATGGGACCATTCTTGTGATGGCAAGTGATCTTTGCTCTCAGAGGGAAAAAAAGGGAGAGGTTTTTAGATCTTGGCAACTGCTTTGCTTTTTTAAAATCTAGCTAGATTTAAATACTCAAATCCTTTCTTGCTAATCCACCACTCCATGGTCTCTGTAAGCAAAGACCCCTGTTTCTGTGCAAGACAAGAATTTTTTTGTACAGATCTAATAGTTCTCTGCTTCATCTATTACTTGAATAATTCTTACAAAATCAGCCTCAGTCTGCTTCATCTTCTGTTTTAACTGACAGTGACTAATTTGCAGAACGAGCATGCCTGCCCTAGTTTGCATTCAAGGGCATTAACTAATCTAGTTAACAAACTAATCTAGGTTTACAGAAGCCAAAGAGAACAAGCAGCAAAGGAACAGTTGAGACTGAACACCTTCCCGCCATGTGGACACAGTTCTCTTGGGTTTTCCTTTGCAGAGAATTGAGCTTTATCTCAGACTCACAAAATTCTTGGTTTCATCATTGCTCGATAAGGTACAGGCAACAGTGAAAAGGAGCACAAACTGGAGCTCCACACAAATGGATTTCAGAAGTCTCAATGTGTCTTCAATGAAGGACCTCGAAGCAAATTTATAAAATGAAAGGCTGACTTGGCAAGAATTTCTAATCCTTTTGAAAAATACTTCTAAAAAAAGGAGTATTAGAGAATGAAAGTTCAAACTGCCTACATTGCAGTATACAAATCAGTAAGCAGGTCACCTGCTAGTCTCCTTGTCCCTGGTACATGGCACTAATATTTTCTCCCTTAGGGATATGTACAGTATCCTAAATCCCTGGCAGAGTGCTACCCTTTTTTTAAAGTTGTTTGGGTTTTGTTTTTGTTGGTTTTTTTTTTTTGGGGGGGGGGGGGGGGG
>WBMV01009147.1:1156133-1340854 GCA_013396655.1 Campylorhamphus procurvoides | reverse complement strand
TTTGCCTTTTTTTTTTTTTTTTTTTTAATCCAGCGTAGAAATATCTGGCTAGTATAGAATATGTGGCATGAATAGATCTCAGCAGTACTTTTCAAAGAACAGTGCTAAAAATATTAATTCTTTTGAGGTTAGATATAATGCTGAGTTTATGAAGCTTTTGAAAGATCACTGGTGGAATGACCAATATGTAAAAATTCTGCCCAGTGGACTGCACTACTCAATAGTTATGAAATAAAGCTCCATCACTGAAACAAAATGTAAAAATTCTTCCTTTAGGTTCAGAGTTTTTTTGACTTAGGAGGGTAGTTACGCAAAAAAACTCCAGGATACTAACCCCAGTGTACCCTCTGTGAGTGCCTACTAAGCCTTTTGAACTGCGAATACAACGAGACAGGCAGCAGAAGTAGTGAAACAGTGTTTTCTGGAGGGTTTATAGGAACCAACTGTATGCAATTTGTTTAAATTAGTGGTGAGTGGCACTACATTAACAATTGTCTTAGTGCTAGTAAGTAGGAGTGTCTGGAGTGCAGCAGTTTGTGTACTCAACTCGTATCTGTGCTGCAAGAGAAGTCAGATCTTTCAACATGCCTAATGCTTTCATAGCAAAAGGATGGAGCTGAAGCTTTTCTGCTCAGATACTTTTACAAGCTCTTTTTTATTTTTTTTTCTGTTTTGTTCAGAACTGGGCAAAGTGTTACCACTGTTTGTTGAAGTTAATAAATTAGCTGTTGCTCCTATATTTCCTGTAATAACCCTGTTAAAAGGCACCATTTCTGTCAGAATATCCCATGGCTGATGACTGGGGGGATTGCTCTTGCCTCTAGATGTAGTTATCTAATTAGAGAGTCTTCTGTTACAGAGCTCTTTAACCTGTATTTCCTCTTCCTAGCCCAAAGAGGACATAAAATCACAGAATGGTTGGGGTTGGAAGGGACTGCTGGAGATCATCTACTCTAACTCTCCAACTAAAGCAGGGTCACCTAGAGTGGATTGCATAAGATCACATCCTGTCAGGTTTTGAGTATCTCCAGAGGTGGAGACTTGAGCATAGGAAAATTACTTTTGCCAGTGCCATGACCTCTACTACAGTCCCTCCACTTATTCTTCTTCTTCCTCTTTCACGTCTCTCTCTCCATCTTCCTTTCAGATGAAAATCCTGCTTTACAGTGCCCAGTGGGGAAACTTTTCCACCTGTGGATGGGATTTGGAGCAAAGCTTCCTCACTACCCTCTCTGCTTCTATGGGTACCATACGAAGCTCCTGTCAGTTCACACCCTTTGCTGTAGTGTGGGCTGTCAGCAGCACTATGTGTTTCTGCATATTTAACCTCTAGGACATCTGCTGTACTCTGTAAGAGATCTCATGGTCTTGCTTCTACACTTCTCTTTAGTGATGAGGAGAAGAAAATGGTGGTTTCTTTCAACACCATAGTGGCAATGACCATCATCTTTGAAGCACAGTGTGTGGCACAGTCACCTGATGAGTTTCAGCATAAAGATGTTTCCTAACAGGAGAAACCTTTTCTTTAGGAGTGAAGAGATTTTGAACTTCTAGTTTATGGTACTGTGGGGCAAATGCTGCGCTTCTGAGAACAAGATCCACTCTGAGCAAGTTAGGGTGGATTTGAATAACAGATGGGAAGGTAAAAGGGCTCTGAAATTTCTCTACAGAGAGCACAAGATCTTCTCACTATAGCATCCAAGTTGTGTGCAGAGGGATTTGCATGAGTGGACTTCTGTGAGTGGAGGAGAGGGAGAAAGAACAAAGCCAGTAAATCCACTGGTACCCAGATGTCCAGCAAATGAGCTTTGCATTTTTGTCACTGGCAATCAAAATTTTTGGGCCTTATTCCTGAAATTTCTTCTCTTCTACAAAACAAAATTAGTTTTAATTTTATTATAAAGAGTCTTTCTGTTCTTCCATGTACTATACTGACAGTATTCACTGTGTACTCCTGTCCTTGCTCTTCCAGGTTCATGCGTGCCACGAGATTACTAAAATGTTACAAAATTACTTGTTTTGATTCTTCTTCCTCATGTAGCAGCCATTTCAGCTGTGTTCACTCGACTTTACTCCATTTTTGGCAATACTGTAATGATGATTTATGAAGATAATGTCTAAACAGAAGTCAAATAGTAATATTTATGATGGATGTACAAGGACCTGAAAGAACACTCACAGGACAATTTTAGTACTACTGCCCTGATATTTCATAGTTTGGCAGGTACAAATAAGCATGAAGGATTTTTCAGTGGATGCTAGTTCAATTAGATTTTGTTTTTTTGCAGGCAATTTTTAGTTTAAAAATTCTAGTGATAATTTGAGAAAAAAAATAGGTTAATACATTATACAAATTCCCATTCTGCTTTAACAGATCTCAAAATACTCTTAAAGTGTAATGCTAACAGTGGGATCAGGATCATGGCATAGTTGTCATATCTTGGAATATCTGTGTTACAAAAATATTCCTTTTGTTTAGATCATACAACTCCAGACCAAGAGTCTTTTCAATAAGTTGGAGCATTGCCCTTGGCTTGGAAGAATGTTGGGGAGAAAATTTCCCTATGATTATTTAATAAATGGGATCTCTTCAGGTAGCAACAATATAAAATGGAAGGTGCCACTTGCCCATTTGGTTTTTAAAGTTAATATTAACATTCAGTTTCTTAACCAGCCTTTCCCAACTGTATGGTTTACCAATGCATTTCAGGATGTTGATAGGTTTAATGAAGAGCTCAATCATTTCAAAATCATATTAGTTCAATAATAGCAGGCTCAAGGCACTGTCTGTGTCTCCGTCTTTACCCAATGAAGATGCTAACTGCAAATTCACTGTCTTTAAGATTAATTCACAGAATCACAGAATAACGGAATATGCTGTGTTGGAAGGGACTCACAAATCTCATCAAGTCCAACTCTTGGTTCTGCACAGGACCATCCTCAANTGATGCCCCCCAGGACAGGGTTGGCCCTCCTGGCTGCCAGGGCACTGCTGACTCACATTCAACTTGCTATCGACCAGGACCCCCAGGCCCCTTTCCATGGCACTGCTTTCCAGGATCTCATTCCCCAGTCCATGCAAACATCCAGGGTTGTCCCATCCCAGGTGCAGAATTCCACATTTGTCCTTATTGAACTCCATATGGGTGGTGATTGCCCGGCCCTCTAATTTGTGGAGGTCTCCCTGAAGGGTCTCCTTGCCTTTGAGGGAGTCACCAGCTCCTCACAGTTTTGTGTCATCTGCAGACTTGCTTGGTATCCCTTCCAGTCTGCATCCAAATGTTCCTGCAAATAATTGTTGGATTTATCCTTCAGAAAGTAAGAAACTATTATATTATTTCTATATTATTTCTGAGGTTTCTTTTTTCCTCTGCTCTTGGATACTGGAACAAAAGTGTTGCAAATTGCCTTTTCTCCCTCTCCACAGGTTTGGGCTCTTCCTAGCTGTTATTGTACCATAAGAGGCTTAAATAGGGACTGATTTTACTGTATCAACTGACTCACAATAAAATATGCTCATACCAAGCCGCACACTGCATGATCTGTGCCACCATATAGGGTCTC
This sequence comes from Campylorhamphus procurvoides, assembly GCA_013396655.1. NCBI lineage: Eukaryota > Metazoa > Chordata > Aves > Passeriformes > Dendrocolaptidae > Campylorhamphus > Campylorhamphus procurvoides. The sequence continues at coordinate 1,337,290 of WBMV01009147.1, read as the reverse complement.
AGGCTGCAGTTCTGAAAAACTTTATATGCAAAGATGTCAATTCCTACAACTCACAAGCTCATGTCTCATTTGACATTTTTTCATTCACATGCCATTTGATAAGTAATGCAGAAAAATATTTCTTACATGCAAGTCTGAGGAGACACAAGAACCACTGAAATTGCTGGGCCGAAGTTGTCATTCATGTAAATAGGTGAAGCTCCATTGACCTGTTGAGGATTTTCTCTTTATAAATTGGCATTAAATGCTGTATATTTTTTTCTAAAATATCTGGTCATGGAGTGGCCTAATGTAACACATAATTAAGTAATAAAATGCAGCCATATAAAGGCAGGAAACATATGCATGTCAAGGAGAGGACAAGCCACTTAAGAAATAAAATTAAAGATTTTAGGGGTATTTTTATTATCCAAACTAAGAGAAATGTACATGTCTAATAAGCAGCATGAAAGTAGATGAAAACTGAAGTCTATTAAATTTCTTTCTTTTAGTAGTATTATAGCCTGAGATGATTTTACTTATATAACTGGGGAAATACTTTAGTAGCAATTGTACTTTCAGTAGGAAATAAGGAAAATATTCCATCTTAGCAATGCCTTTGAAATGCTAGAAATTACTCACTGTTTACTCTAGCTAACCTTGATCCTAAGTAAATTTTTATGTAAATTTCTATCTTCATCAGTCTTTGAAATTGTTCCAGAGGTAATAGGAAGGTAATGCTTCAGTTGTCTTATCAGTGGCTTGTTCTCTGTTATTAAATAAATAGGCCACAGCACCTGTAGGAGTGGAGGCACTGACGTCATGGTCATATATATCTTCACTTTTAGAACCAAGATTGGAAACCTATCTTGCTTGAAATATTTTTTCAGGGACAAAAAGGATTAAGAAAAATACCATCATACAGTTAAAGTTTTGGATGGTCATTGTTCTTCATCCCAAGACCTCACAGCACTTACTGTTTTCTGTCCAAATTCAACTTCTCCCTGGGCAAAGGATAAGGTTCTACTATCTAGTGCCTCTGCTTTATTGGCATAGAATTGCCATGGTTTTGGAAAAAAACACTAAAAATATGTGCTGACTGTGCAAAATACATCTGAAGAAAATCCCTGTACAGTAATGTGCACTCATTTAAATGGTGCTATTCATATGGTAAGAGTGAGATTATACTTTAGTTCTGCACTTGGCATACAAAGGGCAAAGTAGTGCTTAGCTGATTCTCTCCCTTGTCTTCCTGCAGATTGGCTGGCACAAACTTATTTCTTCTATTCTGGGCATAGAGGGATGTCCAGGAGGTTGATTCTCCACAAGGTGGGAAAAGCCCACCTGCATCAGGCAGAAGGCTAGAGGCAGAGCTGTGGGCTGCAGGAAGTGGAATAGTACCCGATTTCTTCTAATTACAACAAACCCATCTCTGGTGTCACACGGAGCGCTGAAATTCTGCTTATTAAAAAGGCACCTAATTCACAGATTCCTAATGGCATGTGGGAAGCAACCTCAAAGCCAGTACTCTGCTTTAGTATAGATAGCAATTAACTGACAACTCTACCTCAATTTTTTTTTTAATATTTTTTTGATGTGTTGTTAGATGCTTCCTGCTCCTCATTCATTTGTCCCTGTGGTGTATCGGGAAGTTCTACTTAAATACTCCTGCTTTCCTCATTTCCTCCCCTCATTTGACAACGTACACTACTGCCAAATGTTGCAGAAATTAAAATTTACAGGATGTGATTTCAAATATTTGACAAAGAGTGATTACAGACTTCAAATGGCCACTACTTGTAGGTGTAAGCAGGTAGATGAATGGTGAGGGCTTTTAGCATCTGTTCTCTCAGAATTTGAGCTGTAACTCACGCAAAGTTGGTCACATACAATATTTAACAAGTGGAAGCAAAATTACCTGTTCTGTTTCATTTTGAGCATCTGTTCAAAACTGGATGTGGTTGATATCCAAATGACTTGAATACAGCATGTGCAATATGTGCAGAAAGACCAGGATGTATTTTTGACTGCTGTTGCTTGAATCAGGGCAACTTTGGCAATCAGCAAGGTGGGGGAACAAACAAACACCTCCTTCCTGTTGCAGAATTGAGATAACTCCTTTTTCTAGTATTTCTTTTATTTTCTTTTAAGATCACTTCCTTGACTATGGCTACGGCATGAAGCTAATGCATGGGCATATGATGTAAATAAACATCTTCACTGCAGACATGCATTGCTTGTCTGACTGTCTAGTTTCCTGATTCAGATTAAAAATGCTGTTCAACGTTGACCCCAGGGGGCTGACACGTGAGTGGGAGAACAAAGAAAAGAAGTCATGCTCCAGTTTCTTTGGCTGCAACCTTCCGTCCATGAGCATGTGAAAGAAAATTGCCCAGGAGTCATAAGCATCTCTCTATCTGATGTGGGGATAATGTTGACAATTCTCCTATGTTTAAGCTACTGGATCTGCAGCAAGATACCGACAGCCTCAGGAGAAAAATTAGCCAAAACCTCACCATAGAAAGTGTCTCAGCTGATGAAAACTGAAAGGGTTTCTTTCACATCAGTGATGCTGTGGAGATTTGCTTCTGTCACAACAGCACTTACTTCCTAGAAGGACTGCCACATAATATAATATCTGAAACAAGTGCATTACCTTCTTTTTTTCTGTATGAATAGAAGTAATCAAAAGTGCACCAGAATATTTTGTAACTGTAGTGATTTTAAGGAGAAAGGAGTAGAAGTTTTTGGCTGATTTCATTGATAATTCCAAGCGTTTGAATCTTTTTGAGGAGGGAAAACACTATAAAGATAATTAATACTGTGGAAATAATCAGATGTGTTGTGCTTTTGATTTTTTTTCCCCTTTAAAATTAGCTCCTTTAAATGCATTTAGTGATGTGCTGAAGGCTCTGAGAGAACAGGGCATAACCAAGAGCTTTGTATTCCTTTGCTTACATGGTATATAGAAATTCCAGGTTGCAAATCTGGGGTTTTTTAGTTGCACTATAGAAAATTATATAAATATCTCCAATAAAAACCAATTGTTTTAATTTGTTGTATCTGTCCCTGATCATAAATTATTATGCAGGTGTTAATTAATATGTCCAAAATTTCTATGGGCTAAAAGAGTCTTACTAACCTCTATTCGGAAATAAAAAAAGGAGGACTAGAAAAACATAATGATTTAACATCCTTGTATAATGCTATTTCTAAGAATACAAATTTATTTTTCTATGCCTTGACCTTAAAACCATTCTTTGCTCACTAGTCTTCATACTCTGGCATCCAAATATCTGAAAAAAAAAAATAGCTCTCAGGGCTGTGAGGCAAGTTAAACCTGGTGCATGTAACCATAGTGCTTGTTTTCAGCTTGTTTTTGTTGCTGCTTGACAATATTTGTCAATACATCATTAAAACAAACAAAAAATTAAAATTCATTAAAAGGAGTTGCAAGATCAAGCATACAAATGTTAGGTCTAATTGACTTTAGAAAGCTGTAATGCTTTAACTACCGTAGCAGGATTAAATCCTGTACTTTGTAGAGTGTTGTACCAGGAAGGAATAAGAAGCCTGGGTATGAAGCAACCTTTGGTTGCTAGAGCATTTACCTTCTTAACTGACCTCCATTATTTGTATTAATTTTGTTCAACTAGGGCTTTAATGACTTGATTGCCTATTGGTTTTTATTCTTCATCCTCTCTGTCTGAGCACTGGAGCTGTGCAATAGGGAGTAGCTCACATGCAACTTGGAAAAGGGTTTAGGAGCAACTGGAGAGAAAATCCTCCTTGCTCACCAATCAAAATCCTGGGCTGAAGCATGGACAGCACAACCAGAGATTTTAGCTGCTGAATTCTAGTAAGTCTATTATAAAAACACAGTCTGAGGTTTTCTGTGGTGCTTTTACAGATGTCTGCTCTACTTAACGGATGCACTAGACCTTTTCAGAGGAATGACAGATTTTTTTTAAATATGGGCAAGACGTTTCCAGACAGCTCAAGCTGACACTAATAAGTCTCAGGAGGACTTATTAGCTCAGGTGTGATTAGAAATCAAGCTGTCTGTGTGTACTCGTGCTGCACCATGGCCAAGTGAATAATGTTTCCTATTACGTGGTGTACTGAAGAGTGCAATACATAAACATTCAAGTAGCTCCAACCAAAGCTGTCTAGACCCATTTGAAACTGGTGCTCACCTGGAGCTATAAAATCCCCCATGAATGCAAACTGATGCCAAGTACTTCATGTCATCTTTTTACTGGTGTGAGTATAACTGAGGAGAGGATATGTCCCCTCTGTTTACAGAAAGTAGTTAATGCAGGTTCCAGTTTGTTAGCATGAGTTCAACATCCAAACCCCTCTCAGGGTTGAGGACTGCCACCTGGTTAACTACAGAGGCTTTGACAAGAGAGAGGGTTGAAGTTGCTGTTTGAGTTTACAGCTACTGTTTGTAAACTGACAAAAGTATGCAGGATTCATAGTTCATTTGTTCCCAGATTTTCTTTGTTTTTCTATTGTTTCCTGGTTTAGCGCTTACATGCCAACATGACCAGGCACCAACAAGAGTTTTCTTTGTGGCAAAACTTTATGCTCTCTTTTTATGAACTACAAACTAAGTGAACTATGGTGACCATGTAACTTAAAGCTGTAAGAGGATAATAAAATATGAAAGGTGGTGTTTCACTGCAGAAGTAGATAGATTTTATTTATGACACTGGAAATAGCTTATTAGTTTGGGCTTTCTACCCCCAAATAGAAAGTCATTATGGAAGGCTTATTTTTGTCATAGAATCATAGTAGAATATGCTGAGTTGGAAGGGACCCATCAGGTTCCTCAAGTCCAGCTCCTGGCCCTACACAGGACAGCCCTGAGTATCACATGATGGGCCTTTGAGTATTGTCCAAATGCTTTTCGGACAGTCTTGGAGCTGTCACCATTTCCCTGGGGAACCTGTTCCAGTGCCCAAACACCCTCTGGGGGAAAACCCTTTTTCTAATATCCAACCTAAACCTCCCCTGACACTCCCTCAGGTCCAGTCACTGGTCTCCACAGAGATCAGTTCCTGCCCCTTCTCTTCCCCTCACAAGGAAGTTGCAGACTGGAATAAGGTTTCTCCTAAGTCTCCTCTTTTCCAGGCTGAACAGACCAAGTGATCTCAACCGCTCCTCCTATGGCTTCCCCTCAAGGCCCTTCACCATCTTCATTGCCCTCCTTTGGACACTCTCTAAGAGCTTAATTACTAATTGCTTAATGTTTGTCAAATGTACATAAGCACCTCTGTATCAAACTACTGAAATAAAATCAGTGAAGCCATTGCAACTTGTCTCTTTGTTCACTTTCTGAAATGAAGCCCGAGTTTTCCACTGTTGTTCTTTTCAGAAGGTGTTATACAAACACACCCAGGACATTGTATGGAAGTCCTGAAACAGGGTTTAATTTTTTTTTTAACTATTATTTTTAAATAGTAGCTTCAGTGTCAGATATTCACACTAAGCAAAGTACAGCATTCAAAATTCCACCTGAAATATTGTAAAGAAAATGTAACCAATTTGATAGAGCTTTTCTCACAATACTATTTGGCAGTTTACAAAATGCATATTTATGGAATGAAGAATATATACCTTTGGAACCGAAAGAGAAGGGAAAGGAGAGCTTTTAGTTTTACCTCAGACACACAGAGGTGCATAGTTTGTTTTGTGTTGATTGCCTATTGGTTTTTATTCTTTGTCTTCGCTGCCTGAGCACTGAGCTTTGGTTGAGGGCTGGAGCTGTGCAGCAGGGACATGTGCTGGAGAGCCTGCTCATTAAGCCATGGGTACCAGGAAGGCACTGAGGAAGGCAGAGTGAAGGTGAGATGAAGACAGGCTGCTGTGTCTTACTGGAAGTTTCTGAGTGTTGTGAGGGCTCAGTGATTGGGAAGATGGCTCAAGAGGGCTTACTCATGCTTGACTGGCAAGAAATTTCTGAGGCAGGTTTGAGCTGGGGGTAGGTTTGAAAGGCAATGTCACGTGCAGCAACTTGGCAGGTAAAGATGCAGACTGGGTCCTTCTTCTTGAGCTGAAAGTGTTTCTTGTTTCTTACTTTGATGTCACTGGAGAAACGGGATGGGTTGGGTGGTCCCATGTGAGCGCTGGATGCAAGAGGCCAAGTTATGAGCTGAGACTGCTATATAAAATACGTGTTTGGCAGCCCTGGTCACAGTCTGAAATACAGCATTTGTCATTCAAGCTTTCAAGAGGTGAAAGGTGAAACAGCAGCAACTGAAAACCAAATTCTTTTTCAGAGTCAGAAAGGTAACGCCCAAATCTCCTACCTCAATCTTCCTGCAATGCCTTGGTTTCCACGCTCAGAAAGTATAGCCCAGTCACTCTGGCAAACATGAAAATCTTTGTTCACTACAGCTCTTACACTCAAGCCTGCATGGCAATTCTGTCTTTAGCCTTCTGACACCAGTTGTGTAGGTGAGCCAGAGCAGGTCATCTGTTTATGCCTAGATGTCTAACATCCTGTCTCCTTTCCTGTATGGTGATCTGAGTACTCTGAACTCAGGCTAAGGGCATGTAGGGGATATATAAAAATGCCCCAGAGGTTGACGTCCATAAGCTTTGATTAAGCAGTTTGGGGCCTTCTAAATATTTTCTGGGGAAGTAGGTGGAAGAAGAGGAATAACTGTAGGGAAGCGTTCTATTTCACGCTCTGGCTGTTTAAATAAAGATGAAACTAGCAAATTCCTTTTTCACTCCTATTACTGTTTTTCTCTTTTTGCTCCTAACTCCCAAGCAATGTGAAATAAAATGTTACAGTTTCAAAGGAAAATTGGATTATACTCACTTGGAGGGAGGGAAGGAAGAAGAAAACAGGCTTTATATTTTGACAGAATTCAATCCAGAGTTTAAAAAAAATAAAATGAATAATTTTGCAATATTTTGTAAGACTGTGTTTTCTAAAGACACAGCTAATCAGATATGCATGCAAATTTAACACGGGTTGCCAACTCCCATAATTTTTTTTTCCTTTTTTTTTTGCTACAATTATGCGGCGTAAAAATTGGCCTCTTGTGAGAAGTTGCTGACAGCTCAGCAGTTCTGCTTCAGTGCTGGCTGCAGAGGGTGGGATGGCTGCCAGTGCAGGAGAGTGGAAGATGGCTTTGGACTGGTGTGCAGAATGCTACCAGCTGAGGCAGGTGTTGCACAGCCTGCACCAGTTTCTGCTGTCCCAGGAGTGACAACCTGTGGCGCAAACCAAGAAGCCTGCTGCATCTCCTCACCCAGCCTTTCCCTTTACATAGGGTGAAGTGGGAGAAAGGAGGAGAGGAGAACATGTAGCGAATGCCCAGAATCTCTGTATTTCCCTGTATTGCTCCCTGTTTGGATGTAATCAGATCCCAGAGGAGAAAAGGTGAGGTGTGTAAAGGGCTAAGAACATTTTGGAAATAATATCCATGGGGTAAGAGGGCTAGTCATCTGGGCCTCAAATTGGGTATGCTGTGTGGAGGAAGAGGAAGACAAAAGTTTTAGGGATGGGAAGCTGGGCAAAAGCAGTTGTCCAGTGATAGAGTTCATCTCTGCCTGGGAGGGCAATAGGCAGCAGACCATGCAGGAAGGAGGCAGTGGAAGTTCCTCTGCCTTTTCACAGAAGCAGAAATATGGATACCTCTATGGAAGGCTTTCCCCAAACCCTTCAAAATGAAAAGAGATGACCCTTGCAAAAATGGCTAAAGCCAAGATAAGGCTACACTGTTCAGTGTTGTGACTGATTTTGCTTGTGCGTTATAATCTTGTGAGGTTGGCAATGCTACGTGTGCATATATATATATACGCCTCCCTATATAATTTAAGAAAATTTGCAAATTGAAAGAAAATGGGAGGCCATAAAGCATTTTAGAGTATTTCTCCATTACTGTGATACTTAAGTGATGAAGAGGCAATTATACCTTTATTAATTTCATCCCTTATTTATTGGTATTTTTTACAAAATACGTAATTACCCCTTCTGGATATTAGTCTCTACTGATATCCTATACACACCTTTATTGCATTTAGAAGACAGATATGGTGTAGCTCATTTTTCTGTTATATTCATTATTCTGTTACATATGTGTGTATATATATATATATATGTATATCAAGAACAAATCTTGATAGGCAATATTCTTGCCTATAGTAAGTTCTGCTGAATGACTATGCAAGCCAACATAGTCTGTACAGAGATTTGGCTGATACAGATGATTTGGTTTTGTGCCAAATAGTGTCTGGAAGACAGACTTTCATGGCCTCTCTTGTCTCATTACAGGGTCCTTCCTGGTTCAGTGGTCAGACTGGTAAATTCAAACCATGGTAGACAGCCAGTAGAACCAGCTGAAATGAAGAACACTTGTCATTTTTAGCAGGCTGCAAATACGAGGGAGTGAGAGCTAGGTGGTAAACAACTTGGAGTAATGCTAGGCTGACTTCTTTACTGCTGTGTACCAGTGTGAGGCTTCCTGCATTTGTGCAAAGCACAAATACCAAATGTGGTCTGTCTGCTTACTGCACTCTGGTTTAGCATGGTTGTGAACTGCGTGAGTTACAGGATGAGGGCTGGTGACTGAAACAGTGTATGGGCTGGAGATGTGCCACAAGGACCTGAAGCAAACTGACTTCATTGCTGTGTGGTACTGTCCTCTTCAACCTGACACTGTTCCCCCAAGGCTGTGGGATGGAGGCTGGATGTGTAGTACGGCGTCTGCGGCACCATGCTCTAGCTTCAGGCTCAGAGCCCACGTTACGCCCAACCTGGAGCTGTTACGCCTCCTGAGTCTCTACCTAATAGGGAACATCCCATTATGTTAGCTTTTTGGGTGTTGCAGAGGAGCGTTGTCACATGTTGCAACTGAAGTGGTGAGAATTGTTGCTCGAGCTATAATTCCCAAAGTGTGAATGTTTTGAAGTGCTAATTTTAAAGACCAAGGATTTGAAGACTATTTTTAACTTAAAGACTTGATTCTCTGTGCTAGGAAACTAAAGATGGATACAGTCAAAGGATGTTATAAATACAGCATGCCTATTCTAACTCCTTGCTTTCTATTCTGATCATGCAGTGAGTATTCAACCTGAGTGATTTGTATTTTAGGGCAATGTTGACTTTTTTGCAAGTTATAATTGAAATTAAAAAAAGAAAGATGTAAAACCTCAACTTTGTAGTAGGTGTGTGGTTAAATTATGTCTTGGAAAAAGAAGTGGTTCCGAAAATCATGACTGGCACTGCAGCCTTTGTACATATTTTAAAAGGGTCTTTGAGGGCAGAGAGCATATCAAAGCTGATGAATACAAAATGGATCACTTATGTATTTGCTATGAAATTATGAATGCTTGTCACTAAATGTGTGTCCTGGCAAGACAGTAGCTTATAGTTTTCATTTACAAAAACAGAAGAGAAGTATAATTACCTTCATTTCATGTCAAACACCCTGTATTTTTCTTCCTTAGAATTTTATAGTCAGATTTCAAGTGTATATAGCTACTTGGATTTGTGGTCAAAGACAGAACAGAACTTGATGCAGCTGTTTCATTCTTATTTCCTGCTGTAGGTAGTTAGAATCTGTTCAGGAGAGCATGATTATTCATAGAAGTAGTTACAAAAACTTTTTTTAAATATTTACTGGAGTATATTAATGAAAAGTAAATGTGGAATTCAGACTCATGAATGGACATACTGCACATCAGATGAGCTATGCTTGTGTAATCAGCAAAAGACACTTTCAGCTTAAGATCTGTCGAATGAACTTTAATTTTGAGCAGCTTATTAAATGTCTGTAGGAGAGGACACAGATGCATAAAACATGCTCAAAAGAATTTTGAACAATGAATGCATTTATAGAAAACATGTTCTGTTCCTAGGCAATTCTTGTTGAGTAATAAGTGCTAAATTTGACTTAATTGCTGGCTATTATTATTCCTTACTGTTTCATGTGGTAAAACCATTGAAAATGACCCAATTTAGTGAATTGAGGATTAAATGAGAAGAAAGTGAAATAGCAAGGATGATTTGTTTCATTTTGTGTTGAGAAAAGCTTTCTAATCCACTGTGTAAAATTAAGGTGAGTGCAAAATATCTTCATAAACCTTCTCTGAAAAACTGACGTACTTTAATCTATTTTAATGGCATGAGATCAGATGGAGCAGTGCAGTCAGTATGTGCAACCAGCAGTGAGACTGTGAATCCTGCTCTGAGTTTGTACCCAAGATGCCCCATTTGATCCAGTTCTAGCTGGGTAGTGGATCACTAGGTTTTGGGAAACAAGGGGGTTCAGGTGCTATAGGAGCTCTCTTGGCCATAGAAACCAGCATGTCTTAACTAAGATTAGTTGCCTTAGACTGGCATGGTAAAAAAATTAGGTTGTATGTAGGTAGTGAATACATCCCTAACTGCTTTACTAGTTCTTTTTTCTGTGAACACATGCACACGTGGATGGGCATGTACAAGATACGGGAAAATCCATAGTGGCATACAAAATCTATAGCTAATTTACCACATTCTTTCCATAGGAAAACAGTACTGATCACTTATTCCACCTGAGTACAGACACAGTTTCCTCTTTCATTGTTGTTCTTTTCAGAAATGCATTAAATAGTATTGTTTAGCATGACAGTAAATAAACAAATTAACAACAGAATTAATACAATATAATAATAGATAATACACATTATAATTTAACTATTTAATCTTTTTTCTAAGATAAGAATTGTATGTTGTCAAGCTAACTGTTCTGACTTCTCAGAGACAGTCATATGGGTTGTTAGAGAAGATTCAAAGAAATGCATTTGATTCAAAGGCTTATATTTGAAGTAGAAGGTGAGCCCCATATCTGATGCTGATAAAATTTACTGTGAAAAATTTTATTGTAGAAACTTCCATGCTACCACAAGGGTGAAATTATTTGCCACATCCTCACTGCTTTTGAACTCTTAGATGTCTAGATGCTCAGCCATTGAGATCTTTATAGATAGGACTTAGGCCCTTGAACCTGATTTGCATGGAAAGTGCATGGAAAAAACAAATTTGATAATCAAAATGGGTATGGAGATGTGCTCTGTTAAGATGTGCCACTTGGTATTCACTCTTCTGTATAGATTAAGTTGATCTGCAACTGAGTGGTGATGAAAGTGCAAACATGCTAGGGAAGTGCAGAACTCACCAGCTAAGAAAAAAATGAAACACAGTTTCAGTTTAGTAAGGAAAATCAAATAAACTCTATTATCATCATTTCTCTAGACAAACCAGTATCCACCAAGCTTTTGTGCTGCTGGTCTCTATGTATGAATATGGCCATGCACACATATGTGTGTATATGCATCATGTATATGTATATACATACATGTATATATATATATATATATATATGTAAATACATAATTTCTTAAAATCCAGTCTGGAAGGCAATATGAAGAATTAAATGGGATTATATGTGCCATCAGCTGTGTGTATGCAGGGCTATATGGCAGAAGGTAGTCTTTATGGTTCTATGCAGTTTAATTATGCACTGCTGCCTCTGAACACAATACCTGTACGTGGTTTGACATGTCAAGAGTGCAATTAAAAGATTAGTTATTCCTACCTGGTAGGAATTGAAAAAGGAGGGTGAGCCTTATAGAATTTAAATTTATAAGTGTGTACAACTGCAGATTTGATATAAATGAGTGTAGTTATAATTCAGAGTCTTTCGATAACATTTTCTGTTCATGCAATTAGAAGAACAGTAACCTTTGTGTGAGTCCTTCTTCAAGAATGTCTTCCTTAGGGAGAAACTGAAATCCCTATTTTAATTCCCAGGCTTAATTACTGTTGCGTGTAGCCTACATGGCAAACCTCTCCTTTTTGTCTGTCTTTACTTTTGCATTAATTGTTGGAAAAGATGTCTTCTTTATATAGCTAGGTGAAAAGTTGCAGAACAGAGAAGCATCCCTCCACAGCTGATACAATATTAGATAACAAATTAACAGGCTTTCAATAAGTAATCATCAAAAAGGCTGAAGCTCTAATTTTCAGTTTCAAAAGCCTGCATTTTTCTTAAGTGCAGGGATCTTGTTGGGCAGTGTGCCAAGATGTTGATTTAATATAATCTGGAATAACTAGTCTAGATCAGAGGGAAGTCACGAGCATTACAGTAATGTGCAGCTGACATAAGCAAAGAGACCTTTCAGTCTGTGTGTTGGAGCCCTTAACCACAGACAAAATAGCTTCTCTTGTTAGTGCCTTAACCTTATGTTCCTTATGTGACTGTTGTATAAAAACTGGTAGCATACTAATATTTTAGATGTGTTATGAAAATACTATTGTATATTTCCTTTGCTCTATTCGTTAGAAGACACTGTTATGTAGGCAAGTTAAGTTCACAGCAAGTTTTGTTTTCTTTTATATTAACTAAAGCTTTTATGGGTTATTTTGTAAGAAAGGACCCAATTATCTTTATCATCGTCTCTTGCTGAGTCCATTCTCTAGGAGACCGTGCAAATAACCAGTTCCTGAGAGTGATACCAAAAGACTCGCATCTAGCACATGAAATCATCCATGGAAGCTGCTTTAAAAATCGCTTACTAGAGGACAGACTCCAAAGACATGATTAATATTGATTTTTTACCTTCTTTTTTTTTTTTTTGGATATGAACATATAACTCAGGTGAATTAAAGATTTCCCTTTCTTCTGAAGTTACAGTTAATAAGGTACTTCTGTCAGGAGGCAGTTTTGGTGCTGCAGCAGAGCTGCATTTACTATATGTGAGGGAGAGGTGGGATTCATACACTGTGATCCATCTGGCACACAGTGTGTGCATCTCCATTACTGACTAGTGCAGCACAGAGGAGGAAGGACAAGACCAATTCAATTTTTTTTTTTTTTGAGGGCTCAGTGTGCGTGTGATGTGTATGTGGGCAATGAAGTTAAGGCCAGTTGCCAATTGTAAGCACCCATGGTGTGCCTAAACTCACAGGCTACCCCAGGAAGTTATTCAGGCTCCATCCTTGGAGGTATTCCAGAGGTAACTGGACAATGCCCCGAGCAACCTGGCATTATCTTGAAGCTGATCCTGCTATGTGTGGGAGGATGGACTATAAACCTTCCGAGGTCCCTTCCAGACCAGATTACACTATGATCCTAATCACTGAACAGCAGCTGATTGCTGTTCACCTTGTCCGGAGGGTGGTCACAATCTCCTACCTGTAGGCATCACCAGCTGCTGTAGGACCCTTGTCCACACGGCAGGAGGGGTTCTCCAGTGGCACCCTGGCACCTGCGTCATGGAACTACTGGGAGCGTGGAGCACACCAGCAGTTCTACGCTAATTTCAACTCAAATACAACCTCTTCTTTATAGTAAATGGTTGGTGTTGGCACTATGCTGCTGAGGGATGAACTGGATCTTAGCATGACTTGGAAAAATCTCAGGGTTTTTCAAAATGCTGTCAGACTGTCATAGATCTGACAGGTCGTTTTTGCCAACAGACAGTGCTGGAATATTATTTCTTACTTTTTTTTTTCTATCCCATTCTTAGTAATTGGAAGCAGTAGGACACAATCTGTTCCATAGTTCATCTAGAAAGCTCTTACACATTGGCAATTCCTGCATTAGGTTAGCCAGAGCTAACTAGTTGCACTTAGAACTACTTTATTTTTTTTCTTCTTTTTTAATTATCAGACATAGATGTTGTTCCCCATGGAGTTCATTTAAATTGTATTTTATTTGCAATAAGTAGTCAAGAGTGGTTTTTCCATTTGGCTTTCAGATGAATATAAATACGGTTCTGTTGCAAAGTGGTCTTCGCTTTAGGCCCTTTTTTATAATATTACACTTAAAATATAAATAATTCAACAGGTAGATGTATCAATAGATGATGACACCTTTGGCCATCAGGCACAAAGAAAATATAATCAATTCTTTTAAATAAGGCACTAATAAACCTGTGAGTTTTTTTCTTTACATTTGCATGTCAGGTGACATTCTGGTGTTAGGATTCTATTCCTTTTATGCATTCTGGTGAAATTTCCCATTTTCACTTTACGCAGAGTTCCTAAATTCAGTTAAATTACAAAAGAAGTATTTTGCCTTAATTTGCTTAAAAACATAGTTTATATATTAGAAGTGAAACGGCTACATGTCCATTATAGCTGATTTAGATATTTTTCTGAATAACATATAATGATATGATTGGTTGAAAACATTATTTACATGTACCTGAATGTCAAAATTTTATATAAAAGCCTTCCTTTTTTTATTGCAACAGTATTCTTCTGTGTTTAAATTCTTATAAATACTATTTTCCTTTTTCTTTCTCAGTACAGTTGTTTATCTTGAGAAAGTGAGATATCAAGCCTTATACAGACTTGGTTCAATACATACTTTTAAGCAGAAATCTTCTAGGCTAGTATTAAGATAATATTGATGCATATAGCAACAGTTTAAGTGACTGATAGTATGCTAACTGGAAAATCAGATATATTTGTAAATATCACATTAAATTGTTTCTAAGTTTTGGGAAGTATAGATAACAGTACATTTGCACCTAAGGCTGTTTCGGTATAGCTTAAATATAAGGGCAGAGATCATAAAGGATAAAGGCTATTGCAAACTTGCTGATGTCTGCACATCAAAAGAGGGTGATCTGAAGAAGTTTCATTCTGTGCAGCACCTCACACAAAGTCTGTTAAGTTCATAACAGGTCTTTAAAATTTCTATGAATTTCACTTCAAGCTTGTGAGCCATAAGAAAGACACTAGATCTGGGGATTTGCGTGTGCTGAACTGCAGATCTGTAATCTACTAATAGCTTTCAATTTATGGTTGGCAGGAGTATTTACAGAAATTGCCAGTGTCTGATAGAAGATTTTGATACCTTGCCATGGAAATATACTTAACGCAGCATGTTAGATTTTTTTTTTGGTTTGTTTTCATGGATTACTTGTTCACGGAAGATAGGAGTATCATCCCAGTTTTGTAAGAAACGGAACTCTTTTTGACAGTCATAGGAGTAAAAGTCACACAGTACTTTATAACACTCAGTATCTTGCAATATCACAGTTTATGTTGTTGGAATAAAATATGACAGGATAAATTGAAAGAGATTTAAACACTCTGTGCCATTATCAGTTCTTGTGTTGGAAAGAGGAGTGGTGAGCAAAGCTTAACGCAATGATGCCAAAGCTTGGTTTCAAGAACAGCTGTTTGTAGTTCTGATGATAAAGCTGATGATAAAGGCAATTCTCACTAGCAAATACTTGCCTGCTTATCAGAGACTTACTGAGCAACTAAGTTATCTAGAAATCTTCACGATCAGGCTGAAGAATTTTAGACTCTTGATTTTAGGATCATTGCTGCATATGAGTCAAGTTTGTTTCCCTTACACATTCAACGACTGGAATTTAAAGTACTAGTATGATGCTCTCATAGAAGTTAATCAGGAAGAGAAAGTCAGGGGTAGGAATACAGTATGCAGGAGAAGTCTATAGTTTTGATTATGTATAATTGCATTGTGATGCCCTGTGTACTACAACTGGTATATTACTTACTCTATATGTAGGCAATATTTACAGTATCCTTTTGGGATGCTTATTTACTGTCTCTTTGAAGCTTGTGGGTATTTCCCAATGTCAGTATTCTGTAATGTTATAATAACAGAATACTTCTTTAACTTGTCAACTAATAGAATTTACATTTTATTTTTAAAAGTGGGACTTTACATATGTTATAATTTTGTAAATGCCTTTGTCTATCTGAATTGTGGGAGACATTGTATCTTTCTATCAGGTCAACCGCTAGAATACATCACATTGCAGAGTGGGGTATTTTGGAGTTCGAAATTTGTGAAGTTTTGTTATCATGTTGGATTATATGTTTGAATCACAATAACATAAAAATAAACTCGAACTACAACCTGCCCCCAACAAAGTACTTTCTGATAACTCTGAAACCTAATCTGCATGTATAGGTAAAAAGAAATTCAGAGATTTGGGGAACACAGCCTCTTCTGTGTCTCGAGTACAGTAAATCCAGCTGTTCAGAAAGTCCTTGGGAAAGAAAAAAAACCACACACACAGAAAGGTGAATTAGTACAACCACAGAATATACTGAGTTGGAAGGGACCCACAAGGATCATCAAGTCCAACTGAGTCGTGAAGAGAACCTTCCCCAACAGTCACACCATGTGCCTGAGACACTCCTTCAGCTCTGTCAGGCTTGGTGCTGTGACCACTTCTCTGGGGAGCCTGTTCCAGTGCCCAGACACCCTCTGGGGGAAGAACCTCTTCCTAATAACCAACCTACACCTCCCGTGACAACCTGAGGCCGTTTGCTCGGGTACTGTCCCTGGTCACCACAGGGAAGAGATCAGTGCCTGCCCCTCCTCTTCCCCTCACAAACTCGCACTGCAGAGGCAAAGTGTGTACTTCTTGCTTCTGTAGATTTCCGGTAAGGTTTGGGATAAACAAATCACCTCTCTTAGATCCCCAACTACACCATGAAGAGGACATCTTTCTACTTCACAGTGGTATTGAAAGGATTAATATGTGCTGGATGACGTGCTCAGAAGTGATGCAATATTTTGCTGTATTTATGCAATGATTTCTGTAAAGCCTTTTTGTTTTTAGTAGGATAATGCCATTCTAATACAGACAAATGCCAGTAATTTATTAAAGTACATGGCTTTGGATAGTTTTTTTGAGAACTTTAGCTTCTTACCTTCACACCACAGTGTGAATATTTTTGTAATATTTTTTTTTTAAATTTATTTTGTTTTGCCACGTCTGTGAAATAACTTGTGGCTGGGAGCCACATTCATTGCTTGAGAAGGAGGAGCAATGCCTCACAAGCGCATCATTTGTATGTTTTGTGAAATCTGGAAACTCTGCTATGCTATATTTCTATGACTAAAAAAAGGTACAAAGAAAACATGACAGAAGTGAGCACTGCTATTGGAAACCCACTGGAGTGTAAAGGATCAGTGTATTTTATGGATATCCATATACCAATATCATGTTATGAGTTATGGATCTCATTTTGGAGTAAAATGTGCCTGAGCGGGTCGTTTAGCAACCTTAATCTCATTTTATAAGAGAGTAATTTATAAATGTCATGATCTCTGAAGAAATGAAATTACTTTGTATACACTTTGTTTATGCAGGGTACACTCACAATCAAAGCAGTGCATGTATCGTAATTTATTAATGTTATGCGTAACATTCTCTGTAATTTAAAGCACATAAATAAGCATTGCCAACAGTCTTCACAGGGTTAAGAAGGAAAGTCTGAAAAATGGTACGTATATATATATAAACTCTTTTTTTTTTTTTAGTATTGTCTTCCAGTTGTTTCAGACTCTGAATGTCTCTGTTTCTTTTCAAAGCTCATGCAATCTTAAAATTTATTAACAGGTAAGCAGCTTTCAGGTGCATTGCAAGTCATTTGCCTGCATTGCCTTCAGGTCATGCAATACTGTAAATGTCAGATTTAATTTAATTACATACATGCCGCTTATGTTTTAAATATTCATAGCAGTAGTCTGTTTATTATAAGGGCAATAGCCAAATGCTTATGATTCTAAATGTGCAGTTCCTCTGTAGCATTTTATGTCATATTCAAAACTCATGGAGGGCATAAAATACCCCGTTTATGAAAGTGGCATAATGCTTAGTAGACTATTCTTTTAAAGCATTGGTTTGGGTTTCTTTCCAGTTTTTTCAAGGCTTCCACTATTAAATGTATTTCCTATTATTGTTTAGTAAGCCTATGTATTCAGTAACCAACACTTTGCAATTAGCATGATTTTTTCTTTCTTATTGTCATATATATTTCTAAACACTCATAAAATTTGAATACTTAGTTTTAGTTCATTCCTTTCAATTGCGTTGTTAACATTTGAAATACTGCTAAATATTATATTCTCTACACAGAGTTAAACAATGTCAAAGCAACGCTCTAAGTTAACAATTCCATGTTGTTAAAACACTGTGTTACACAGCAGGCCACTAAGTAAAGCATGTGTATTATTCTGCTTAATTTCCTTTCTGGAAATCAATGTATTTCTGATTTTTCATCTTTCCTATTGCTGTAGCTGCTGCTGTTCCTTTTTTAATATTACCCGTTTTATTGTATTTTCTGGTCAAAGTCAGGTTTTGTTGCTAGCAATTTTTTGCACCTATATACTTAAATAGTATCCCTCAGTCATTCATTATTTTATTATTAATGAAAAATTGCAACGTTATTCACTTGCAAGCTGCTATGTCTATCATTCATCCCTATTCTTTTGAAAAACGCTGAAGACTGGATGTGTTTTTGTCTTCCCCGGTGATTGGAGAGGAAGATCAAACAAGTAGCTGCTGTTACATCAATGCTGCTTGCTTTTGAGGAAATGACCAGCAATTAGCCAGGCACATGGGCATGGATTTTGACGAGGCCATTTTTTTGAAATATAGAGTTGAAGCTCTTCAGAGGGCTCAAAGCTAGCATAGCTCAGGCTGTATATACCGCTACCTATGGAATCCTGATTGTAGTGCTTCAAAGCATGACAAAGCTAAGGAGTGTTTGAAAACATGCAGGTAGCATAATACCTGGTTTATGAGACAGCCTGTAAGTCACCTTCTCTGTTCTCATATAGTTTTCCATGCTCAGGCTTTTTTTATATTTCCCTCAGAGAGGAGATGAATATATCCACTAAACAAAAAAATGTGTTTATGTCCATGTGGGTGTATATAAAACCTTTAATCTGTCATTGGTTTCCAAAGAAGAAAAGAATTTTCCATAGAAACCTTGATGGTAACAAGACTGAAGATTGTGATTTCTTCACAGAAAGTTATAGAACTATGGGGGCATAAATCTGTGTTAAAAATTAAAAAGAGCATTTTTGAGTCTGCAACTGCAATAGCGGTGATTGCTTTGGATCAAAACAGTTCTATATTAAGGGGGCTTTTGGGTGGCTTTGAGGAAAATTTGCTTTTGTGTGTAACAATTCCATTCCTACAACTGTAATTTCTGAAAAAAAAAAAAGAGAAAAGTCATAACTATTTTCCCAGTTCAGGTTCTGACAAGAAATATGATGACAAATGTGTTTTGTACCTTGAACAGAAGGGAAAAGCGAGACAAAGACATCACAGAAGTGTCTTGAGCTAAATAACTGGCTTTGGCCTGGCTATGTCCATTGGTGAGGATCAGTAATGCCAACAGGAATTTTTTCTGTCTTCCTGCATTCTGCCCATCTCAGTATTCATAGCCATCACTTCATGTGTTTCCCTCTTCACTTGTAGATAATCAGATCAAGCAACATAACTATCCTTTGGTCTGTAGAGCTAAAGCTCTCCACAAAGAAGAGCAAAGGTGGATCTTTCTCTGCTTGTGGCTTCATTTCCGTATTACTCAGGTACATCAAAAAACCTAAAAAGTGCATGTCAGTGACAATTACTCTCTTGTTTCTACCTTCAAAATAATAACAAATATATATTATTCTTTTGATTTCCTTGGGGACAGTAGCTTTTACAATTTTCTGCGATGGTTGATAATTTGTTTTCCCTTCTAGGAGTTAGTTCTAGCGCTGAGTGTGATGTCAAGAAAATGTTCTAATGTTTTTATGAATTTCAGCATTGAAAATGGCAGTCCTGTTGCTGTAGTGGGATATAGGTGCCCTGGAGGATCACATGAAGTTACGTGCATGACAATCAGCTTTCAAAGAGGATATCTTGATACTATTGAATTTGACTCATCGTTTAACAGGGCAGGCAGGTGGTGATGCTTTTAATCACATGCTATTGATTTCTCTGTTCTGACTTAGTTCCTTTAAAGATTAGAAGTGTCATAAAGAGAAGGTGGATTGTAAAAGCTACTCAGAGCTACAGCTATGTAAATAATAAGGAGGCTTTACATTTGAGAGTAATAAAGTTCAGCTTTCATTTGACAAGATGAAGTCCAACTTTCTTTAAATCCAGGATAGTGGAAGGTGTTTTTATTGCCGCGGCTTCAGTTAGATATTCAGAAACAGTCATAAATTCAGGTGAACAGCCTAGTTACTGAAGGTCTTCATGGTCACAAGGCAGACATTTGTCATGGGGAGTGCTATTGTGGGATAATTTGTGTATTTCTATCTGATTTTCTCCTTGCCATCATGACTCTAGTCTTCCTAATATTCAGTTCCTTGGGAGACTGGACCAGCAATGCAATGTATATTGATCAGGAAATAGTTATTGTAGGTTTCTGTAGACCATGCTGTGCTTTATTCATGTGTGTGTTGGGGACTGAGTGTTTCATTCCTTCAAGAAAGCCAGTTGGCTCAGCCTGGCAAATGTAAGAGTTTCTGGTAGGAATGAGGACATCAGAATCATGGACAATTGTGCAGTGCAGCATGCTCTTTCTAGGACTTCATGTGGATGAGTTGAAAGAGAGGAAAGCAATGCTCCATTAGGAGGCTTATCTTTATTGTATTATTCTTGACAGGAGAATGAATTTTGGTTTAGAGAGGGAGCTGAAGGGACTTTTGCCTCCCCACTTAATTAAAGATAGCCCCTGAACTACAGTGCTTACTGTCGATCTTTTACTCCTGCAAACTCCTGGTGTGCCACTGAAGGCTCCATGACAGAGCAGTGCAGAAGGTATTTGCACCAACTGCATGGTTACTGTTCAAATCCCCTGTTAAATGTTGCTTGATTCCTTCTGCCTACTGACAAAGAGGTATGAAAGTCTTGAATGCAGAGTGAAGAATTTAAGCGATGCTGTGGATAAGTTTCATATGTACTAAGGGTATATGTGAAATGATCATAAGTATGACAAGGTTGGCTGAATTAAGAATTTTGAATTAATTTATCATTTGTCTAATTCCTCTTACAGTCTTGAAATGTTTACTTTATCTCAGCAAATAACTGTAGCTGCCACAGCTTTTATATATATTTTCCACCTGTGATGGCTAATCAGAAAAAAATATAATCCTCACATTATTTCCTTCTTCTCGATTATGTCTATGCCATTGGCTCAGACAGTATGTTGCAACAAAGAACTCCACTGAGTCACAAACATGTCATGACAATGTGATGCAATATTTTGTAAACAGCACAGGTGTTATGGCAGCTTCTTATTTTGGAATACAAGTTGGCTAAAAATCCGTTTCTAATATTTTGCTTACTGCAATCCAATGTTTCACACTGGAATAAAAGCAATGTGCAACCTAATATGGAAAATGTCCAGGCAGCCACCATTGACACAGCAGGAGAAAAATCATGGGCTAAGCTTGGAAAGCAGTGAGTTAAACTTAAGGAGCCAGTCAAAAACATGCACACATTTTTTATGCTTCAAAATTTGTCCTTATTCTACATCATGGTTTGTTTTGTAAAATACAGGTTTTGTGTCTTGTGTTTATGTCTTAAAATTAAAAAAAAGGGCATAGAGATTTGATAGGCACTAGTTGATTGTGAGTCTATTGATACATGTCTCTTTCTCTCACAGTGCTCAGTTCTGCTTCCCTGCCCCACAGCTCCCAAAATCTTTGTTGGCAGTCGTATATTGGAGATGTGGATGGCTTGAAGAATTGTCAGAAACCCTGCCTTCTCTCTTGTACACAGAAAGATTTGTGTCCTCTGGCAATGGCTTTGCTCCTAGAAAAAATGTCAATTACCTACTCATTTGACCAGGAAGTGTACACATGCATTTAAAAAAACCTAACCCTTCTTGCCAGGGCACATCAAGTACTCCTGTAATAGGGGATTCAAATGGCAGTCATAATGGGTTTAATGAAATTAACTCTTTTCTGAGAACAAGTAATCTAGTCTAGGCTTTTGACTTGCTATTATTGTTAAGAATGTGTCAGAATTTTCACTGCAGAGACATTTCATGCTTTGATGGAAAATAATTTGCATCAATCAGTCTGAAATTTGGTATGCTAGTTCAGCCCTTAGTCATCTAAATCATGGGTTTTATCAAAGCATTCATCATACTAAGTTCAACACACTAGGGAAGTAAAAAACATTGCAGCAGGACTTGTTGGTGTTCAGCACTTTTGGAAATATGGCACTTATATTTGATTTAGGAAGCTGATTCTGGACAATCATATTTTAAAAACTGAGGTTTAGTGCATAATAATATGTAGTGCAGAGCTTTTGTATCAAGAAGATACCGTCTTAAAATGATCTACTCTACCATCCAACAAGTCTTTTTCTATGTTTTTTGTTGGTTGGTTGGTTGGTTGTGTTTTTTTTGTTATTGTGATGGTGGCCTGCCTTTTTTCAATTATTATTATTTTTTTCTATTTTTTTTAATGAAACATTAAAAAATTGGTTGTTCCTGTATTGGAAGTAAATTTTTTTTCTGCTTCTTTCTAAGCTGTGTCAAATGTTCTACATTACAGCCTGCACTGTCAAAACATCATCAGTGTCTTGACACAGTTTTGAAGTGGGAAGTCTCAGCAGCTGAATGCAGATTGATGATGCAAGTAATGCTATCTGGGGACAAAGAAGTTAGGGTGAGGTTCAGGAATTTAGGTAACACATAATTCTGAGTTGGGTTCAAGGAAAAAGTGAGGAGGTTTATTCATTGATTTTCTAGGTGCTAACTGATACGTGCTGGTTGGCTTGGATCTAGGAGTCTTTGAATTGTTGTCAGCAGGTCTCAGGAAGTCTTTGAGGCTAGAAAAAGTAGAACAAAACTGTCCCATGGAAGCAAACAGCTGGCAGTCTTTGCTGACACCTCCACTGGCTCTAATATAACACAGCAGAGACCTCAGGCCTTAAACAATATCTCAGAACCTCAAACTCTGTCATGCTGCTGGAAGAAATGAAAAAACATAGAGTAAGATATAGAAGTAAGAAAGACACACAGTAAGGTCCTAATGTGCTAAACAGGATGTAGTGGTGAGTTTTGGAGACCCTTAATAGCATGCTGTGAAAGTTACTGCCTTCTGCGTTTCATCTAGAACAGAAGAAAAAGAGATATCAAGGAAAGAAAACTTAAATGAAATAGTCACAGAGAAGAAATGTGGACTAACTTTTTGCCTGCACAGATCTCACGGGCTACCAAACAAGATCATCAGGGAACCACAGGCTGTAAAAATCAGGTTTAAGCTTAAACTGAATCTCCTGGAAACAGAGTGATATTCTATTTGCGACAACTTATCATGGTTACTAAAACAGCTAAATTTTTGTGATTAGGTAATAATAGATGGGCTTTGCCCTGGAGCAGTGTTCTTCTGGCAATGACTCATATTTATCATCAGTTCCCAGTTGCAGGCACAAAGAGACACCCTCTTCATCCTGAAAGCGGTATCTTCAGAGAAGCTAAGGAAGATTTTGCACAAAATGGCTGACCACTTGCTAAAGTTTATTTTGGCTTGCATAAATCTTATCTTTTTGCTAAGTTAATAAATTTCTACATCTCATGACTTTCATTCCTGCAATGCTTATCTTACATGACTGGTTTATTTGTCCTGTTCTGCAATTAATATTTTATGTGATCATCTTCTAGAATAAGTCACATGGATTACTTTATTTCACTCCAGAGCTTATTTGGTGAATATTTTTACTTTCTCATTTGGGACTCATCACTTCTGCCTATTACTCAATGTGTCCCTTGTCTGGTGGTAGGCACATTGTTTAGTGGCACAGTACTTAGTGGTCAGGAGAAATGTCAAGGTTTGACAGCAATCTTTTGGATTGGTTAGGAACTGCTAGTTAGACTTAAATGTTTTTTCATAGCCTTCTTAAGCTCCTCTCACCAAGTGCTAGCTATGTAGGTTTCTAGTGCTGAAGCAGGTCAGAGGGCTGTGTTAAGTATATGTAGGAAGGTGTGGGAACATTGCTTTAGAAATACTGAGTCAGACAGAGTAGTGAAAACTGGCAGCGTATGCCAGAAGTAAAGGCAAGGTAACCCAATGCAAACAGTACATCTATGTGATTGCAGACTGTTGGCCTTGGTTTGCTGTTGCTGAGGAAATTAGCCTAACAAACACATTAGTGGTTATGTCAATGTGCTTAAGAGAAGGACACAGTATGATTAAGTTCTGTCAGAAATAGTCTGTAGCTTCAGTCTTTGGCTATTTCTATTTAAAGTAAAAATTAGAGAGTCATCCAGTACAATCACTTTGAAGAAGTAAAGGAAACAACAGGAGCGTGCTGTTGTAGCAGTTATTTTGCTTTGGTTTATTCAAATTTTAAAAAGGGATACTGGCCCATCTGAAAGGAGTTGTATGTATAAGGGCTTGACCTGCAATGTAAGATGCCATGGTGAGTGTTGATTCAACTTGCCTTTAATGCCTGCCAGCTCATCAGTCCTTCTGTGAAAAAGTCGTCTCCTTAAACTCTAAGAGAGATTTCTCATTAATCATCAAGATCACTATATTGATCATGAAGCGGGGGACAAAATGTGCCTATGTGTAACAACTACCACCAGTTATCCTCTTTGGACTATGGTGGAGCATATGCTTCCCACTGGGGAAATAAAGAAAAGGCTAGAAATAAAATAGAAGACTAGAAACAAAGAGAGGCTAGAAACCTGTTGGAGGAAGATGTGCCATTGTTCTTGAACCACATGCCTGAATGGAGAGGGAACTCCTCCAGGACTCAAGGCAGTCAGTTCCTGGAGAAAAAAGCTAGTTTCTGTGGTTACTATTAATGTAGTCTTTTGTTTTTCACACAGATGACCAAAATGAAGTCAGTCAAATGGAATTATGTCAAATATATTCGTTTCCCCCCTCCCTTTTCATGAGGAAAAAAAGACAAATTCTTGGATATTTTCCTTGCTTTGCCATTTTAGCAGCTGGGATTGCTTAATCACAGCCATACTTTACTGAGTCTCCATATGGCATATGAATTTAGGAAAAGCAAACTATACATCACATCCTCTGCAATTTATAGAACAGAATATAATAGACAGGATCTAAAGGATACCATAGAACTGACTATTTCAGTTGGAAGGGACCTACAACCATCATCTAGTCCCACTACCTGACCAATTCAGGGCTGACCAAGAGCTAAAGCATGTTGTCAAGTGCATTGTCCAAATGTCTTTTAAACACTGACAGTCTTGGGGCATCAACCACTTCTCTTGAAAGCATGTTCTGGTGTTTGAGCATCCTCTTGGTAAAAAAGTGCTTCCTAATGTGCAGTCCAAACTCCCCCATGTGCAGCTCTGAACCATGCCCACATGTCCCTTTCACCAAGGGGAAGAGATCAGCACCTGCCTCTCCACTCCCCTTCCTCAGGAAGCTGTAGAGAGCAACAAAGTCTCTCCCAAGCCTCCTTTTCTCCAAACCAGATCAGCCTATGAGGGCCTTAGCTGCTTCTCATAGGCCATACTTTCCAGCCCTGTCATCAGCTTTGTTGCCCAGCTCTGGTAACATTCAATGGCCTTCACAACCTTCTTAAACTGGTGGGCCCAGAACTGCACACAGAACTCCAGGTGAGGCCACCCCAATGCTGCATACAGCAGGATAAAATCACCTCCTTTCACAGAATCACAGAATACACTGAGTTGGAAGGGATCCACAAGGATCAAGTTCAACCCTTAGCCCTGCACAGGACCATCCTCCAAGAGTTACACCATGTGCCTGAGAGTATTATCCAAACGCTTCTGTCAGGCGTGGTGAGTAACTTCACCCTCTGGGTGAAGAACGTTTTGACCAATTGATGATGTTCTGTTTGAGGCACCAAGAGACTCAACAGCATCGCCCAGTTTGGTATCGTCAGCAAAGCTGCTAATGGTGCATTCACCTCCTACATCCAGATTGTTGATAAATATGCTGAACAGAACTGGCCCTAGAGTTGAGCCCTGAGGAACACCCTTGGTGGCAGATCACCAGCCAGATGTAGCCCCATTCACCCCTTGGAGCTCTGCCCTTCAGCCCTTCATACACCTTTACAATATTGATAAATTGCCATTTCCTGTCCTGAGGAATACTAATAATTCTGTGCTTGGTGCATGAGGCAACAAAATAATCAGTTTGATGCATAAGGCCACAAGTACCTGCTACCAGCCAGCTACTGAGTGGAGATGGGGGAAGGAGAAGATCCAGGGCTTCCTATGCACTGCTAAATCAGGCAGGATTGACAAACCCTTGACTTTTGGTGCACAGGTGTCTGCCAGGGAATGGTATACTTTAGTTGAAAGAAGAGTCACCTTCCACAGGGATGTATTTTGGTCCTGTGCAACTGCCAGTGGCTTGTAGTGTTGCCTGTCATCATACAGATTGCATATTAGCTGAGGAAAATAAGGCTATGGAGTTTTCAGGAGTATTAATGGAAATACTGTTGACCTGAGGAGCTCACAGTGACCTTTGGTGGTCCCTGAAGCATCCTTTCCCAGAATGCTTGAAAATACAATAGTAAAAATACTCCATCATAATTAATTTAGTTTCTTCATGCCAAGCAGCAATGTTTTTCTTAGATATAATTGTGCAGATACTCATATCAGATCAGCAATGTCTTTGTATGCAGAGTGCCGGCACTACACACATAAGCAACTGGGCAGGACTGACGCATTCAAACAAATCATTGTGTCTGCTTTATAGCCAGTGCTGCTCTAGAGGTGTTGTCTGCATGATGCAGCAAGGCTCACTCTGTCACCTCACAATCATTTTCTGCTGGGCATTGGACAGAATTGTTAGGAAAGTCCATGTGTGTGATGGGGAGGAAAGATCAGTCTAATGATTCAAAAAGGCAAAAGGCGAAACATAAGAATTCTACAACAAGGGGAGGAAAGAAAGTATTGAAGACAAACATCTTTTTATTATAGTAATATCTCTTATCCTTATTCAAAAATATCTTTGTGGTTGTGCACACTATACTCATCTTTATTAGGAGGATGCTGATGTGATGTCCATGATAGCATGCTGAAAGGAAGGGAATTTGAAAAAAAGGACCCTAGGCTTGACATTGATTTCTTTTCTTTTTCCAAAGGTTGCATCTTCCAGTTTTTTTTCTTTTCATCACCTTCTCTTTTGTTCTCTACTTCTTCTAACCTTTTTATTTTATTGTACAGACATGGCCACACTTATTTTTGCAGAGTAGCTGTTGATCTAATGGTGTTACTGGAAGGTGAGAAGGTGAAACAATGAGCAGTGCGTCACTCGTAGGCTTGACCTCATTTCTTTTTAATTCTTTTCTTATAGTGTGAGTACAAATCACTCAGAAGAGTTTGAAGAGGGCACACCTGTGCACTTGCAGAACCTATTTGTGCATGTAAAGGCAGCTGAGGAGATTTCTGGATTTGGTTTTCTCTTCCTATCTTCCCAACTTGGCTCTCCAACTTTGTGATTGTACTGGTACAAGTGGTCTGTGGATCCTTTCTGCATGCCAAGACTGGGAAATTATCTGGGTTAAAGACAATTTTTCAGAAAAGGTGCACAGCTGACGCACCTGAGAGCTGTGTCAGATGCATAGGGACCCAAAGCCAAAGGAGGAGTCTCTTAAAATGACTTTGCCCCTGTGAACAAGTATTTGTGGAGCGACATTTTGACACAGAAAAACAGATACACAAGCATGCACAGATATTCCTCATGCAATTATGCAGGGACTGTTCAGTTCCCTTCTGCCCCTTCCACTACGCTCCACAAGGCAGGTATTTGGTGGGACCTCCCTTTGGCAGGTAGGATGAGCCCTTCTGGTCTGCACATCTGAACTGCAGTCAGCTGAGTCGCATGGTCTGGCAGCAAGAAATGGCATCTGGAAGGAGGGGCTTTGATAGGGAGCCACCTGTGGAGGTCCAAATACTGCCCACCCAGGGCTCGCAATGCCTACCAGGTGACTGATTGCAGGGGACACTTCTTTTCCACGTATCCTGCTTTCAGGCTTTCTCTTTTTCATCTTGAAAACCAGTGTTTTTAAAGAGACTGTAGAGTGATAGGAAGCAACAGGACTTAATGTGGCTACCAGAGGAAAGAAAAATCTTTAGCAAAACATTCCTAGGTTTTGGTTTTTTCTGTGTTTTGTTGTTTTTTAAATTTTTTTTTGTAAGACTGTAAAGCATTTGTTTTATAAGAACTATTTTGATCTATGATAATTGCTTTTTTTTCTGTGTGGACTTGCACTTTAGTGGCTATCCTTGAGACCTTTTCATTCATTGTTTCCTTTCAACTAGGACTTTATGCTCTAAAACTACTAATGTCAAAATAGGTCAAAATAATATTTATCATCTTGCCAGATACTGTTGCAGGGACATATACACAGTTTTGTAAGAATAGTTCCCTACAGGAAGGAGGTAGAAGAGCTGAGATGACCTTTTCTATTGCTGTTTGTGTGTTTGTTTGGCTTTTTTCCCTGGTGATTGTTGCATATTTGTATACTTAGCAGGGTTGTCTGGTTTCTAAAATAGTTTACGTATAATATTAAACCTTTTTTGCCTTTAATTTTTTTTTAAAGGAGAATTAATAGAACATCTCATAAATTAAGACCAAATTAAATTATATTTGTGGCAGAGTCAATAATCATAGGGAAACTGTGTCCGTATTCCACCATAGAAAGGAGGAGAGCTGCAAAGACACTCAGCTTGCAGACAGTGTTTTCTGCCATGTATTCTCAGATCAGATGCAGACTCGTAGCAGATATTTGTGCAGGTTGATGGCAAGAGGTCACTAGGCAGACGTAATAAATCAAGTTCATATTTTGCTTTGGTTACCTGACGCACATGTTGATAGAGGCAATTGTAAAACATAACCCCCTTTGTGGTTTTTCCTCTCCTTCCATTTTATTTTAATCAGTTTCATTTATGGAAGATCATGTCTCATTTGAACTCATCACAGTTACTTAAAAATCTGCCTTGAAAACTACCTGTTGATTGTGTTAATATAAAAGAAATATCCATCTTAGCTATTGATAAAGTGGATTTTAAAAATATTTTTCACTGTGATAGGTAGATGCTGAACCTTGATTAGTTGCATAACTAGGATTCCTTGGCTTCTGGAAAGTGACACCGATGGTTCTGAATACTGTGAGATAACGTGATTTCTTGAGTTTTACAGGGAATCACAAATGTTAGTCACTTAAGAAACAATTTAGAAAAGAGTTATTTCTGAGCATTTGATTTCAAGCTATTCATGTTTATACAAATTTTACTGATTAGCAGGAGTTAAATCCCAAAAATATGAAATACTGAAGATGTGATATTTTTTAGTTATAATAGTGAACAAGGTAGTTATGAGAAAAATCCAAAGCGACAGTAGCACTGCCTTGAAATTTTGACTATTAGTTGCTTTCTCCACTCTCTACTAAGTCTGTGCAATTAAAGATTACTGGGGGTTTCAGAACAGCAGGACCTTCCTGGTTTCAAAGAGGTCCCTCAGTTACCCTGAAGAAACAGAGATTGAAATTCATCCTGAGATGGAGCAAGTCAATTGATAGAACACAATCCCACATGGGATACACTGCAGAGCCCTTACCCTTATGAAATCACCATCAGAAAAATCCTGATGGATGTCAGGGGCCATTTGGGTCAAAAACTCACTGAAATAACTGGCAGTGAGGTTGAGTCCCCGTGATTGCCACAGTGCATATTGCTGTTCATCTTGTTTAATTACAAGTAATGCTTGCCTTTTCAGAAAGGATAAAAAATATCTGGTAAGTTTGAAGGGCTAACAGCAAACTTCCTTGCTCTTCAACAGAGAAAGAGAAAACACTACATACAATATTACTTTCTGCTGATTAGCATTACAAATTTAAGTAATTTCTTTGTAATGATTAATGAAGTTTAAATATTCTTTGGATTTTGAGAGAATATTCTGTGAGTTTCCTGTATCTATCAATTTTCAGACTAGGTCAACATTTTAAGATCAGACAGGATAGACATAAAGGAGTACTTTAAATATGGAGTTTCATTAGTACTCTCTCCAGAGCTTAAGCTTCCCTTTGTTATTTTCAATTTGAAAGCCACATTTGAATGTAGTTACTAGAGACAGCGGTGACTGACTGTGTATAGTGCACACCCATACACACTTATTTAAACCCATATAGAAGTAGTTGAAGAGAAGAAATAGATAGTCTTACTTTGTCAGACATGAATAAGTCTACTGGGAATGGTTAATTCCAGAAGAGGGTCTCAAAATAAGTGTTTTTAGTAGATTTATTGCACTGTGTATTGTGTGATTTTTAGGTTTCAAAGGGGGATTCATCATGTTCGAATGCAGTGACTGTGTTCATGTGTCTTTGGAAACGGGATACTTTAGGGGATAGGAGCGAAGTGGATGAGAGAAAAGACAAAAAGCTGTCAATAGGAAAAGATTTTCCAGAAAAAAAATATTAAACTTTGTTGGTCCTGAATTAGTACATTGTCTATTAATAAAAAAAATGCATGAGTTATCTTGAATGATTTGTTTGATATGGTAGAGATAGAGAATTGGGGTTTTTTTCTCCCCCCAAAATACCATCAATCTGACCGTGTGAGCAACTTCACAGTCAAGAAATGAATGAACTCAATGCATTGTGACGTCTTTGTTTGTTTCATCTAAATATGTTTTATAACTTCTGCACTTTTTGAAATAAAGTTCCAAATTTTTTTTCAGTCCGTCTATATATAGTTGGTTTTTCCCCCTTCTTTTGTCCTGTTAAGGTGTTGATGGTTCATACCAAGATCCAGTAGACATCAATCTTGTTTTATTTGACTATTATATCTCTGATTTCTCACGAGTTATCAGTCTACGTTTTTGCTTCTGTTAGTTTAGATGGGAATCAAAATGGGACTCAGCTATTCAAGTTTTTAATCACTGGGAAATATACATATAATGAGTATCATCTTGTTTCACACCACTTTTTCGTTTTTCGGAGTTGTAGGCAATAAAATTAAAATTTCAGTTATGGATATTTTCTAACATTTGTAAGAAGGTATAGAAATTGATATGATGTTAAATATAGTTAATGGTTTCAGTGCTAGAAGGAACTTCATAAAGTTTACTGGAAGCAATTAAAAGTACATTCTGTAAGCAATAAAAAAATTTGTCCTCCAATTGTTTTGCAATGAAGTCTGAATTTAATCATAAGAAAATAAAATAATTTGCCACATTCTTGGTGATTTTCCAATGCATTTATCTGAAAATGAAGGGGAGAAAGACATTTTATTATATTAATAATAAGTTATGTGAGGAAAAGTTCCCACACAATTACAGAATTCTGTTTAGAAATTCCATACCAGAATTTCTGTTCCTTAAAAGGCAAATAAAAGAAACAGGGCCTTACAGTCTGGCATGGTTATTCGAGGCATTTTCTTAAAGAAAATCTGTCAGATAATTCTTTCTCTCCAGGAATTAGCTCCCCCATCCCACTTTTGATCCAGGTGGAATGAAAACTTTTCCTTTAGGAGATGATTGTTGACTGTCAGTACTGTCATTACCTGCGGATACTGAGGACAATTAAGAGCAAACAATGCCAAATCATGGCTGCCATCCCTTGGTTAGATTAATCCTCTTTTACCAGGAGTTTCTGTAAGTAATAATGCAAGGAAGTTTTTCTCAAAAAACCAAACATACAATGTATTTATAAATTAGTTTGGAGTTCAGTAGTGGTGCAAGAAAGTCTGTTCTTAATGTTCAAAATTGAAAGTAGTTTAAAAATTAATCCAGTGTTGAAGTGCTTGAATAGATTATTTCTCGAGTGCCCACCTGTGAACAAATGAAGAAGCCAGCCATTGTTCATTTGGCAAAGACATTAGAGGTGTGCTGAAATGAAAATAAGTATTTTTAAAGGGAGGTGAGGAGGAAACAGCTGTTAACTGGTGAAAAGCAAAGGCCACTAGAGATAGGGCAGGCCATGCAGCACTGTAGTATCTCGGAAGCAAGAACAGGAGTTTGAGGCATTGATGTGGTTGAGCATGGCAGAGTTCCCAGCTTAGCTTTTCACCTACCATCATTTTACCAGCAGCCATCCATTGACTGCCTGGTGATGGCTGATCTCTAGGCCTGTAGGGAGATCTGGAGAAAATTTGCCCTTTCTCTCCTTTGGCTGCACAGAGGGGTGTGAGGCTGGTGCCAGAAAGCAGAATTTGCATAGCCATCTGGCCCCTATCTGCCAAAAACTTCACTGGCTCACAGTAACCATCTGAAGGGCTGTGAATTACTAAAGAGGCTTATCCAGATCTTCAACCCTAACCCTTTTTGTATTGCTTCAGGAAACACAAGACAAACATGGAGGACAAGGTTTTTCCCTTTACTAAGGGAGGATTTCCTGGTAAAAGCTGTAAAACAATGAGGGAACAACATGGGGAAGCTGGTCTTTCCTCAAAAGGATTGGGGCTGAGCCACCAGCACAGCACTGTAGACTGGCCTTTTGGCCATTCAGCAAATTCTGCGTTTACTGCAGTTTTTAATAATCTGTCACCACGTTGCAGCTTTTCAGCTTTTTTTCTCTCTCTCTCTTTTTTTTTTTTTTTTTAACGGAGACAAGGGAAGGGAAGAATAAGTTTCTGACTTCATGTCCGGTAGTAAAACCATTCTACACGAAGTCCTAAGAATAATCAGACTAAATGTCTTAGAAGTGTAAATGTAATTTATACCAGCCAAGCAAAGGGACATTTTGAATAGAATAGAATAGAATAGAATAGAATAGAATAGAATAGAATAGAATAGAATAGAATAGAAATTTCAGTTGGAAGGGACTGACAGCAATCTAGTCCAACTGCCTGACTAATTCAGAGATGACCAAAAGTTAAAGTGCATTGTTTAGGACTTTGCCCAAATGCCTCTTACACACTGACAGGCATAAACCACTTCTCTAGGAAGTTGTTCCAGTGTTTGACCACCCTCTCAGTAAAGAAATGCTTCTTAATATCCAGTCTAATTTTGACAATTGAACTGTGGTGTTGGGATTTCATGGGAGATGGTCTAGCACACCAGCAACATATGTTCTGTTCAGAGATCTGTTCTGTAGATCCTCTGTTCAGAGTTCAGAGTCTTACCCTGCACCTGTGAAAAAGTATTGGAGTTCAGGCCTCAATTCAAGAGGCTCTGGGCTCTATGAGATGGCTCATCTGAGGACACACATTGCTCAAATGCTAAGTGAAGTGACAGAAAGGACTTGTTTTCAGAAAGCTGTAGATTGTTAAAAAAAT
This sequence comes from Campylorhamphus procurvoides, assembly GCA_013396655.1. Lineage (NCBI taxonomy): Eukaryota > Metazoa > Chordata > Aves > Passeriformes > Dendrocolaptidae > Campylorhamphus > Campylorhamphus procurvoides. The sequence goes on along the minus strand of WBMV01009147.1, from coordinate 1,304,289 downwards.
ATTTTGCAGAAGCTGGCTTCAAAGTAACTGAAATGAGACCTCTTTGTATATCATCAGATGACAAAATAAAATAAAAAAAAAAGACTAAATAAATGCAGCATGGATTTCCTTAGGAAAATTATGCATGAGGTTGTGGGTATAAGAAAGTATGATCCAGTCTTGTTATTTGTTTTGAAAAATTTCAAAGGTTTTAGATATAAGATTTTTATTCAGGCAGGACATCCTACAAAGATCTGCAAGGGGTAAGCAGATGGATATCCAGTGTGTTCCTTTTCCCACTCCCTTGCTGAGAATGGACAAATTTTATGACAATTTGCATGTACCCAGAATAACAAGCCTTAAAAGCTAGAGGAAAAGAAGAACCATCAGCGTACTCTGTGTAGATGTGTAGAAATGAGGAGATGTTGCTTCTTATGTTGGTCTAGACATCATAAAATTCATTCTTTAAATCTGATCGTTAATTCTAATTTAGTTTCATGATGGAGAGAAATAGGCAATTTCAGAAAGTGCTTCATTTGACCATTTTTAGACACATTAGTTGGGGTGAGCTGGATCACTGTACTTTCATTGAATACAGAATAATCAGGCTGATTTGCACAGACCTGGATGTCTAACATTATATTCCCATGTGTGAATTTCACTTAGATTGCAGGAGGCAAGAAGTGTGTCATGTTGATCCAGACTTGATCAAGAGGTGTGTGTTATCATGATAATTTCATTCTAGTCCATCTCTAGTCAATATTTACTTGGCTCATTTTCAAAGTCAGACTGTTTCCTCACAGAAAAGGAAAAATGAAAAAGGCAGCTTTGAAAGACAGAGTGGTGGTCGGTCACTAAGAAGGAAACATACTTTTTCCATTCAGTCCATCAGAAAATGTGTAGAGAAAATGTTCTGTAATGATCAAGCAGACTATTTCATGACACTTCGTTATCTAAAGTGATTATTTCTCAAGAGATCCTTGTTAATGAATTGAGGCAGAATAGCACCAACTTACTGAGCTATTATAGTCCACGTGCAGCACCATGACAGGCTATTGGAGGCTGAGCAGGGTTTTACAGTGCCACAAGCTCCCTCTTACCTCTTTCCTAAAGACTGCTTTATGCCACTTTTTGCGGCACTATGGGTTATTTCCTCTGAACAGTAATTAAATTCATAGCTGGAGTCTCAGCCCCTGGGAAGCATATTTTCATACGAAACTAAGGTATCTAACACAGAGGGACCTCCAAGGAATATTACACAGTATTCAATGTTACATCTGCACCAAAACTTGAATCCTAATGTTGTGGATGCAACAGAAGTCTCCTTTGCCACATATATATAATGTAGTTCTCAAATTCCAGCATTAAGTAGAAATGTTAGGGTTTTTCTTCTGAGATTTGAACATGTTTAATGAATTGTATATAGAGTATATAGAGAGAGGTTGCATTGTCTCACCACAGAAGTTTGTGTTTCTTGATTGTATATTGCAAATATTGGGGCACAATATGATCCTGCTTGTCAGTTTGTCTCTTGGGGGCTTCCTCCTTCTCATTCCCCTGTATTTGTAGTACCCTCTGGAAAACATCGGGAAAGAGAAGAGGTAGGCCTTGCAGAGTGCAATATTTCTGTGTACACATTTCTCTGGCACAAAGTTATTTTTCTAAGCCCTTACTTTGACTCTATTCCTGGACTCTCCATCTCTTCCTGGCACCGCTTATCTTCCCACTCAAGGCCCTTCATTACTTTTCCTAATGACATTATGTCATTTACTGTTTAGACCCAGTTGGCCCAGGATGCTCAAGTATATCTTCCATTTTTTAATTATCAAACAAGCATTTTTGGCTCTGTCATTTAAGCTAGGAAAGGCCGCCACCCAAACTTTTTCTAAAACTTTATGTTTACTAAAAAAAAAAATGCTTTTTTCTTTATGAACTATAAATTTTTGCTTCTACAACAGAAGAGCAAACTTTATGGGTTTGTTCAGCATTTTATTCAAAATTTTCTCATGCATTCTTCCCCCCTCCCCCTTTTTTTTTAAAAAAAAACTTTTTTAGGGGGTTGTTTTGTTTGTTTGTTTGTTTGTATGGTCTTTTTATGGTTCGATAGGCTAGGAGTGGAAGAAGTTATCTGCAGGCTCTGTTGCTCTTCTTTGCTTTCAGAGAACAAAACAGAGTGTTCCAGTTAAGGTGGTACTGATTCATGCACAAGCCTTATAATCAGGCCAAAATTACATTTTGTTCAGTATCCTATACATCCCAGCACTGTTTGGTTTATTGATTTGCAGGGTGAGCAGGTGTCTTCACTGAATTCTTCTGCAGGGTGTCATGGTCTTCTCTCGTGAAACATTTTGCTTGCTATAATTTCTTCCTACTGACTATTTATTTCTATTGCCTAAAATTAATTAACTATTTTCTGAAGCATAGAAATACTCACCCCTTTCCCATTATTTTTTTTCCTTCTTCTGTACAATTTAAAGATAAAAGCATTGGATTTTTGCCACTTCAACTATTTAAAAATCCTGAGTTTTCTCTATACTGTAGTTTAAATGTTTAGTGTGCTCACTCTCTACATCCATGTCTTTTTGATTAACTTCTTCACTTTTGTTTTTGAAAAGTACGCCTCTCGGAAGATTGGTGTGACAGTGTGATTTCATGCTATGATTACTCCATAGAGGAAGATGAACTTAATTGTTTTGTGTCACTGTTAATTAGTGGCTTGGCTGTAGTTACTTCTGATTCCAGTATGTTTTAGAGGAGAAACATGAGAATAGCTTTGAGTCCTGCATGCTGTGAAAGAAGCTGCACTGAGAAGCCATAATTTTAGGGATTAGGTGTATGTAACATATTATGCATGCATAGTTGAAATATAATCACTTAACATTTGGAGCCTTTTCCTTTTATATCTCTTAACTTTATGAAATAGCTTCCTTTTCTTGGTCAACTTGCCTTTGAAATACCAGCACTATATTGCATATTTAAAACTCAAGATTTGTGTTCACTCATACTCTATTCAGGATACCTCTTCACTGGTTTCTTATCTCGTTTTTCAGATATAATGCTGCTTTCTGCCTCTATAAAAACTTTGTCTTTCCTGTGTGTTTTAGGGCCAGGATTTATATGTATCTTCACATATAGTAATTTTCTGTCCTTCTGTGATGTCTTGTATCATTACCAGGCAGAATAAATCACCTAGTTTTGTCTCTCAGTTTTCTCCCATTGTTTGCTTTTTTAAATTTAATTTTATTTTTTTAATGAATGCTGCAACTATTTGCATAAAACCCCTGCTGTTTCACAGTGTGTTAGTTTTCAGGTTTTATGTCAGGTGTTCTGCTGTCATGCTTTCAGTACGTTATGATTTCTTGCCTGCCCCATTCCAGACACAGAGTTGTGTGTAACACGGGGAAAAAGATATTGAATTTGAATGGTTTACGTTCAGTTTCACACAACAAATAATAAAACATTAGTGTTCTTGAAACAGATAGGGAGTATTGTCTGAGCTGGAGAATATTGCCTCTAGAAGAAAGGAAATTGCAGTAGAATGATAGAGTCATTTAGATTGTAAAAGACCTTTAAGATCATCAAGTCCAACCATAAACTTAACTCTGCCAAGTCCACTCCTAAAACAAGTCCCTAAGCACCACATCTTTTAAATCCCTTCAGTGATTCTGACTCAACCACTTCCCTGGGCAGCCTGTTCCAATGCTTGACAACCCTTTTCATGAAATTTTTTTTCCTAATATCCAATCGAAACCTCCCTTGGTCCAACTTCTGGCCATTTCCTCTCATCTTGTTACTTTTTACCTGGGAGAAGAGAGCGACTCCCACCTCGCTACAGACTGCTTTCAGGTAGTTCTAGAGAGTGATAAAAGCCTTCTTTTCTCCAGACTAAACAATCCCAGCTCCCTCAGCCACTCCTCATAACCAGAGCAGCTTCATCTTCAGATGCTTCACCAGCAATGTTGCCCTTCTCTGGATGTGTTCCAGCACCTCAATGTCTTTCTTGTCATGAGGGACCCAAAACTAGACACAGCACTTGAGGTGCAACCTCACCAGTGCCGAGTATGGGGGGACAATCACTGCCCTGGTTCTGCTGGCCACACTATTCCTGACACAGGCCAGGGTGCCATTGGCCTTCTTGGCCCCCTGGGCACACTGCTGGCTCATGTTTACCATTGTCAACCAGCATCCCTGGGACCTTTTCCCCTGGGCAGCTTTCCAGCCATTCTGCCTCCAGTCTGTAGCACTGCCTGGGGTTGTTGTGACCCAGGGCAGGATTGTGCACTTTGTTTTGTTGAACCTGAGACCACTGTCCTCGGCCCATTGATCCAACCTGTCCAGATCCCTCTGCAGGGCCTTCTTATCCTCCATCATATCAACACTCCTGCCCAACTTGGTGTTGTCCACAAACTGACTGAGGATGCACTCGATCCCCTCATCCAGGTCATTGATAAAGATCTTAAACAGGACTGGCCCCAGTACTGAGCCCTGGGGAACATCACTGGTGACTGGCCACCAGCTGGAAGTAGGTCCATTCACCACCACTCTCAGCCTGGCCATCCAGCGAAGAGCGCACCTGCTCACACCATGAACAGTTTCTCCAGGACAGTGTTGAGGGAAATGGTTTCAAAAGCTTTACTAAAGTCCAGGCAGACAATATGCACAGCATTTTTGTCATCCACTAAGTGGGTTGCCCTGTCACAGAAGATCAGATTGGCCAAGCAGGACCTGCCTTTCCTAAACCCATCCTAACTGGGCTGATCCCCTGGCTGTCCTGCACATGCTGTGAGATGGCACTGAAGATGACATCCTCCATGACTTTTCGCAGCACCAAGGTCAGGCTGACGGGCCTGTACATCCCTGGATTTTCCCTCTGGCCCTTCCTGTAGAAGGGTGTTCCATTGGCTAACCTCTGGTCATCTGGGCTCACCCCAGTGAGCCAGGACTGCTGGTGAATGGTGGAAATTGGCTCAGTGAGCCCTACCACGGAACTCCCTCAGTATCCCACAGTGGATCTCATCTGGCCCCATAGTGGTGTGTGTGTCTACATTGTGGGACAATTTTTTTTTCTATTTAATAGATTAAGAGCAAAAGAAATGTTGGCAGAGGTGTCAGTCCATTATGGAATGAAAAATATAAAATTGTTAACATGATTCAGGAAAAACTAGACTGCTCAAGAAATATTTCTTTTGTGTATTTGGGAAAAAATTAGGATGCTGTATTCTTATTACATGAAAATAATTTAGGCATTCTGATTCTGGTTCATAAACAATTAGAATGGTAAACAATACCCGCAGGGAAAAAGCAGTTTTAAATAAGCAAAACTTATAAGTAGTAGATTGGGAAGTCATCTGTCATCCTCGTGTTAATTTTTAATACATATCAGAAAAATGTCACAATTTGAGAGAGCTATCTCAGGGAAACATTGCTTCAGCATTAATGAAAGGTAGTTTGTCTGACATAAGTAACCATGAGTGGACATCAGCCCTGGGGAAAAAAATGAAAAAGTTGATGCTGGATTACTATTGGGTAATTATTAATGTCTTAGAGGATAGGAAGTTAATTAATACCAGTCAACATGGTTTTTATGGAAAACAAGTATCATCAAACAGCCTTCATTTCATTTTGGAGAGATTGTAAATTAGGTTGAAAGACTAAAAGAAAACCATGTAGGTAAAATCACGTTTCATAAAGCTGTTGATTTAGTTCTACGTCATTCTAGTTTTGGGGCTTTGGGGACCTGAGAAGGTGTTTGCTTTTCTTTTCACAAACTTTCAAGATTAAAATTTATAAGTTACTGGTGATTTAAAACAAACAGAAAGAAAGACATCACCACAGGAGAACTGTGCCTTATAGGAGGAATGATAATAGGGCATGATTTGGATAGTTTGAGAAGGTCTGTCTGCTAAAGCAAATGTACACTAGGACAAGGGAATGCAGATTTTATTTACAGAAAGGGAGACTGTAGAGGAAAGTAGAGAGTTCCAGCAAGACTTGGGAATTATGGTGGATGAATACATCAACATGGGCACAAGGGTGATACTTTGGCAGAAGGAGTGTAATCAATCTTTAAGGATGTGTAAGTATGTATGAGTATAAATATTGTGAGTATACCAGCATTTTGTGATTGCTAATACACAGTGTAGTGTGTGCAGTTCTGATGCCACTGTTTCCCCAAGAGACTTGAGCAAAAGCAGAAGATACAAGGTAAAAACACACAGAAAAAAAGGATTTTAAGCTTGGAGAAAATACCTTTCAGAAATTGATATGGGGAGCTCAAGCTTTTGTAATGTGCTTTCATTGTAGCCCAAAAGGACTAAATGAAAGTGGTTTCATTTTAAAAGAAACCAAGATATGTCTATCAAGGACAGTGAGGAATCTTTCTGGACTAGTAAGAGGACTCTCCTCAAATAAACCACCACAAGCTTTGAAATTAAGATATTTTAATCAGAAAACGTCAAGAAAAGGATAAAGTTCTTTACTACAAATATATATAGGCATAGCCAAAAAAACTGCCAACAAAACACCAAAAAGACAGGAACACACAGCAACACCATAACCAAAACTCTCAAACAAATAAAGCTGCTCACCAGGAAACCTCTCTTTCCCACCTTCCCCAGTCTTCTCCCCAGCCATCATGCTGGAATGCAAAGAGAGTAGGTTTAGATTAGATATTAGGAAGAAATTCTTTAGTGTGAGGGTGGTGAGGCAGTGAAACAGGTTATCTCGCGCATTTGTGGCTGCCCCATCCCTGTAAGTGTTTAAGGCCAGACTGGAGGGGTTTTGAGCAATCTGGTCGAGTGGAAGGTGTTGCTGTCCACGCAAGAACTAGATGATCTTTAAGGTCCCTTCCAACTTAAACAATTCTATGATTCTATTCTATAATTCTAAGGCATAGGAGAAACTAATGTCTGATAGCAGAAACTGGACAAAGTCAAATTAGGAAACAGGCATAATTTTTAATGATCAAAGTGACTGATAGATGGGACAAATTATTGAGAACTGTATTTTCTGTCTTCTTATATCTTCAAATCCAGACTACCTTTCAGGAAAACATGCTTAAGTTAAAACCATGTTATTTAATTTCTAAATTGGAATGCTTCTGGAGTCACCAGACACCACTTAAGGCACTGGAAAGGAATTGCTTCACCTTTGTCCACACTAGACAGAGGGTCTGCATGCTGTCTTTACAGCTAATGCTGTGAATAACCTCTCCCTAGGTAATTTTTCTTTTCTTTTGGCTAGGCCAGTACCCTGCCATAAAAATTGATGCATTGCCATAATTTTAAAGTCCTTCAAAGTGGGGAATTGATACTAGTATCATAGCCATTTCCCTCTTGTCTAACCTGCCTTCCTTTCTGTAATTCCCGTGTTCCTTTTGGACACCACTAACATGAGAATTTACTCTACATTCTGCTTTAGGAATGCAGATTTTCAAGGAGACATTCAACACAAACCCCATTCACTTCATTTAAATCCAAGTTTTTGCTTCAAATTAAGGTTTTGAATTAGAAGGTAGGAGGGAATTTTTAAGAGCATCCTAAGTGGTTTATTTTTCTTTATGTTTTTTTCTTTTTTTCCCAAAGAACTGATTTGGCTGATACGTCTGCCTGCACACATGACAGAAAACTCTGCCTAGAAGTCAAAGTAGGCTTTTTGGTCTGAAAGAAACTTCACTAGATTAAGCACATTTGTTGCCTTTCATCTTGTTTAATGTATCTTACGTGCTACAGAGTTTTTAGAGTGACATTTTCATACAAGCTCTTTGACAGTCTATCACATTTCTTCTGACCTCGCTTCCTAGAACATATCCTTATTTAATAAGAGATCTTTGAGATTTCCTATCTTAGAAAGCTGATAAAGGACTTGTCAGTAAACCATTTTTTGCAGTAATTTCTAGGGAAAATAAGCCCATCTAGTTTCCTTTCATGTTTATCAGCTGGGTATATGAATCTGTTCATCACTCTAGACTGCAACACTCATCCAGGAAACTTTTTGTCTTAATCATTAAAATTGTTTTTGACTATGTTCTCACATCTAATTAAAACCAAAACATTTAATTTGTGCTAACAGAGATGTGTGCACACATGCACTTTATTTTTAGGGGTTTTAATGCATTAGAGTGTCAGATGAAGGATATACCTGTACTTCACACTTTTTTTTGTGGATTATCTGTTATGTAAGTATTATTCCTACTTTTAACCAACTACTAGAAGGAAACAAATGCCTTAGTAGGCAACTTCTATTTTCTTCTCCCCTAAATGCCTTCATTTCAGAAGGGAGGAACCATCTGCACAGTACTGTAATTTCTTCCCACTAATGTACACTCTGACGAGAAACAGGAGAAAATCAGTCCTTGTTAGAGACATATTTAGGGGGTGGTATTTGCTTGGCTAAAAGGCCTCCTGACTCCCCTGTTTTAAAGCTTCATAGTAATAGTGTTTGCTATAGGTGTAGCCTGTGTCTAAGTGGCCTTGCCACTTGCAGGAAAAGTGATTAATGATAGCTATCTGCATTTTGCATTGCACGCAGGTTGCAATGGCTGTTGCAAAAACATTCTGGCTGTAACCAACAAATGTTTAGATATGCCTGGTCACATTAAAGTCTAGACATGTTATTTGATACTTTAGATTTTTCTTTGAAGTTCATAATTGTGAATTAGCCTTATTTAGTCTTACCTTTAAAAAACACAGTCCTGTTTTCTTCTTTATGAATGGATACTAGACCTTTTCTTCTTTCAAGTAATCTTCCCTTTCAGCCATTAGAGATTTTTATCTTTTCTTTCTCCATACTCAAAACATGTCCCAGTTTAACAAATGTTTTTGTGAGATTAAGCTCTTTTAATTTGATATAATGTGAAAGATGGTTAAATCGTTAGATAATTCCAATGGCAAATACACAAGAAACTCATACAGGCAATAAGAAGGTGTCATTCTGAAATTTAAGAAAGATAATGATTGTCAAACCCTGAAAACAAGGAACAATTTTTCAAGAACATATGTCATTATGTTGTAGTAAATTTACACATCTCCTGTTTTTCTGTGAGCAAAGGGTAGGTTCAAGGAACCAAAAAACTTTGCATTTGAATATTTCCTTCTCACAGTAGCCTTGGTTGGTCTATAGACTGCATATCTTTGATCTGAAGCCCTCTCTTTCTCCTATAAGTACTCTGTGTAGATAGTTCATACTTGCTTCCTTTTAGGAAGAATGCCTGAGATTGGTTAGAAACCAACCTTGCCTTTCAATACATACAAGATGAAGCATTTACGATAGGTATTACAGAATCACGGGGTAATTTAGGTTGGAAGGGGCCTTTGAACTTCATTTGGTTCAGTTCCTAATCAGTATGGGCCCAACCAAATAAGATTGCTCAGGGTCTGGTGCTGAATATTTCCAAGGATGCCAAAAACCTCTCTGGGCAAACTGGTTTAACATTTTAACTCCTTATGTGTATTAGCAGACAAATACAGACATTTCATGGAACAGCTCTTCTTTTACACAGGCTGGCACTACAGAACCTCTTTTTTTTCTGCGGTACTACATCTTCAACCTCAATGAATGGTAGGAAATCAGGGAGTTTCCCATCCTGCTTTTCCACTATCAAAGGAACGTGTTCCTGTTTGCTCATGGATAAACCATGCAAAAGAGTAGCAGAGATCCAGGTGATGCTTCACTTTACCTCCTTCCTGTCAGTTGAATTATCTATACACAGACAGACCAGACTCATTATAGTTTTGTCTATCATTTTGTAAGGCACAATTTTGTATGTTGTCTCTGATCATCTGCAAGGATTTTTAGCTGGCTTATGTTTAGTTCGGATAATGTCTGATCAAAGGAGACAGGGTTAAGGTTGAGGCAGGAGAAACACTCCTTAAGTTAATTCCATAATTACTCAGGAGAGCATCATTTTAGAAAAATGTTAGAGTAGAAGGAAAAATGAAGTGTACTTGACAAATCAAAGAGTTTTAAAATAATTGGTGCAACAGCAGCACGGCCACACATATTTTTGATCTTTCCCTGGAAAAATTAAGGGGGAATTATACAGATATAGAGATACAAGTCGCCTTCTTGAATAAAGTGAGGAAGGAAGGGAAGGAAAGGAGGGAAAGGAAGGGAAGGAAGGGAAGCAGGGAGGGAGGGGAGGAGGGAAGGATGATAGATCTTTTCTTTCAGTGTGCTATGCTGAGGAAATGGCAGTATGTTTTTTATCAATAAAAGCAGAAAGGTCAAATACTGTTCCTTCTGCTATCAGCATTATGTTCTGTCTGCTGCTGTCACTAGAAAATTCCTAGGACCTACATTAAGGTAATGAAAGTTAAGTTGTAGGTTCACATCAAAAAGATAATGCTGTCTAGATGTTACCCAGGAAGTAATAGGCAGAATTGAGTACATCTTATAATTTGATTGCTGATGATGTGTGTCATGGATCACAAGGTCAAAGGCATTGGAGTACATTTGTTTTAACATTTATGAGTAAAATGCAAAGACTGTGGTTTGTGTCAAGTGAGTACAACAAAGCTGGAACTTGCTTTTCAGCCACCTGGTGCTACACAAAGGTCCCATACCTCCTCTATGGTAGCACTTCCCATCTCAGTGCCAACTTCCTTATGTGGAGCCTGAAAGGGGAGGTACATGGAACCTTGTTGCATGTGAGGCAAACGTGTAAACCCTTTTTTTTTTCTACTGGGAACAATCTAGGGCATTCTGTGTTTTGTGTTGATTAATATTAGTCTACTGACAGTGAGGGTTTTTTCTCCACTGTTAAAAATATGACTGACGATAAATGATGAGAGTGTTTTTTTAAACAGACTGGAAAAACAGAATGAGAAAAATTATTTAAAATATTATGACCATTCAGTTCAGGAAGTATATGTACAGTAAACAATGAAAAGGGATGAAAAAGGTAAATTAAAAGCTCTAATTACCCAGAGATGCAGGAGCAAACAAACTAAAGTATAGCTAGAAGAAAACAAAATTAAATATTTGTACTGCAAGGATCTCCTGTAGATTGACAATGCAAATGGATATCAGTAAAGAAAGGAGTTAAGGTTAAAAGGTTTATACAGAGTATAAAGCAATCAGACACGCAACAGGGATTAGAAGGGAACACCAGTAACTGGGCTGGTACCTCAGCCATGGCCTGCAGTGCTGTGACCCTGCCCTACATGCTGGGGATCCACCTCTGTGACTCTGGAAAACTCAGTAACTCAACACTTTAAGGCATAACCCCAAACTTTAATTATTACTGAGGGATTGGGAAGTGGATGTGGTTTTATTTGTTTGGTTTTTTTGTTTGGCTGAGGTTTTGTGGTGTTTTGGTGTTTGGTTTTTTTGGGGTTTTTTTTTGTTTGTTTGTTTGGTTTTTTACCCCAGAAGAGTAATGTAACAATTGCCCATTTCCTGATTTCTTTTGTCTTCAACTAAAGAGTTCTGAGGGTGCTGCCATAGAAGACCTTACAAAACTAGTCATACCACCAGCCAGGCCTAGCTTACTGTTTCTAGGCTATGCTGGAGCATGAGCTCTGTGTGTTTAAAATGGAGCTCGAGCCCATTTAGTAGTGCAGTGTGATAATTACAGTGTCACCACGATGCTCCTGAAATAGGATTTAAAATTCTGCAAACTCTCACAGCAGCTTTCATAGGACCAGATGCTTCAGCTCAGTCTGTGTTGACTCAGCTCAAGTGAAAACTGCTTGAAGTTTTTGCATTTGAGGGAGAAGTTACTGTCTCGAGAAAAAAAAAAAGTTTATTTTTAACCCTCCTTTACAGATTTAAAAAATACATTTTTTTAATGAAAAATCTTTTTGAAAAGACTTATGTCCTGCTATGAGAACATAAACTCAAACTGGCTTTATACTTATTAAAAGGGACAAAAAAAATGCCCTTTTTGTTTTATAGATTACTCATTCTTTGCAGTTATGTAAACATTTATCAAGCACACTTTAACTAGATCTCAACTGCAGAATCATAAAAAACAGGTTAAAGACCTCTGTTAGTTTTCAGATCTGTCAGTAAGCTCAGTATACATCTCCCTTATTCATGGAGTTCCTTTCAGATGGAGTGTAGCTTGTCAGAGAAAAGAAAAAATATTTTAATAATCATATATCACAGAATCACAGAATATACTGAATTGGAAGGGACCCACAAGGATCATCGAGTCGAACCCTTAGCCCTGCACAGGACCATCCCTAAGAGTCACACCATGTGCCTGAGAGTATCATCCAAACACTTCTTGAACTCTGTCAGGCTTGGTGCTGTGACCACTTCCCTGGGGATCCTGTGCCAGTGCCCAACCAACCTCTGGGTGAAGAACCTCTTTCTAATATCCAACTGTTGCCTTAAGGAGCGAGCTAAAAAAACTCAGCCAACTTCAGTAGGAGATAAGTGAGCAGGAGCTTTAATGAGCCAAACAGGTTCCTGGAATACATTCACATGGGAATCCCCCTTTAGACCCTCATTACAAGATTTTATAATAGTGTCCATCCAATCCCATTCTGTTATTTCCCCCAGTCCTGCCCCATTCTACCCTCGGCACACCCTGTTAGGAATTGGGTCTGGGGTCTCAGGACCCTTCTTGCATCTTCGTTGTCTTCTTCACAGCACCTCAGGTCCTTGGAGGCCTTCCAAAGCTTCAGATTTGGAGGTCCTTCTGTCCCTGTCTTTATCTTGTGGTACAGGCTTCATGGTGCTTTTCTGCAATTCTACCTTGAAATAGAGACTAAACAGCTAAAGGAATTCTAAGGGGTTGATATAGGATGGGGTCAGTATGTATAAACATTCAGCTACTGAAGTTATATTACTAGTACATTAGATCTACAATAATTTCTAACATCTATAACATTGAAAAATCAAAAATCAAAGAAACCCTCAGGCATCACAACCTAAACCTCCCCTGACACACCTTCAGACCGTTCCCTCGGGTCCTGTCACTGGTCACCACAGAGAAGAAATCAGTGCCTGCCCCTCCTCTTCCCGTCACGAGGAAGTTGTAGACTGCGACAGTGATTCAGGCTAAACATAATTTCCTGGTAGATCTGAGTGCAAAATGTAAGAAGATACTTGTTACTGTAAATTGTGTTATAAAAAAAGTTCTTGATACTTTGAAAATTTCATATAATGCCTTTTTTTTTTGTGGTGGGGAGACTTCTTTGAAAAAAGGGGTCATGACTTCCCTGTCAAGTGTTGTTGAGATGTAAATCATTGATTCCTTAGAAAGAACAAACATAATTTAGTCAGTGATGATTCACTCTGAACTATATATGACCAATATTCTTGAAGGGCTTCTCTTTTTCCCTCTTTGCTAGTGTTTTGAGTTGGTAAAAATTGGAATAATTTTTACACAATAAGTCATTGGAGCTTCCTGACAGTTCAGATAATTTTTGTAGTGTTCTGTCATCCGAATGACTTGATGCCTTTGGTATGAATAGAGATGGGAACATTTTGTAAGTTATAACCATAAGATAATTTATTCATACAGAGAAGGCATTGTGTTTGATAACTGATAAATTTCATTCTGTTTTCAGGATAAAAGCAAAATGGGTGTGTGGATTGCAGCTGCTTGCTTAATAGTGTTACAGATGACTAAGGAGGGAATGGATCTTTCTGTGGGTTATATAATCAGTATAAAAGCTCTCTGCATTCTGCCTGTGACAGTTTATTAAAAAAAATAAAATAAAAGAAGAACCCATGACATAGAGATCTTTTTCTTTTTAAAATACTTATCTGTTGTAGATGAATGCAACCACCAGATAAAGATCAGGTGTGAAGTATTTGAAGAGTAGGTCTAGGAATAATTTTAAAAGTAAGCACTGACTCTCTTATGTATTTAAATGATACTAAATATTATGTTTATTTTGGCTAAGTGATTCTCATTTAGGAAACGATGAAGGGAAGGGTTGAGCATTTAGCTCACACTAATTGAGAACTTGCTTGGAATTATAATAATTATGAACAACTAAAGTAAAACCTCTTTTCTCTATACATCAGGGGTTAGTGCTCTCTAAAACAGAGCCCTGACTGAAACAATAACAGCCTAAGTAAACTCACAGTCCACAGGGCATTTGGATTGCTTTTTAGCCTGGGACTGATTATTGGCTCAGCAAAATTCCAAGTGTATGCTTATCCTCTATCTCACTGACAATGTCTTATATAGATAGCATTTACACCTACCTAGATTCTCTTTAAATGGAGCAGCAGAAAAAGTCCAAAAAGAAGAAAAGGGGTGAGTCCATAAAGATAATCTTCACAAACCTCCACGAACTTCCCCCTGCCCCATCCCCTCCCCCTGCCCCCCCCAAAAAAAAAGATAGTTAAAAAAATCTAGGCTTGAGTGTTTTGGGGTTGTGGTTTTTTTTGGTTTTTTTTGGTTTTGGTCTTTGTTTCATTTTGGTTTTTTGTTTTTGTTTTGTTTGGAGGGTTTTTGGTTGGTTGGTTTTTGGTTTTTTTTTTGAGGGTTTTTTTGAGCAAACACAATCTGAGAGCAGAGGAAAACCCTTTTATCACCTAAGTTCAGAGGTTTTTTATAATCTCCAGGGAGGATGAGGGTGTGTTTACATCACTGGTTTCCTTCTCTAGACCCAAGGAGCAGACATAGGCATTAAGGTGGTAATGGGAGATTTCTGCTTTTATTCCCATGTATGGGAACAGAGTATGTCACAAGTTCACCCAAATCCAGAAAAGAACTCCAACAAACAAAATAACAGGTTGATTATGATGGAGAACAATTTAAAAAGAGGTAGGTCAAAAAAATCCCACCACAACTAAAGTAATCTCTGGCCTTTCTCTGACCTTGACATTTATCTTGTGACCAGGCACCATAGCACCACAGACAGCCTGTATTTCTCCTACTATCTCCATTTTTCTTCGCTCTTTGTTTTATCATAAGTAAAGCACATGATATTGTGAGACCCTGGCTACCTCAAGGGTAGGATGAAATAATTACTGCCAACATCTGAAAAAGGACATTAGCTGGTTAAGTAGAAAGTGTCAGAACTGTATTGTTGAACACTTCTCTTGGGTTATTTTCTACAAGACATTTCATTTTTCTCTGCATTTTCTAAACTGAATTTTATCTTTCTTTCTTCACAGGATGTTTTAGTCTCTTAAGGGCCTTTTGTATTTTCCATAATACCTGAATGATTTCACAATTTTACAGAAGTAATATTTCTTTGATGTCAAAAATATACAAATGTTAAATACAATGGGATCTACTAGCTTTTCAAAGATCAGGCTTGAGAGTAATCAGTGCAGATTGGCTGAGCTATATAGGTCTATGTATGTAAGATGGTGTATATATAGCAGGGAGAAAGGAGAGAGACAAGGGATTTATAATCATAATTTTGTGAGAGTTTTACAGGACATACTAAAAAGAATAGAAAAATCCATCAGTAGTGTGAAAGTGGTTCTGTCCATTTCAAAATCTTTTTGTTCTCATTTATTTCCCTCATATTTGATACTGGAAGCATCCACTTATTTCTGTTAAAAATGGGCATGTACAGTAGGTCTGGAAGCAGTTCCAAGCAGTCTGAAAATAAATTGATTCCGGGAAAACACCTACCTGTATATTCAGATAGTATTTCTCAAAATGTTCTTTCACATGATTTTCATCATCTCAGAAGATATTTTGAAGTATTCAAAACCTGGTGATGAAACAAGGGTTGTAGCAGTACTGACAGCAATCAACAGGGTAATTCTGCTACAGTGAAGAGCCCCAAATACTCCTAGAGAGGTATCTTAGGAAAACATTAATAAAAATCACAGTGCAAGGTGGAAGTTTAGCACTACAGTCAAGTTCAGCAAGCAAGTTATTGCAGCAAAAGTCCTAAAGCAGTGCACTTGCAAGATTAGTTTCTTGGTTTTGCATGCTGAGCACAGGGAAAGTCCTGCTAGGTTAGTGACTACACTGCCTGGAACATCTGCTCTGCCTGACCATGTGCAGTGAGTCCAACAACCAAGTTCTCACTTCTGTTTTGTCAGGGAGCAGCTCACACATTTGTTCATGCACTCCAAAGCACCATGACATAACAGCACAATCCTTTTCAGCTATGGACTTATACATAAATGAGTGTAGCAGGTAAAAGTGATGGCTGCATGATTACCTAACATAAAGTCAGGTGGTTTTTATTTTGTAATTATGGAATAAACACACTGAGCTGCACGGTCTTTGTACCAAAACACTTTGGACTTACAGGGAAAGAAGAATCAGAACAGATAACATTTCACTGGCCTTTACTGCCTCTGTGGTCTGCAGATAACACTAAGATGACAATGTTGAACAGAGCAGCTTTTTAGAAATACTAAAATTTGTCACATTAATCTCAACTATTGAAACTGTTAACAACTTAGTGTTTTTCTCAAGTAAATTGTCAAATGGCTACCACATCATTTGTCATCTTCTGAGATAGCTGGGGCATACATATAAAGTTTGAAGGAGCTATTAATTCATTGCAATTTTGTGTTGACTGACAGGACATGAAAAGACAAATAACAGCCCTGATCACTCATCTGCCTGCCTTCCATATCATACAGTTATAGGAGACTGTATCTAGGCCCCCTGTGCAATGATAATTGCATTGTTTAATAGAAAGATTGCAAAGAGGCATGTTCAGCTCCTGATACGAGTATTAAGGTAGGACATTGCCTACCATGATGTGAACCTTTTGCTGTGTTGATGTGCAACCCAGAGCAAAGCCGTTCCTTACAAAAGCAGTGTGGTTAAGTATCCCCAAGTGGGTCTGGCATAGAAGGAAGCAGTAAACACTGTCATTTTGGGCATCAGTATTGCTGAAAGAAGTGTAAAGGTGAGAAAAGTATGACTTACACCAATCTCTGGTATTCCTACCTTTGTCAAACAGCATTGGTAGAAGAAGATGGTCCCATCTCACAAAATAGAATTCCACTGTGACTGAAAGGATAGGAGATTCTATCATGGTTGTCTTCTGGAAACACAAGGTCATTTCCTGTATTTCCAATACAATATTTAATAATAATAATAATAATTAATAATAATAATTATTAATAATAATTAATAATATTTAGTAATATTATTACTAAATAATATTGACTTCTATTTTCAACTCCCCAGAAAATGAGATTTATACCTTTTTGCTTGCCAGATTACTCTGCAGCTGAATGCATAGTGCTTTTATTGGAAAGATACATACATGCACTTCTTTATGATTTAATCCTAACATTTAACTAATTTTTTTTTCACTGTGTGTTAAATTAACTCTTTCCCCAAAAATGGCTATAGTAGTGTCCAGATACTTATAGAACACTGTATTACTCCCCAAAAGAAGAAGACATTTTTCAGTAAATGCATCTAATCTTTTTTCATGTTAAACCACTTTGTGCTTCCTCTTATCCTCTTTATCTGATTTAGAATTGTCCTTTAAGTAACATGGTGCCATTAATTGAATGTGATGATTCAAAGCTAGTTGCACTCAAGTGTGAAGGAAAGTGCTAAAGAAGGTGTTTTAAAAAGGTAGGAAGGGATTCAGTAATTAAAAAGAAAAAAACAACTGTAAAAATCATCTTTGAGTTTAGTAACTTGAAGTTCAATATTGGTAAACACCTTTATTACATAAAGGAGTGCAAATCCACTAAAACAAATATAGACATCTTGCCTTCAGTCTCAATATTAGCTCTTGCTTGTAAATCTTCTCAGTTTTATTTTTGTAGCAGTCCACTGTCAAGTATACTTTAGGTGTCCAGGACCTAATTTTCAAACATGGATCCTGTAGTTTGTGTTAATACTATCAGGGTTTGAAGACCCCAGTAATTGTTAATTTACTCAAGATGTATTTTTGATTTTTCAATTTTTTGATTTCCTTCAAAGTTCAGGAGTGGCTGAATTGAAAGTTAAGTACACCTTCTTTTTTCCTCAGTAAGAAGATAGCTTATATCTCCTCTCTTTTAATATCCTTACTAAAAATTCAAACATTATAGAATATTTTTTTTCCTATGGGTAATCTGTATATTTGTTTTCATGGAGTGTTGCTCTCTGATGATGGCAACAACCCAGCACATTCCAAATTTTTTATTCTTTTTTTATTTCCTTAAAAGAAACTTTGGAATAAATAGTTTCTTACTTTTTTCTACTAATTCACAAGCTTCCTTGTACTGCATGTGTCTTATGCAAATCTGCAATGTTTCTATTTTTTTCCTCTAGCTGATACTTCATGTGGAATAATGTAGTTAAAATTACAAAATATGTATTTTGGAGCTGGTTAAAATTACAAACTATGTATTTTGAAGCTGAATCTTTAAGGAGAGCTTTTTACCTTGTGCCTTCAGCAGCTCCATCACAGATTTTATCACCAAAACAAGATTGCAAAGGGTATTGTATGGGGCTCCCAGAGAAAAAACTCCATGGTCCTTTCTTCCCCTTCCTGGATGGAAAGGATGAGATCATTAGCATTTACAAGCAGCATAAGTTACGCTGTAACATTAAACAGCATAAAATTATGTCAAAGTCCATTTTAGCACTTCAGAGAACTGAAAGTATACAGGTGCCATGAATTCAAGAACATATGCTAGTCCTTTGCAGAATGAATCTGTTTTATCTGGTATAACAGTAACTGTGCATGTGCCATTTAGTTGATCCGGGTACGAGCAGAATGTCTGATACGCAAAAAAATGCATCAGTTTTACCACATCCAAATGCACAGAGCCTGTTCAGTGCATACGCAGGCATTCTGGGAAGGGAAGACTATGCTTGTGTACTTTGGATCTCCATAGATGGACATAATTCAAAATGGGTAAAAAGGAAATGCAAGATGAGTGCTCATGTGTGTAATAACAGTCAGGGAGCCCCTTGAAACATTTATTTTGGTCTTGTGCATTGTTATACCCTGAGTTCCAATGAGGAAAAGCTGAAATCTTGGTAAAACAAGGAGGAAATATTTTGCTTTGTGGGTTTGCTCTACAGCTTCAGCAAACATCAGGCCTATGAGTAGAATCCATTTAGTTTAATTTTTGATATCTGGAAGACTACTGAATGTGAGCTACTTTTCCTAAGCCCTTTTGACAGTCACTAAAGAGGAAAAGGCAACTCAAGAAGGTGACACCTGTCATATTAAAAGAGACACCTGTGTATTATGGGGTGCCTATCAAATATCTGACCCCAAAATGTGAATGTCTTCATTTTAAACACCTCAGAGAAGTTGGATGTAATCCAGCGTATGTCAGGACACTCTTCTAGTTCACTAGCACCCATGTGAGGAGTTCAAGTAACATTTTACCTTCGGTGGGTGAAGTCTAAACTGACCCTTTAAGTGGTAAAGCTTGTTTAGCTTTTTCAGTTTGTTTTGAGGAGGGTCAGTTTTCTGTGGAAAGCTGTGTTTGTTTTTTGCTACCTAAGAAACAGAAGCCATTTCTGAAGTAATACAAATTCAAATTAAGAATACTATAACAAACACATAGTCTCCGAGAATCATTGCCTATGAAATCCATGCCTGCCAAAGTTAAGTCTAAGCCCAAGAAAAGTTAGTTTTTGATAAAGGCAGATTTCAAATCTTTGCTTAGAGCTTGGTATACTTATTTAATAAGAGTTAATGCCTGGCATGTGGATTCTTTTTTAGCAGTCTTTTTAAAATTTCCTTGAGAGTGTTTGGGCATTTGATTATCTCCTATTTTCTTACAAAACTGATGTTAAAACATTAAAATATTTTTAACACATGCCACTGAGTCTTCCATTAATATGAATGGAAAAACAGGGCTTATGAATAGAGATAGATGCAGATAGAAATAGAGAAAAATCTTAATTTCCAGGTTACACAGTCCTCAGCAAGTTCAGGATGCTTACTGCAGCTCTTTGCTCTGCAGGTCTGACTTACGAAGCCAGAGAGAAAGAAATGTACACCTAAGAAAGGAAATTGTGGTATAATAAAACAAAGTTAGAGCTCACCTAAATTATCCATTTATTACTACTGGAATATAAATCAGCATTTGATATGAAGGTCTTTCTTCATTGCCAGTGTGTCTGTGTTTCCAGAGCAGTCAGTGCTTTGTCTGCTCCTGTACTGCCACTGTCTCTGAGTTGTGCAAGAGAATGGGAGAGGGAAGTGCAAAAGACTCTGCTGATCTGGGGTGACCTGAGCTGGGATCAAACCAGTCCTACTCGGACTTTAAAATAGTGCCAAGACAGGAGTGGGGAGTGGAAAAGAAAAAGACGTATGCACCCCTGAGTGACAGCAAGAGGAAGAGAAGGCAACAGTAGGACCTTCCCCATGAAGCTCTAGGCAAGACTGTGTTTATCTGGTTGCACAGCCTACAACGTTTGCTGCCCGTTTTCTGTCCCTTTGGGCCAGCACATACTTGGGTCTACTGCAGGAATGGTTCTGATGTGGTCTGCTTGCCAGAGCCCAGGGGACATGGGTTGGAGAACCTTTTGAATCAGATAAGACAGCAAACTGGGAAGCAGCTGGGAAGTGTCTCTGCAGTTTAAGAGCTTCAATATGTAATCACAGTATGAATGAATGATCTAGTCAGTACAATGAGATTACTGGACTACATTGTGCTACTTGATTTTTCTTTTTTAATATATTTACTTACTTGGACTGCAATAGAACACTGCTTTTAAGAGAGTACCTGACCGCAGATTTTAAAGAACACTATGCCCTGTCTGTCACTTTTAACATATATTTTAGAAGAAAAGGTTTTTTAAAAATAAGTAATAGAATTCTGCTAGTCTGTGCCTTAGGGTTTCTGAACAGAGTGAATTTTGGTCATACTAATAGAGATGATTTAAGCTGATATCTGAACATCAAATGAATGAAGGTGCTCCAAAGGTAACCATCAGGGATCAGTCTTTAAGATAGGTTAACTTATTCCTGCCTTAAAGTCAGAATAACTTCCCTTTGCTTCAACTGCTCTGTAGTTTTAAGTTATCCCAAGGCTTGGTTTATTTAAACGTATGCTGCGTGACACTGGACATCTGATGTGACTCCTTAGCACTGTGGGCTTTGACCCTGGAGGCAGGATTAAAAAAGGATTGCAAATACAGTTGTATGCAATGTTATCTTCAAGAGAAAAATACTCCAAATTTTCTGCCTTCTAATGAACAAATGGTTTTGAGGAACATGTAGTTATTTGCTGAACATGTTTTTGTGCCAGTGAAAATTTTTATCTAAGTGTCCTGCTTGGTTTGTCTGCAGAAATGTTAATTCTATTTTATGAGATAATTTTGGGCTTTGAGTTGGATTGGAATGGGCTGCTATCATGGTTAATATTGTACTGCATTTCTTCAGCCTTTCTAGGACCCTGATATGATTCCATAACATGACAGAGATTTCTATAAGTTACTGTAATTCCACTCCTTAAAGGCTGAGATTTCCTTTTGAGTGTTTTATTGGATTTAGGTTAATAAATCATATTACATAGTTTTTTCAGTGTTTTAGATACTTTCTGTTATAATTACATGGGTTTGAATGGTTTTAATTCCTTTCTCACATTTTCAGAAATCCAAACAAATTTTGCTCTGGCATTCAAATAAATTCTACATCAAGGTAAGGGACTAAGGAGAAGATATGGTCTCATCAATCTATGCTGGTTGCATATACATATATAGACAAGATAAATTTAAGTGACTAAGGTGGTAGCTGAGATAATAAAACATTTATTCATCCACAGCACTCAAATTTATCATACATTTGCCTGATTTTATGTGTTCTTAAAACAAGTCCTGAGCAAGGTGCAAAACATTGCAGATGAAGAATTCTAGAACCAGCTGGGTTGGAAGAGGCCTCGAAGATCATCAAGTCCAGCCCTTGAAGAAGGTAGCCTTGAAGTGGTCATTTGTCTCTGAACTATTATCAGATGCTCATGACTCCTCAGAATGCAAAAAGGTGGCATTTCTGACATTTTTCCTGTTCTCCCATCTTTCTGTCCTTCATGTGCTGAGTTTCTTCTCTTTTCTTACATTTGCTCTCTCTTTCCCCACCCCCTATTATAGAAGAAAAAAGTTCCTATTATTAAAGTTCCTTTTTCCTGCTATAGATAAAAAAGTTCCAAAAATTAAATGTAAACACAGGCAGCAGTCATGAGTGCTGTTTATGTAGGAGAGAGGCATGTGAGCATCCAGCAGATATGGAGCTGATAATCATAAGGCAGCATTCAGAGGAAGCAGATAAATTACACTTAAACACCATTGAATGTTCACTAATATGTCCCTGTCAGGGACATCAATATTCTAAACCTCTCAGCTTCTTCAGGTGGCTGACCTTGAATAAATATACACTGCTACA
This sequence comes from Campylorhamphus procurvoides, assembly GCA_013396655.1. Taxonomy (NCBI): domain Eukaryota; kingdom Metazoa; phylum Chordata; class Aves; order Passeriformes; family Dendrocolaptidae; genus Campylorhamphus; species Campylorhamphus procurvoides. Next base: position 1,282,069 of record WBMV01009147.1, on the reverse strand, counting down.
AATAATTTGCTTGCTTCTAGCAATTTACTGTACTCTGTCACCTTCAGTACAAAATATGCAGCCACTCACTACATTTTCAAATGCTGTGAAAATTAGGTGAGTGAGAGTAAAATGTTTGGTGTCCCATGTTCCTGGAAGATTTTCACTGCAGTGAAGGTTTTGTTTATAATTCTGAAAGGTCTTAGACGTATACATAGCAAACATTATCTAATTAGATGTCTGCTATCAGAAAGATAGTACACTTAAAAGCTGTGACATTTTTATCCAGCAATGTTTTTCCATGCTTAAATATATAGGTTACAAATTTAAAAAAAAAAAAAGTGACTACCTCTCAATATTATGCATTTGAGCTTATTTTGGCTGAAAGATCTTCTTTAAAGAAACAGGTCCTAAATATATTTTGTATATTTAGAAATGCTTACATAAAATATTAAATGTATTATTTTTCAGAAATTAATGAAAAAAGGCTCAATACCAGTAACTGTCTCCAGGAAAACATGCTTAGTATAGTAGAATGATAAAAACACAGCTTATAAAGCTAAGGCAAGATAACAATAGTTAAAGGAAGAAAATAATTGAGTCGCAATTATTTCACGTTTATTATTTCTGGTTTTACACTACTTAAATGCCTGTCTAGTTGACCAAAAAGTTTGAAAGATCTAAGTGAACCCGGGAAAACACAGGTACATGTGTGTGTGTGTGTGTGTGTGTGTGTACAAAGATAAAAAGTGGTTATATATGGTAGGTGATATGGAAAGCAATATGATGTGACTGTGATTCGGTCATGCTCTTTCCAATTGACAGCTCTTCTAGGTGGCTTATAAGCTGCCTCTTAACTAGGAGATAGTGCAATAATACTTATCTAGACTTTCACTTCTAGTGGTGTTCCCTATCAAAAGGTCAAGAAGGAGTTAATTTTTCTTTAATATTCTTGGGTTTATTCTTTCCAGTGGCATGAGAATGTCTTATTCAAGAGCTTCATAGCTTCCTGTACTGTTTCCACCAGCCAATAACACATCTTGGAGCAGTAACCCCACGTATGTAGTAGAAGAGAATAGTAAAAGAGACAATGACATGCACAGAACTGTGGTGACTGCTTAGTAGTACAAGGGTTGCTCAGTGTGCAGTAGTGTCAGAAAAAACAGTGAGCCCACATTCACCCTTCACCCTCGTGTGTGGGACTAAAAGTTCACCTGTGACTTGTGACTGTCAGGTGAGAGAGAAAATATATCGCCTGTCTTCCAAAACTGCGTGGTCCTTGCATAATATGGAAGTGTAGCTGGTACTGTCTGGCCTAGGTGCTTTCTCAGCTTTTCTTCTGAGACAATCCTCAAGCACTGAGCATCTTTGAACGTGAGTTTTCATCTCACTCATGCCCACTAGACCTCCATAGCAGCTCTTGAACAGCTAAGACATTTTTGAAAACATCTCAATTCCCTGATCTTGTCAAAAAGCACTGTTTCTCTTTTGCCATCAGGGTGAGCTGTGCATGAACAACTATACATTACTTTGTCTGCTCTGGTTCCATTATAGCCTGTGTACCTGTAAGAGGATCACTGAGACTTAGCAGGAGCCATTAATGCACTTATACACCCATCACAGTTTACTTGCCCTTTTTGCTAAAATCCCCTGTAGTCAGGATCTGCTTTGTAGTCAGATGAAGATTATACATATCATTTTTTGGAATGAGTTAAACGTTTACAGGATCAGAATTTGATCCTTATGCAAGCATGAGGCTCAGAGATATAAACAGTGAATCCATCTGCTTTGACCAAATACAATGAGAAGAGAACAGATAAGATACTTTAAGAAACAGATCTTCTCTAATCTAATCTACTCTGTATATAATTTGATTTTATTCAGACTGAGAGGAGAAGTGATTTCTTGTTTTGACATTTTTACAGAAGCCAGATCAGCAGCCTTTCCGTCTTTAATGCTATGTATTTTAATTAGTTTAATAGCCCAAAGGCTGCAAATGTAAGTCCCTTGATGTGAAAGATGAGGAGTCAGGCAAAGGAGATGTCACAAAGAATGTCCATACATAGCCTATGGGGTAGCAGTCACCAACTTCTGAGGATCCCGCTGGGAATTAAGGGTTTTACAGACACTCAGGCTCATCAAGGCTATTGTAGCATGTTTAGGCCCTCAAGCGGCTGACTCAGCAGGACCCCTAAATAACTTCTATCCTGGCCTGCCTGTCTTGGTTGCAAAGTCCATCAAATAAGCAAAATGAGAATTAAGCAAAGAAAAACCTTTTCAAGAAAATACCATCTTCTCCCTAGACAAATCTGTTTGCCTACAACTTTCTTAATACTCCTACATAGTTTGGCAGCAGAATTAAAAGAGTTTGGATTCATTTTTTGTGGTGCAGAGCTGATCCTAATCTTATTACCAAGGTGCCCCCTTTATGAAGGGACAAAACCCTGTACTCCTTTTTTCCCTTCTGCAGCAAGAGTCTGCATCCTGAAAACACTGGTTCTGACGCTTTTATACACTTTTTTTTTAGACACTAAGGCTGTAAGTACTGCTAAATAAAAGAAAACCAAGGAACTTGAGGACCATTTTTTCATGATTAGCTTCTCCAGAGCTGGCTGGCCGTCTGGAAACAGCATGGTACCTGGGTTTGATTCTTCTCTGGGCTCTGCATGGGGAATGTGTGGCTGCCTTTCAGAGCAGCACTTTGATGTGTGGTATTGAGACTGCTGCAATGCCTGGCAAAGGGATGTGTGCCTGACACTGCAGAACTTGGATGTAGTTGGAGCACATCATATGGTGGTTGATTGTACTGCCTTTTGGCACAGGGTGCACTTTACAAAATGTCCACAGAAAAATGACTAGGACTTTTTTTTTTCTTTTAAGAGTGGATAGTAAATGCAGGATTCAGCTGTGTGATGAAATATCAAATAAGCAGTGGGAAAACTTTTGTGATTTAGCTGCGTAGGTGTACTCTAAGAATCTAGCAAGTTGTGGTGTAGTGTTCAAAGACTCCCTTTGAGCTGTGTGGTTGAAGTGACAATGTGGGCACTTGAGATTTTTAATTTTTCTGAGAAAAGATAACTGGGAGGAGTTATCATCATGACTGCACTCCTTCTCGTATAAGAATGGTGCCATACAGACATGGCTGATTTTTGCTATTGCTAGGTTAATCTTTGCCTTATAGTTCTTAGATGAGGTTAATCAAGGCACCCTTGCTACCTTAAACACCAGCATATCCTCCTACAGGTCATAGCATTTATGGCTGGATCTTGCCTTGACTCTTTAAGACAGATTTCCCCCTCTAGGATTTTCATCTAGCCTTTTAAACAGCCTCTCTCTTTCTATATGTCTCCTGTATATATTGCATCTCCATTTAGGAAGACTCAGTAAATGCGTAGTATATTCTTTCTACTGTTTACCCTCTGTCCTTGACTTTTCTCATTGTTGGTGCTAGCCTCCAAATTTTATTGTGATGTTGAAAAAAAAAAAAGGCATCAGGTTGTCCACACAACTTGAAAAAGTTTAATTTTGTCTTTCACTTATCTCTTTAGGTTTTGATTTTGAGTTCTTTGAAAACTTCACCTTGGTAAGACAAAATAGAAGACACAATTTTTACAGCCAAGTGCTTTCCAGCCATATATAGTGATTTCTGATGTCTAAAATTCTTACAGTGAGGTTTGAGCCTTGTTACATTACAATCTCTGACTTCACTGACCTTTAAGAGAGACTTCTAAAACAGATATTACAATTTTTCTGCTGGGACAGATTTTCTTTTGCTTTCTGCTGTAATATTGAGAAGGTGAAATGGAAAAACAAAGTTGTATTTGTTGAAAAGTTGCTATCTCTCAGCAAGTATTTGGCATATTATCTTATGACTGAGCAAAAAGTCAAAGTTCTGTTATTCAGCTTCTCACTAGTACCACAATTTTCATGCTGGAATTTACTGTGGGCTGTCACTAGGGTCTTCATATGGCAAAATCTGCAAGCAGATGGATCTCTATGCTCCTACAGTGTCCTGAGGGAATACAGAGGGTGGTGTCTTCATGTGTATTATTTAACACTGCTGATAACAATTACAGTCCTGTTCAGAAATGGTCAACATGAATTTCTGATTTAAGTATTTGATGCAGTCAAGTGAGCTGATTTATGTATGAAAAACTCTGGACTTATATCTTAAGAGATAACCTGTTCTTAACAGACATTCTCTCTTCTTCTGAGGGTAGAAGATGTTTTCTCAGGGTTCTTGATGTCTTTATCTTATTTCCCATTCTCAGCTACTCGAATTGATAGTGGGTAAAATGTAGACCTTTATTTTGCTTGTAGATTAAAAAAACACTAAGGCTGTAACCCTTTCAAGGGAACCAGAGTACGCAATAGTGAAGAGTGGTTCTCTTGGTCCCGATCACCAAGGCATCTAAAATGCCTCTAAAAGGCATCTTAAGGAAGAGTCTCCACCTGATATATGACCACTTTGCCCAATATTTCTTTGCTTCCTAAAATGCATCAAATCCTGTAGTGTGAGCAATAATTTTTAAAATTATAGTTCAGCAACCTTGTTTTGTCTGAAAGGAATGGTTCAATAGAGGAATAAAGATTGGTTATTATAGACTTTGTAAGATAAAATATAAAGCTTCAAGGAATTTTAACTTTCCTGTTAATTTGTCATCTAAGATGAAGAAAAAAGGAGCTGTTGCAGCAGTCAGTGTGAGGAGTGTCCACTCATTGCTCTCATCTTGAACGTAGTTCATTCTTCTGTATATGCAATCAGGATTTTGCAGTCTTCATCTTCAGACAAATAATGGAACAATAATACAACTTGAAGATGCTCTTGTCTGCTTGATTAAAAATGGTAATATAGAACATATTTTCAAATTAATGTAATAATACATCATCTTCCAGTACAATAGGAGCTTCTTAATCAGTCTGGAACTACTGAGGAATGAGGGGGTTTATGTGTGTGGTTTTGCTTATTTGCTTTTAACATTCTTCAAGCCCCGAAACCACCCCTTTTTCCCCACCAGAATTTCTTTTCCTCTGATAACCTCAAATCTGCCAGACTGTTTGTGACTAAGCTACCTCTCACTATAATCTGATCTGAGAAGATGAAATTTCCTAAGCTGCTTTCTCTCTAAAGGCACTTTTTCTCATGCAATATTGCCATCTCTGCTTTCTTTCTTTATCTCCTGAAAAGTAACAAGTGGATTTCACTAGCTAGCTCTACTACTTGACCTGGGCAAGCTCAAGAAGTGGGCCCATTGGAATCTCATAATGTTTAACAAAACTAAGTGCAAGATGCTGCAGCTGGGTCAGGGGCACTCCTGGTACCAATACAGGTTGGAGGATGAACAGACTGAGAGTAGCTCTTCTGAGAAGGACTTGGGAGTGCTGGTGGATGAGACGTTGGACATAAGCCAGCAATGTGCACTCATAGCCCAGTAATCCACTTGTATCCTGGGCTGCATCAAAAGCAGTGCAGCCAGCAGGTTGAGATAGGTGATTCTGCCCCTCTGCTCTGCTCTCGTGAGGCCCCACCTGCAGTGCTGCATCCAGCTTTGGGTCCTCAGCACAGAAAGGACATGGGCCTGTTGGAGAAAGTCCAGAGGAGGACCAGCAAGATTATTAGAACGGTGGAGCACCTCTCCTATGAGGAAAGGCTGGGAGAATTGGAATTATTCAGCCTGGAAAAGGGAAGGCTTCAGGGTGACCTAATTGTAGCCTTGCAGTACCTGAAGGGAGCTTGCAAGAAAGATGGAGAGAGACAAGGGCATATAGTGACAGGAAAAGAGGGAATGGTTTCAAACTGAAAGAGTGTAGGTTTGGTTTAGATTTGATATTAGGAAGAAATTCTTTGGTGAGGCACTGAAACAAGTTACTAGTGCATTTGTGGCTGCCCCATCCCTGGAAGTGTTTAAGGCCAGGTCAAATGGGTCTTTGAGCAACCTCATCTAGTGCCTTAGATTCTATGAATCTAGGAAATCCCTCCAACCAGTGCTGCTGCAGATGAATGGCTCTCCCTCCCTGCCTTTCTGTTCACCAGCTCAGTAGTCACCAGTGAGTCCTTACAGATGCCCCTGATCCCTTACATGACTCTGTCTGCTCTCTCAGGTTGGAAATACGGTCCCTAGGGGGATAGGTTTGCTCAGAGGTTTGGATTTTAGGGCTCAAATATTTTTTTGGGATTGTCTTCCTTGCAGAGTGAATGGTCTGGCCGGTATCAAAAGGTGCCCTTCACATTCTCCTGGAAAATATCTGCAATCACTGAGTTGAAGGATTGCTTTAAATACACATTTGAATTCTTGAGCCAAATCCTGTTAGATAATGAGGAAACCATGGTTCCGAACAGTGAATTCACTTGGTAGCATACCCAGGATTTTTTTGTGTTCCATATGGAAATTACAGAACAGGCACTAAATGGCTATTACATCATCTAATATGGCCTTTTTGCTTTGACAAAAATTATTCCATCCACAATGGCAAACTCAACATCCAAGGCAGGGTCAGGAAGAGGAGACATCCACAGTACAGATGTCAATTCTCAATTAATATAAATTTAATATTTAACCAGAGCTCGAGCCTTTCCAATGTGTTGGTTCTCACTTTCATCATGAATAGCATTTTGCTTGCCAGCAGCCTGCCCAAATGAGACCTGTGCATTCAGTCAACAACAGAACCTTTACAAATGGAAGAAGAGAACAAAAAGGTAAATAGACAGAGATGACATACTGACATATCTTGACGATCTGTACAGTTGTGTGTTTTCCTTTTTCCTAATATTATGCTGACACTGTATCAAGTATCTGCCCCAAATGCATAGAAGAATTGGGAGAAAATATCACATGAATGGAATATTAGAATTTACTATTGCCTTTGAGAAAATAGTGAGTTTGATTTGGTCCTTGCAGGAATAATTTACTGAGATTATATTATTCATTGCTTAATCTATGCTTTCTTTGCTGGAATTTCTATGGGCCCTTTCACTGTGGATCTCCTTGGTTTGTTTGTTTTGGTTTAAAGGCTTGATTCAATGAAAAGACAAATTGGTTCTCTGCTGCGTGTTTCATAACTCAAATGATGCAGGATGTGCTAAGATACGGAATATATATACTTTGAGATGCTGGAAATATCAGAGTTTATACACATGATTTACAATAGGTACTTACAGCTGGAATTTCTAGAGCTAAGAGAGGAGATAAGGATGACAGATATGTTGAATAATGAAGTGTATTTCATTTCAAAAGAATACAGAAGTGACAATTACTCATGCATCTTATTTCCTTGTGTGTTTTTTGCAGCAATCTCTCAATGGAGAGCTAACTAAAAATAAATAAATGAACAGGAGATATTCTGCAGATGATATTGGAGCATTGTATTCCAAACCAGCAACAATCTGTAACAAAAGAGGGTAAATATCAAATTGCACCCCTTCACAACACACCCTAGTTAATCTAGCGATGAGAAAGGGTGTTCTCAAGGGTTGTTTTCTTGCCATATGGCACTGTGCTAATGGAACTGCACTTTCCTTAAGCTTTCTTTAGTTTGGGTACACTCCAGTTCCAGCCTCTTTCTTGTTTTCTCTTTGATCCAAAAAAGGAGCTGTGCTCTCTTAATTACTTCAACATAACACTGTTGTTTCGGCTGTGTGATAAGCAGAATGAGTTGGAGTCCTGTAAGTGCACCGCTGGACCAAAGTGGCACTTGGGTTTTCCTGTGGCTTCCTCAGACACTGGAGACGCCCAGCACATGCTTTGCAGGAAGTCCAAGTTTCCACTTACTAAAAGAAACTATAGATGCAGGATGTGGTTTACTGTTGTGTATGCTGAAATCCTCTCCTTTCTCTCACCTAGATATAGAGGAGAACTTATCATTAAAAAATTCAACTTTGTTTTCTAGTTTGGTTCACTGGGAGATCTTGATAACTGGAATGATGTTTCTTGTCTGGTAATGATTATTATTTTATTTTTAACCTGCCTAACTTCACTCTCCTGAACGTCTTCTTGGATGATGTTCTTATTAAAGATAAGATTTTCAAGATTCCAGAATATCTGTTAGTTAGTCGTGCCAGCACTGCCTTAGATGTCATATAGAAATGGAAGTAAAAATAATAGATATGTCAGGTTATTCTCAAAATTAAAATATAAGCTGCCATCTTACAAAGGTATACACAAGGAGTTCATACAAATCAGGCTGGTTTCCACACTTTCACAATACAGTGTTCATATGACCCCACAGTAATTATATTTTATGAACTCCACTGCATCAAACTGTGAACATGTCTTAAATTTCTGCATATTCTATTACCACCTGCAGTTTTTCAAAGAGGGAAACCTAATAAATTATCAGCAGAGGGATTCAGGCAGTAATAGAAGGAGAGCAACTGTGGAATTCATGTCTTTCATTACAACAGCACAAAATAATTCTAGTAAAATAATTTTACCAATAACCTACAGCAGAGCTGGGAATTTCCTGGTGTTCAACCATAGCGCAGCAACTGGTTAATTGGGTCAATGACCGGTCCATTGACGTGTCTGAACTGACCAAGATTAATGTGACTTCAGTCCCTGGATACAGCTGAAATTCATATAGAGGCTTCCTGTGCCTCAGGCACTTTCATGTGTAGCGGTCTGGTTCTGTCTTCTTAAACACTGTATGAGGCTCCCTGATTACCTGGACTGTCACTGAAAGTATTGCCCTTTGCTTCCAGTGACCTTTTTCAGCCGTAAGTAGTCATGAATTTTCAGCTTCTATTGTTTATTTGTTTGCCAGTCTGAGCCCTTATGTTGCCTGCACCAGAGTAACCATTTGGATTGACAGGCAAAGCAACTACATGCTTTAATAGGACTGACTTTGCTTCCAGTTGAAATCTATTCTACTAATTCAAGTAATGTTTTTTCTTGTCAACACCACAGGATGTGTTGAAGTTGAAACAACAGCAGGTTTTAGTTAGCTGTACTGAGACAAAATCCAGTGCCAGGCAGAGTGGCAGTGATGCCTGAATCACCTGTTTTAAACATCTTTCATTCTACATAAATGACAGCACAAGTATATATACAAAGATATGCAAACTATTTAATCAAGAACACTCAAAAAAACCCCAGAAGCAATTAAAATTGGAATGTATTGTCAGTGGAGTATTGTAATTTTAAGTTAAAATGTTAGTTATTCAGAGCTACAGTTTTCCATAAAAGTACTTTTTTATAGAACATGACAATATAGACTCTTGTATGAAGATAAAATATAAACTAGCAAAATCAAGTTAATTTAGGCAATATGCTTATTCTTCCACTGTCTGCCGTCAAAGAAAAGTAGGGAGAAAAAAAAAAGGAACACTGAGAAATGTGCATTGTGCCTTCTGCAGGCTACTTCTTGTCTTTCTGTTTTTTCTATAGATGCTATAGACATAACAACCTTTTTTTTTTGGTTACAGATTATTTTATAGTCCTCTGAAAAAAAGTCCCAGACAGTGCAGGAATGCTGTACATTTATCAGTGTACAGAAATAAACATTTTTTCTTGTGATATAACCCTTGCATTCTGACTTTGAGCATCTGATTCACGATCACAGAATGCTGATGTCATGGAGGTTGTTTAGTTAATCACAAATAATATGGAAGGAGAATGAAACTGTGTCCCTATGTGTTTTTAATTCCAAATACCTTGATTTCAATTTATATTTGCATCATGTTTTATTTGTTTGCCAAACATTTAGAAATTCTTGTTTAGGAGGCAATATAGTTGGCCAGAAGAAGGCATTCAATCTACTTATGTAACAAGAGGCAAGTCTGGCCTCTTTCAGGGACTTTTAAAGACACTCCATTGATTGTATCAGCAGTGCTTTAAAACATATATGTGACTTAGACTGGTTTCCTGCCACCTGCTTGTTTTTCATAACATGCATATAGCTTTGGTTATTGTTGCAGATGAAAGATATGATCAGAGCAGGTACAGATATCCCCAAACTAGCGTTCACCTAAATCTGACTAGGGATGCAGAAGCACAGATACACAGCTACAATCTTGTTTCCTTCAACAATCTTGTTACTGTACTTCAGCGTTATCAGCACCTGAGCTGTGCTTCTGCCTGCGATGTACAGATTTGTCCAGGGAAAGTGCAGTATACAAATACTTAAACTGTCCTTGAAAACAGCCATTATTGGCTGAACAAATTACCACCATTTGTGCTGTTGGTTCTCATTAACCACAGTGCGAAAATGCAGATCTCTCTATTCAGGCTTAGCAATCCCTTGTCTCCTGTGTGAGAATTTTCATGCTATTGTCGGCAAAAGCAGTGCACTGATTTTCCAGTCTCTTCAGAAGAAACTTCAACATACACATGAGACATGAGAAGAAGATGGTGGGACTATATACTACTGGTATTCTTTTTAAATTATTTTTCCCCTTTTGTTTTCTCCATCTTTTTACATCTCCTCTATAAGCTCCCTGCTTTAGGGAGCTCAAAAGTTGTAAAACAATAATCACCTCATACCTTCCTTTCACAACTACTCTGTCAGAATAGTGTTTTGTATCCATCATTCCACCTCACCTTTAGGCAGAGCAGATATCCTTTGCAATCACTTATATGGAAAGGAAAATTGTTTGCTTAGATTTGTGTTATGCAATTAAAGCATAGTGATTACACAGACATTGTGCAATTTTTACTGGTTGTGTAATTGTTATGGGATGAACAATTCTATTGCTCCTACTGTGAGGTAACTTGCATTAAAAGTAGGTATTCAAGCTGTCATGTCTTGTGGCTTTGGGGCACAAAAAACCCCAAGATTATTCCTCTAGGGGAAGTTGTTGCTCAGTATTAATCTGTTCTTTGTTATCTATCTGTATAGTCTGCAGATGCATCATTGTGAGATCTGCTGCAGATGCTTTGTTCTGTATCTTACAAGACTGAGTAAAGTCAGATGGCTGCAGTGTGGAGGATATGATCTGATTATAATTCCACCATTTGGTCTATTGTAGTGTCTTGAGATCTCAAGAACTTCATAATAGGGATATTTGAATGGAATGTGATAAGAGGGACCTGGGCTTTTAATGTTAAATTTGATGCTGTTGCAGTAATAAAAAATAGTAATATGTATCAAAACATCAGTATTAAATATTTTCCCATATCAACATATAACATTATCTGCGGTGGAAAACCACCTTGCCCTTTGGCTTGTCGTTTTACAAGGACCTGCATCCTGCTGAGGACTTGCCTAGTTTGCAGTTTATGTTTCTCCTGGTCTTCTCTTGGTGTCAGTTTTCAGGAGATGCTGGAAATGTAAGAGGTGTAATACAGAACCATGGGTAATCTTCACAACTGTCTGCAGCTTCAGAGTTGATCTACTCTCCAGCCACTTTGAACAGAATTTTCTGAGGTAGAATGCAGAAACTGTCACACCAAAAAGCTATAAAAGGAATCTGACCATATATACAGGTAGAGGGGGATAATAATTATTTGCATTGCATTTTCTGTTTTGTATTCAGGGCAATTTGCCATTCAAAAAATCTTTAGCTCAGGTATTTCTGATTTCTTCCCTTTGCTTTAGAATAGGTACAAAATTTCAGTGTTGGAATAAGCTTCTATTTCTGCAGCGCTCCCAAGACATTGACATTTTTAGTCCAAATTAGTGTGATGCCTTAAACATTTGTGCTAAAACAGCACTAGGGTCTGAACTGTGTATAGAAGATATGCACTGATGCTTTCTAATATGTATGTGGCATTGGCTTTTAGTCCTTTATATATCTGCCTCAAAAGTGGCTGATTATAGTGGAATATGGGAACTGTGTTGCTCCCTGTTGTTTCAAGGAACAAAAATCCTGAAAACAGAAGTAAGTTTAACTCTTGTGTTTGATTTGCCTCAGCACCTTAGAAGATTATGTCCTTAACCTTGATGGAACATTTCATGACACCAGTTCATATTCAAAAATAGTCTGGTATGCTTTTTGACTCCTTATCGGAGCATTTTGAGGCAGGACGCGTTTGAGCAGACTTTGAGCTTCACAATCAAGTGTAAGTATCCCATTAGTTGTTCTCTGAGAAGACTGATAGCGCTTGCTGACTTGACCACCCATTTTACAATTAGAAGGATGTTTTAATGACTGGCCTCCATGAGAAGATGTGACAGGTTCTTTGTAGCCTGTCAGGGTTGCCTTGCTTTGGAAAAAGATTGAGCATGAATCGTTTTCTCTGTGAGCCTATTGCTTCTGGAAAGGGGGGCAGTGCATACTGCAACATTATTGTAACATTTCAGAACCTTTTAAAAGAAAAAAGTTATACAGGAGCCTTTAAGAATTTCTTTTTTGCCAAACAGAACTCCCCTTCTTTTAAGATCCTTTTGAATCCTGTGCACGGTTTTTGTCTTACCCTATTGCACTATGTGTCACTGTATTATAGTAGGCAGCAACCTCCTGTTAGTTGCCTTAACCTCTATAACCTGAGTGCCTGCTGCATGTCTCTCCCATGTTATTGCAAACAAGAAAGCCAGGCTTGTTCCAGCATCTGTGCTAGAGTGAGGTGTGTATAACAGTATTATATCTGGCAAGTCATATGGATGCCTTTTTTGATCACATCAGTCATTGGCTTTGTAGCTGAGACTTTTTAATGATAGTACCAAGAACATTCCAGGAATCTGACTGAAACAGAAAAGGATGGACCCCAAAGAAACTTGTCAAAATCTAAATGTGTCTCAAGCAGAATTCAGAAGCCAGAGCACAAAGCTGTGATGTGGAAACAGCTGTTAATCTGCTCCCTAACCTTGGAAGGGCAGTATGAGTGCTGCTGTCTTTGCAAAATTTCTTGGGCCCCAGAAATCAGACTTCTGTGAACGTAGACTCTATGGTTCTTGATGTGGTCAAATAGCTTGCACTTAAGCTCCATTTAGATCCAAAGGCTTCTTCTTTACCCTCTGGAGCACTGCTAATATGAGCTGAACACAGTGTTCATGCCTACTGCTGCTGTTTAAAACAGCACTGGAGAAGTTTGAGACAAAATACTGTTTTCTTAATGCCCCTAGGACCAAAGCCCCAAACTCTGTATGGTTAGAGTGTACTAGAATTAGATATGGAGAAGGTAGCATTGTTCAAAAAAGGAGTCCAAGTTGCTATGCTCTGTTCATAGTACGAGCTTACACCCCAAAAGTGATCACAAGGAAGAGAAGGAGGAAACCGCAGCAATCTGGTATAGGACAGACAATATGAGAGTGTGTGAAGGTTAATGAGATGCTAAGAGATCCAGGAAGAAAAAGGCAGCTGGTGGTAGTGGGAGGATGTTTGAGACATGACGAGAATGCTTTGCAGTGAGGCTTGCGAGGTGAAATGTTCAGGTAGCAAGTGGCAAATGTTGGTTCAGTTTCCTAATGAGTCGAACCTTCCAGCTTCTGAGAAATTGCCTAGTACCACTTCATAGGCATGGCTCAGTAAGGAGGAGGGAAAGTTCTCTGCTTTCTGGTTTCCTATATCCATGTCAAGCAAGCTCACTACCATATGAGAAGGAATTATTGTGGTCCCGACTGAGCTGAGAAATGTCTAATGCCATTAAAATGAATCTTTGGAGCAGGAACTGGCATCTGTGCTCTCTCAGGTGTGTACTGCAGCTACAAAATACAGCATTTCTAGTTTTTAAGTGACATTTCCTGGTATGAGGTGGGTTAACTGCCATAGGTGAAAAAATGGATTGAACTGTGAATGCCGTGAGGTGGCAGATACTTTGATGCATGCTTCTGTGTGGGTGAGTGTCCCAAGCTGAGCTGCTGAACTCCTGAGCAGAAGCCTAGTCCTTGCTAGCTGCAACCAGTGCAAGTTGGTTGTAAACTCTGATAACGCCTGGACTAAACAGAAGCGTAATGTCCTCTGTTCTCCACCTAAGAGAGACATGAGCTAGAAGAGCAATTGAATATCTGATCACACACTGTGCTTCTGCATGTAGACAATTTAGATCAGTAGAACAGGGGGCTTGGGGTGCTGGAAAGAAGAGCTGATGTCAACAAGAAGGGTTTCTGAAAAGAGGAAAGAGTCTCTGAAATAAAAAGAAGGGAGCCTGGAAAGATGAAGAACTTGGTAGGAAGAAAGATCCTGGAATTGATCCTGGAGGCCAAGGATCTCACCAAGAGCCAAGTGGAGATGAATGCCAGGGGACACCAGGGGACCTCGGCTTGTAACAACCAACATGGGTCATGGTGAGCCGTGACATGGTAGGAAATAACTTGACTTTTATACCTAACTGTCTTGAGCAAGCAGCTGCTGGAAAGGGATGGCAAGATCTAGTAACTATAGCACTGGGGGCAGTGGAAGTGTGAGTGCCTCATGATCAAGTAGAGTAAAACTCTTGTCTCGCTGCTTGTTAAGTAAGCCCCAGCACACAAATCCTCTGGAGGATGTTAATCACTCTATCTTTGCCTGCGGCACTCTGAATCATGGATGCTGTGGTTATTGGGGTCCCAGTCACTTGGTGCAGCCTTACAGCTGCAAATCTACCTTCCCTTAGGGAGTCGAAATTTCTGAAGCTGGAAGGATTTTCTACCACATCCTTTTTTCCTCTGTCATGCATTAGCAAATCCTACAGCTTTTTCAGGCCAGGAACTCATATCAAGTTAGCATTTTCTACTAAAACTGGGTCTTTGGAAGGGCTTATAATTATCTAACTGAATGATGTGACCTGAACTTTTGTAAGACAGATGGTTTTAAATATAAAAATACCCTTCCTGTAGATACATAATATATTTTTGACTTATTTCTCCTCTCCTCTCCTAAGTAAATGACAGTATTTAAGACTTGCAGATACCTCAGTACAACTACAGTATGGAATTCTCATTTTCTTCCCATCTTTCCTTCCATCTTAGTGTTTTTTTATCTTACCTTTCTCTGGTTTATTATCTCCCCTATTCTTTTTCACTGTTGTACAGTCTGGTCCGGTCTTTCCTTTCCATAACTGCGCAGAAGGCTTTTATGAGGACAAGTTCATTGTCATGGAAGAGTCTGTGAAATACTTCCAGTGTCCATGTACACTCAAAGATTTATAAGAAGAAAAGGAGGAAAGCCATTAAATTTCTTTAGTTATGGAAAATGTCTAGCAACAAATTTGGCTAAGATATTGTAATGTCATTGCTACTTTGTAGGTTATTCCATTTGATTTGGCGTTTAAATTTCCTGACAGAGATACATCTGGTAGAAGTCATAGAACCAGTAAAACCACTGGATTGATAGTGGAGTATAGGTAATGAGCAGTGGTTTTGTATCAAAATGAGAACAGAAATAGGCCATATGGGACACTGCTAGTGACACCACTGGACGTACTTCTGGCATGAGAGGTGTACATGTGCTAGAATTAGGTCATGCTCCTTGTCCAGTTTCTAGCACAAAATTGTCTGACTCTGGCACTTGCCCCAGTGCCCCTGAGGGAGAACGATCTGGCCTGGCATCTGTCATCAGTTTTAAATCTTAAAATGGAGATTTATGATAGTCTGTGGAAAAATCAGTGCCTCAAGCAGATCTGCCATGGCCTGCTTTACCTTCCCTGAGGGTGTCTGTGATTCTTGACAGAGTCTTGGTTGTTAGTAAGAAAAACAGGAAATGGGAGGGGTTTTATTTGAAAGAAAAAAAATCTTCTTACAGGGTTACCCTAAGCAGAACATTATGAGAAAATACGTCTCTAAAAAGACAGGGGATGCACAAGCTGGGTATCCCAGCTCAGAAAGGCACCGACCTTGGAGATTTTTTCACTCTTTTTTTCAGCAGCATAGACAACAGATCAACAGCTGAAGTCATCTTGGTTCTTCTAACTGACTGGCTACTTGCCATTGCAAAAGTGTTAGATATCATCTACATGTCAAACTCTTCTGTTCTCTACATAGAACAAGTGACTTCTCAGTCTCTTTGTAGGTTGAATTGCCTATGTCTTTACTAGTAAATAAAATAAGCCAGAAGATGGCCTCTGGCCCCAAAGTCATCTCATACAGCTTGCTTTGCATCCTTCGGCTGATGCTTTTCCTTTTTAAAACAGGGCTACACTGACCCAGCTAAAACCTTGTAAGAAATAGCTGTAACGTTTTAATACTCCAAAGAAAAGTTTGCCAATGCAGTGTATATTTGTGCTCAACAGGTAGATATTGAGCTCAGCAAAGTCTCTGGGCCTTTTCTAGAGGTGTTCATTAGCCAGCTAATGCATAAATTTTGCCTGATAAGCTGTGTTTGTCCCATATCAGGGATATGGAGAATGCCAGTAAAATCTAAACATAAGGGTAAATGGTCAGATCCAAGGTGGCACGGGGCTAGACCTGCCTGATATCCTGCATCCTCTGCCACTATGTTGGATTGGGATTTGAATATTAAATGTTGGGTTTACCACGGCTGATAAAATTTATGCTGGTGGGGGTGGCAAGTACTATGTGTTTCTTCTGTGAAGAGGCTTCTCTCTGAGCTCTGTTACTAGTGCTCCCATCTAGAATGAATCAGATTTTAAGGTTTTAACTGCACAAAGGTTGATATATGTATTATAAAGATTTCAACACTTTTTTTTTCTTTTGTTCCTGCAGTGTAACATGACATTTATACTATGTATTGCCCAGCTGATCCTACGCCTTGTAAAACTGCAGGATCCTCTATAACAGAAAGCCCTTGTAGGCCTAACGTCAACGATGCAGTGAAGAAACACTGTCTTTTTGCTCACAAAAGGAAGCTTCTGTGCAGTGGAAAGCCACAATTATTTTGGATTTTAGTTTTACAGATCACGTAATGTTGGATATATAACAATGAATGGATAACACAGCAAAATATTACACCCTTTTAAGATGATTAAATGAATGCCTTCTTTGACTGATGAACAGCTTAATGCTAGAAATAACTTAGGAGGCTTTTTTATGTCAGCCTGCTTGTAGAGAGAGTGTGGCAGTGTTTTAAGTAGTGCAGTATGTTCTGCGAGTTTGGTGCAGTGCAGCAAGCTTGTATAATATTAGCATCATCTTGATGTTACATTTGGATCTTAACTTAGAGAAATGGAAAGCATCCAGTGTTTTGCCTTTATTTTCTGTGTATCTACTCCTTGTCTTCTTTTCTTAAAAATAAAATTGTAGCTCAACAAATGAGTTCCAGAACAGCATTGCTACCAGCAAGCCCACCATTTGCTGAGGCTTGATTTTTGTCTGGATGGTTAAGAGCAAACTTTGTGCTAACCCTGGGAAGTCATGAGCCTAAGGCCTTTTTTAGCCCCATGTAAGTAAGGAATAGACGGTTGCTTCTATGCTTTTCTCTGTTCTGTGTACCTAAAAAACAGTCTTAGGGTCAGATATATTCATTGTCAAATATTATCAAAAGCACCAGAGCCAGTAGTTCTTGCAGTACTAATATTTTATGCTTTCCTTTATCTAAAATCTTTGAAAATATCCGTGCAACACATTTTCCTTTTGCTACCAGGTTTCCTATTTTTTCACTTGCATTTGTTTCAGCGTACTAGGATTGCACAACCAGATTCTTCAATTTCAGAAAGTGACACTCTCTTAAAAGAACAGAAGTCTTTAGCTGCTGTCTTTAAAATTTTTTTTCTGCAGTAAAGGTGTGTTTTTGGAGGCCTTTTTCTGTAGATCTGCTTAGTCTCATAGTAATCTTTTCTGCTTACTCATAAAGGGGCAATCTAATTTAGGAGGTTGCTTCTCCTGAAAGATAATTTTTTTATCTGCCAATTTTACCCTAATTTCTTTGGAATGAAGTCATCTTTTTCACAACTGAGGACTAAAAATGATAAATGATTTAATTTATTTGTCCAGGCAGGATAAAGCACTTTTTCTTTTCTGGTATCAGGCTTACCTCAGAATTAATGCATCTAAACCTCAGTCAGCATTCACCTTTCCTATTTTCCTCACTTCCTCACCATGATCATTAATTAAACTGTATCTTTTAAATGTAAATATATTACAACAAAGTAAAAGTGTTTTATGGCCATAACTCTTATGAGTGTTGTTGCTGGGCTGTTTATGCACACTACGATTATTCTGCAGCCCTTAGGAGTGGTAACAGTGATGCAGTAATTCGCAATTTCGTAAAGTATAATTTGCCTATCATAAGATTCAAATGCCTTTCAATAAGAAAATTTTAGGGATTTTTTTTTTTTGGCAATATATTTCTCCCTTAATCTTTCCTAGTGTCAAAAGAATTGCAGGAAAAAGATAAATGGGTCAGGCAGGATCCTTCTGGTATTTTGAATACATTTCTATATGGTATTTTTTATATGCTGTTACATATTTTCAATCACTCTGTCAGCCTCCTCTCTCCTTTCTCTTCTATTTTCTCTCACTCTTTTTTCTTTTTTTAGTTTGTTTTATTATTTATAATCCTAATCTCTTTGTTTCAGTTTGCTGAACCTTACTACTACCTGCAAAAGAAGCAATTTCTTATTTTGTTCATAGTTTCTGCTAATGGCAGTTCATTCTTAAATGATTCCTATAAATTAGTTTCCAACAGAAAATGAGTCTTGGTGTTGGATGCTGCACCAAAATCTGATGATGCAAAGACATCTGGGCTAAGGCAGAAAGGAGATTTAAAGCTGACTTTTTTCTTCTGAACTCATTCTGCTCTCCCACACACATACATGCACAATTTCTCTCCTCTGCCTCCTAGTACATTTGCAACCCCCCCTTTCTTTTTCTTCTCCCTCAATAAATGTCTAAAAATGGGAATTAGAGACAAGTTCTATTCATGTTGCATTCATTGTGAAGGGAAGCTCTGACTGCCCTGCGCAAGGAGCATAGATCAGCATTTCTCAAAGGACATGGCATGCAGTGGTAAGGAAGAAAAAAATACATTGAAATTCCACTCAAACCTCTGCTGTCTATTTTTGATAGCTTCGTATTCTCAAAGTTTTAACTTAAACTTTTTCTTTCTTTCTTTATATATAAATATATATTAATACAGACATGCCTCATTCTTCTAGTATTTTTAACACTGAGTGTAGAGGATGATGAATTTAAGGACAGCTGCTGCCCAGATGGTCTCTCAGCTCTGTTAACAAAGACACTTTTTTCTCAACTGTGCCTGGGCATGTTCACCACAGGATGAAGGCTGCACACTTCCTTTAACTAAGATAATGCAAGACCATAGTGAACATAAGGGGGTTTTATACCTCCCAGATAGAAGAGCAGATCAAAGGATAGATAAGGGTGGAGTCTGGAAGTCCTAAAATATTTTTATAACTACCAGAGCTTAGTCTTCACTGGGGCCTCATCTCAGAGGTAGTTACCACAGAAATACAGAGTGGGTTTGTGCTGTATGAAAGAAATGGGATCTGTCTGATATTCAGAAAACTGAAATGTTACAACTTGAATACAAAGGCTGGGGAAGAGCTGGTAACCATTCTAACAGCTTCTTCCTCAGAATGCCACCTTTGAAGGTATTGTCCTTGTTTGTTTCAAAGGAAGGACCTACCTGATGCCGTTGCAGCTCCCAAAGGATCGAGAGCAACTTAAGATGTGCTGCCGTTCAGAAAGATGACACTAGAGATTTAGAAAGGCAGTTTTAAAAATGCCATTAAGATATCTTCCTAATTAATTGTAATTTCCAGAAATTGAATTCTCCTGTTTCTCAACCTTTGCATTTCTCAGTAGCATTATTATATTTTTTTTTCCTCCTCAAGCTCTCTTAAGATATTTTATCATCCTCTGAAGGAATAGCAATTTTTTCTCCATTACTTGAAGGAATGAACTTTAAGAAGACTTCTACATTACTAAATATCTTCATTGTTCCCTTTTACCTTTGGTGCTTTCAAGGTTTAAATGTCTTTCCATCTGCTGCCCTTTTTTTGTGGTTATCTCTCTTTGTTGTACACAGAAAAAGACTAAACTGTCCATTATAGCTAGATCATGGCAGACAGAGTAAGATGATTGATAAGAAAAAAAGAACCTTGCTATGATCTAAGACATTGAGATGTGTGACAGAAAAACTAGATAACTATATGACCTTATCATCATTACTCTCCTCCATGTTGTCCTCTGGGTTAAACATGTTAGTAATATTTTGTTACAAATAAGGCCTCCGGTCTCTAAAACACAGTTCATCTTTGGTTTTGTCCAATGGTAAACTAAACATGAGTAAGTTTTGGGGACTTCAGGAGATTTTATCTCCAATATTCTATGATCTTTCTTCAATTTCTTTCTGAGAGAAAAATCCTTCTCCAATTATAAGAGATGCAGATTTTCTCATTCATTTATCCTATGACCAGTTGGAAGGTTCAATCTATCAAACCTTTGAAGAACAACATGAAGCAATTTAAGCATTGAATAAACCTCCTCCTTAGGGTAAAATGCAGTCTGAGAAGAATCTTTTGTATAAAAATCAGCTACAAAGCTTTAATGAAGAGAGGCTCTTCTCTCATTTTGCTCTGAAATGTGACAATACTGTGAGACAAAGGGACAGGACGACTCTATCTAGTAAAATTTGGATTTTTCTTCCTTCATTAGCATCCAGTCTCAGCAGGCCATGTGAAGGAGTACGGGGACATAATTTTTCCTCTGGTACAGATTTGTTCTGAGTCACTAAGCAGATGCTGGAATGAGAGTGCCAAATCAGTAAGCAAAACAGCCACCCCAAAGGGTATGGACTGAATGTAAGTTTTATAGGAGAACTGAGATGAAAGACTGTTACTAAACATCTCCCTCGTTACCAAAACTGGGACTACAGTTTGGAGGCTGAATGACCTCAATGAAACAAAAGAAAGAGATAGGACATTCTAAAGAAACTACATATCTTTGTGCCCCAAATTTGAATTCTGATTTATATTTTTAATTTGGATGGCAGTTATTTCTCTTCCCCAACTCACCCTGTCATTTGAAGTTGAAGAGTTTATATTTAAGTTGGACTAAATATAGTATTAGGTATTGTATAATTAGACCTATGCAGTAATTTAAGAATACCATAAAACAGCCTAAATTTCTTCTTCAAATTTATGAACAGATTACTCAAATATGAAATGATAAAATAAAATTTTTTAAAAATCTCAGATTAACTGTAGGCAGATTACATAGGTGAATGCAACTTTTACAGGGTACAAAATCTCAGGTCTGTTGTACATGAGGGCTGAAAGAAAGCATATCTAAAATTATTTAAGTCTACATTTTGATATTTTGAAAATATTCTTAGTCAATCTGTTCATATTTGTATTCAGTGCTACCGTGGCGGTAACATCACACTGGTGAGTCAAAGTACAAAAAGGGAAGCTTTACTTTTTCAAAAGTGAGTAGGAGAGCAGTTTTCTTGCATCTGCAGAGACAGCAGTAAGACTTGCTGGAGTTTGTGCAGAAGAAATTTCTCAATTGCATAGAAGTGACTGTCAGATATAGGGCAGCATGCAAATCGAGCAGCTCACAAATGCAACCCTAGCATAGCTTGAGAACATAATTCTTGAAACTTTCACAGTACTAACATTATAAAATAAGTAAATACATGATAGATAAGATTTCAGAGAAAGTATGTTGGGTACTACATATTATGCATGATTATTCACACAGATCACTTAACTATGGTGAAAAATTAAGTATGGCTACTTGTCACACAGTAGGATAGAAACTTTATGCATACTCAATCATGTATCAGTTCTTAAAATTAATGCCTTGTTTGAAAGGATGTGTTTTTCTCTGTTGCCACTGATACTTCAAACCAAGGGAACACCAAAACACTTCTAAAGTAATTATTTGTTATCACTTAATCTAAATAAAAATAATCAGTTGTTTCATTGGTTATATTTTTTAAAGAATTAGGAATATTTTTAAATATAAGAATGCATACCATATAAAGTGCTTTTGGTTTTGATAGCATATCTTCATCTGCAGCTAAGAATACTACTAGTTGTAGATACTACTTGTAGACACCATCTTGTCTAGAGATAAATTAAATTTAGGATGAGCATTTGTTTCCAGGTTTTTTACCACCTCTTGTGCTGCAGTGTTCAGCTAAGCCAAACATCATAATTTCAAAGCCGTGTAGTACAAAGTTTTATTTCCTTCTTGTTGTCAACTCCAAAAGGTTCAGAACTGTTTATATTCAATGAAATTTCCTCTGACCTCTGACACTCTCTTAAGCTTACAGTCAAAAGGGTATAACAATATTTTCCAAGTGGCTTAAGTTGCTTTCCACTTTGTATGAAGAGACAAATTTTAAAGTCCTTTTATGGAAGACAAAGATGAAGAGATGCTGTCAATGACATAATACTAATTTCTATTTCTGTCACAGATTTTATGAAGGAATTTGAAGGCTAGAAAAAATATTTTATACATGACAAAGTTTATGAAAAAATATAGTTGCTTGAAGGTTAATGAAACAAAGTAATTCCTGAAAAAAAATTCTGACAAATAATTATTTTTTCTATAGAAACATATAATGAAGCAGAAAGACATAAAAACTTTAATTCTGTGGTGTATTAGTGTGTAAATGTCTTCTTTCAGACTGTAATTTCAACAAGAAAATTTACCTTAATTTGATTTAGCCATTTGCTCTTGTCTCTATTTCTTAATCATTCTGAAATCATGACGTTCATTCCTGCCTCAACCATAGAAGTAGAAAGACCATGTTGTCTAAAGAGATGTGGACAGACTGCAGAACCTGCTGCATATTGACACTGTTAAGCCTGAGCTCCCAATTAAGTTCACTTTTTCATATCCAGATTTCTGTGAATGAGAAAAATGTATTCAAATCAATTAAAACTGATAAGTGCTAGTTTAAATAATAAATTTATTTATTTATAATGATTGAACAATGCATTTGGAGGCTGTAGAAATTTACGTTTCAGGAAAGAGACATGCTGTGGTTTTTTTTGAAAGATTCTGTTTTACATCATCATCTTTTTTGCATCCAAGAAATATTTTCCCTCCACTTTGACCTTATTATAAAGATAAAAATTAGTGGTAAATTATTATACTGGGTAAAATCCAATAATCAACAGCTAAATCTTCCTTAGGCTTGAATAGGTACAATAAACATCTACTGGCAGTGACAGAAACTGATAATTTAAAGCAAAATACATCAAGTTGGTTTTGTTTGTTTGGTTTTGGGTTTGTTTTGTTTCGTCCAATACAAATAAAACTAGACCCTGAACAAAAGGAACCGATCAGATATACAGCATGTTGTTGATAGCAAAAGGAAATAAATAATCTGGGTTTAGTGATAAATCCTAATTTGTTTCATAGCAATTTAAAACCAAAAAATGTAAATGTTGGTTTTAGAAATAAGTCTTCTTTGAAAGCGTACATCTTTGGGATGACATCATGCTGAAATGCATCTCGTAAATTGATTCAGCTTCTGTGATTTTATTAAACTGTTAATTATTTCTTTATGTGATTTCTTCTAAAGAGGTTTGCTGCTAATTTGTTTCTTGTAGCATTACTGTTTAATTAAGCAATCAACTTTTTGTCTACCTGCTGGTAGAAAAAGAAGTGACAACCCTATACAATGTGTTAATTTAAAACTGCAAAATATAAGTTTGAGCTGAAAAAACAAAATGGGCTTAAAATACATCTGAGGCTTGTTAATAGTGAGATCCTTAATGTTAGCACAACCCCCCTGTTGGAGTATAATCCATCTTTTCTGTGTAGAATATAACAGAAATTTTCCAAATAAAGCATTATTTAACTTGGTAATCCTTCTAAGGCCTGTAAACTCCTTGAAATCCTAATATTTAAGTTTGATCAGATTTTTCTTCCTTTACTCAAATCGAGTAATGTCTCTTATCCTTTAAAATTCTTACTGTAATCCCTGAGATCACTTGCAGGATAAAGTGGTGCTTATTCTCGCAAGAGAATGTGAGATTTCTCAACATAATGCCATTTGGAAGGTGTAGCACGTAAAATCAGCAAATTTCTTTGAAAGAAAAGAACTGTAAACTTGTCTGCAGCATACTGCAACAATTTAGGGATTTCTAGGGCAACATATGGAGTCAATTCCAAAAACTCTTCATAAAGAGTAAGTCCTGGTAACAATTTTTCTGTGTTGAGAAGTCTGCAGAAATATCATTGAGAGCAAAAACATTGAAAACCTCAGTATGCAGTCCAGGGTAACTGATTTTGGTTACGCAGTGTGGAAGAAATCAAAGCTATCAAACATTTCTGAGCCCTGGTTCTCAAATCATTTTATGCCTCTGTTTCTCCATCTGCAAAGTAAGGGGAATCATATACAATGCTTAAAAGTTTGAAACTTTATAAGCAATGAGAAGATACCCAAACCCTCTTTTATATACCTCATTCATAAATAAATGTCTCAAGCATACGCAATTTTTGCAGTGAAAATAGTATAATTTTTGTAACTTCTTTATACCCCTCTTTATCATGTGAGATTTTCAGGACTTCCATCATAAACAAAAAGAATACATGTTTCTTATGTGTTTCTAATAAAACCTCTAATTTTAATGAAGTGTGCCGATTTCAAAATTTAAAGGCAAAAAAGCTCAAAATTACTGGAAGACTTTTTATAAAGTAAGGAACAATTGTGTTGCTTTATTACTGATTTGCTTTGGTACTTCTGGCTTCAGGAACTGTCACTGCTTGTGGCAGTAGAAGAGTAAGGAGCTTCTCTGTTCTTACATTTAGCTTATTTTTTCAATTAAAGATTCAAAAAAATTCACAATAGTTTAAAAATAAATTGTTCATACAATTAATCATCCCATTGAAATGTGTTCTTCCCTTCTTCTTTTGTTTGATGCTTAAGTAATCTTTGTCAGCTTTGCAAAGCTTAAATCTCCTCACAATATGTTTCAGTTATTGGCCTAATTAACGTACAGCTTTACATGATTGAGTGATCAGTGCAAATTAGATACCAACAGGGGCCATTGACCTAATGTGCAGACAATCCCCATAACTAGATCTCCAAAGTTTTTTAATGAATTCAGAGTGTGGAATTAGCACCACAGAACACTGCATGGGTGAGCCCTGGGATTAAAAATATTTCTCCTGAAGTTATGAAGTGCAGAGAGGACTTGAGTGGGCCCAGAATACTTCATGGTGTCTCACTCCTATCAGTGAATGGATCAGCAGAAGGAAGATGAAAAGTGGCCTCAGTCAGTGTTGTTGTGTCATTACAAAAGTTAAAACGACACTTTGAATGGAATCATCCCTTTCTTTGGGAAAGCTTAATTTCTGTATGATACTCACTTTACTGGAACATTGAATTTGCATTGTGCGTATTTCTGTTAGAAAAAACCCAAACAACTCTGAGTTTCTGTAATTAATTGGTGGAAAATTACCTTAAAACTGCAAGTGTTGATGATGAGCACTTATTAGGGGGCAGAGCCAAGGGGATTTGCAAAGCCAAAGCACAGTGTATCCCTTGGTTTGCTTAACTTCTTTCTAGGACTTATTTTCAGAAGTACAAGGCCTGATACTATTGGATTAAGGTCAGGAGCATGTCTGTTGCTAAAGTTTAGGGATGAGGGCTATGAAAACACTCTTTAAAATGCATGCAAGAATGCCAGTTTGGGTTTTCTCTGCTACATTTGCCTGTGATGAGCTACTTTAAGAATAGCTAGGCTATGTTGTGTTTAACAGTGTGGTTTGCTGTGTTAGAAACTTTAAGCACTTGCTTGAGCTGCTTACTTTACAACCTTATGATAGTTGTGTAGAAACTCCTCCCTTGACTTCCTAGTTTATTCCATTATAACCCAGACCTGACATCCACAGGTAAAATGTGACACAGGTCACCAAACCCACTCTTACCCAGGCAATACCTGGGCCACCAAGTTTTTGCAGGTGTCTGAAGGCACGAATGACACCAGTGTTTTTTCTCTGATATTAGATGACAGGTGTAATCAAATACATTTGTTGAAAGGTTTTCTCGGCATCTGAAGCCAAAATATTCTTTGTACCAGTTCAGAGTGAACAAGTGTGCACTTCAAAGAACAGACATAAGGTTGCTAGCTGTTGTCTTTCATTTTTGCCCCTGTATAAAGCTTCACAAAGTAGAGCAAAGGGGGATGTATTGGAAGAGGCTTCTCATGATTTCCATTTATTTTATTTATTTATTCATCCATTCATTCACATATTTTTAAAAGATGCTATTAATTTCATTTGTGCATAGCAGATAAAATTAATTACTGCACTGCAGATAATAGTACATAAAGGTCATCCTCTGAATTGTGTTTCACTTTGGTGTCTTTTTCATGCTTTGAAGATAATAGTTTGATGTTGTTTGTACATTGTGGAGTGCACTTCTATCCCTTGGGAATACTGAGAAAAAAAAATTAGTAACAGAATAGTACAGCATAGCTGTTCTGCAGCGTTTGTCGCTGCTTTGTACATCTCAGCTGTTTAAAGCAGTGCCTGATGACAGTGCAGGGGTTCCTCAGTCCGTAACACGAAGGCATCGATCTGAAGACACTGAAATAGAGGTGTCTGTGTGTGAGAAAAGGGACGTGTTAGGTGGGAGGTTATTAAATTATTCCAAATGGTTTGTTGCTGTGGTCCATTACTGCAGCAACCTTCCTGTGCATCCCCTTGCACCCCGTGCAGGCTTAAGTAAGTGAGTTTAAAATAGGACTGAGATCATAAAAAGGTGTTTTGTTTATCAAATATTTTTGCCCATAAATAGTGCAGGAGTATAAATGAGGCTGCTTGGGAGAAATGTGTTAGATTTCACCAGTATTCACATAGAATTTTTTTCTGTGAATAAATGCCATAGGTTTACTAATGGTCACAGAGCATATGGTTCTGCTTCTCCACCTTGACCTGGGTGACAAACACGCTGTGTCGTCAATGAAGATGCAGACAGCAAGCAGCAAGAGTTCAGGGACTACTTTGGAAGAGATTTAAATTTTATTTTTTTAAATATCTTTGTGCAGGGATGGGTTTAATTGTCACATGATTGAGTTAGCTGGAACACATCATCATGTTTAGTTACACTGTGGGCCCATGTGGGTCATATGCTGGAGGCAGTCTGATATGACAGAGTTTCTGGGCCAGGGAAAGTGTGCACACCTTGCTGTGGTGTGGCTCTGCTGCTTCTCCCTGTTGCCTGTAAAGCGATTGGGAAGTAGTGAGTTGCCAGGACTGTGACAATGAAGGGAGAAGATAATAAGTAGGAAGTGTTATAGGGAAGTCAGGGGTTGGAGGTTGATATGGGTTTATGCTCTCTTTTCTCCTCTTCTTGAAAACTAGCCCCTGAAGTTTGTTAGAGGAGAGGGATGTTGCTCTGATCGTATGACTTAGACAAGTGTTATTTGGGTGGCTGCAAAGTGCTTGAAAGAGAGAGGAAAGTGGTCCCATTACAGCTTACCTTCTCATGGTAGGCAGTTTTTAAAGTAATTTCTATTCTGTGAAATAGCAAAAAATCTTAAAGATACTGGTTTTCAAATAAAATCGAGAGTAAACATTTTAAGTCATCTGGGAGACTCATTAGTTCAGTATGGTAATGGTGTTTGAAAATTTTTCCTTGTAGATAATGCTCAATTCAGTATGTTTAATGCTGTTGAAAAATGTAAATAATTTATCCAATATCTTCTCGGAACTGTTTTGGTTCCCATGCTGGTTTCAGTAGAAAGATGTCTACTTAATTTTTCATTAATTAACAGTTATTGTTCTAAGTATAGTGTAGAGAAAGAGCCAGAGTCCTAACAGTAGTCATGACTACAACATGTTGGTGGACTACTGTGAAAGGCATCTGTTTATTGCCATGCAGCTATGGAGAATATGACAATCTTTTTCTCAAGTGCATAGTCATCCCTCAGATAAACTGAGATAACTTTTATCAACCCAGCATTCAAACAATGTGGCTTGCAAACAAGCTCCCTGTATAGAAATTTAAAGAGAAGAAAACACCATTTACTGCTCTAACTTCGGCTGTTCTTGGTGATAGGATAGGTTCTTTCTAGGAATAAATAGGCTATTGTCATGGTTTAAGCCCAGCTGGCAACTAAGCACCATGCAATCATTCACTCAACCTCGCTCTCTCCACCCCCTACTCCTGTGGAATGGGCATGAAAATCAAAAGTAAAGCTTGTAGGTTGTAATAAGAACAGTTTAATGATTGAAAACAAAGTAAAATACTATAAGAAGAGTAAATAATTATAATAATGATAATAAAAAGGGAAAAGAAAAATAATTATGCACAATACAATTGTTCACCAACTGCTAATCATTGCCAGACCCTGTTCCTGAACCCAGATTGGCTCCCTTTCAGGGTAACTCCCCCAGTTTATATACTGGGATTGATGTTCTGTGGTGTGGAATATCCCTTTGGGCAGTTTGGGTCACCTGTCCCAGCTAGGTTCTCTCCTAGTATTTTTCTTTTATGTAGCTCGTCACTGTCAGAGCAGAACACACACACACAAAGTCCTTGACTTAGGATAAACATGACCTAGCAATAACCAAAACATCAGTGTGTTATCGACATTATTCTCATTCCGAATCCAAAACATAGCACGGTACCAGCTACTGAGAAGAAATTAACTTTATTCCACCTGAAACCAGGACAGCTATAAAAAAAGGGATTTCCTACTTCGCATTATGAACAAGACTTGTGCAGGTCAGAGGAGTTAAATTTTAAGCTGTTTAGAGCACATCTGGGTCATCTGCAACCAGGAAGGGATGCAGTATATCAAAAGTATTTGTAATAAGCTACAAAATAGTTTGAATTACCTCTGATGCCTTTGATAATTACAATGTGATCCTTGGCTATTGATAGAAGTGCTTCAAAGGAGACACAGCACTGAATCTCGAGGATGTTAGTGCTGATGAGATCACTCATAATCAGTAAGTGGTTCATCATGCTCTTAAAAGCCAGTTGGGAAAGCCAGTAATAGAGAAAAAAGCCACAAAGGAATGATGCTGCTGTGTCCCACTCATATTGTTAGATGTATTCTCATAGGAGCTTTTTGTCTGGAAATCATGACAAGCAATATTTGTGTCATTAAGTGTATGTGCCATGTAATAGGACCCAGGCCTGAAGAGTCTAAGTGAAAAATTGGTGAGATATTTTGAAGCTGATTTGCAATCCTACCTTTTTCAGTAAAAAGACAATAAGTATAAAATAAACATGCAATTAGAAAATATGAGAAGAAAAACTCCAAGGGTAAACTACTTTGGTTTTTATCCTGAATTTGCTACAGATATTTAAAATAGAGTCAGTGTCTTTTGACAACGGTTGCCCTACCAAGAGATTACGGCTGTCCAAAAGGGAAAAGCATGTGTGCTCTAAATGCTCCTTCAAATTTGGGAAGTAGCCCTTTTCACACTGTTACTAAACCTAAAGGTAATAAAAGCCACTGTGTTATCCTGACATTCTGTCAAAGATTTTAAGAGATCCAATAAACTAGTTGGGGGGATCTGAGACAACTGTTCTGAAATAATGAAAATAACTTAGCTTTCAATTTTATTGAGGTTGTTATTTTTTTTTTCCTGTAAACAGTTATGCAGCATGGTTCTTTTAGGGCATGTTTACACATAGTAGATGCTTGGTGACTGTAGGGTGCTTTCTTCTTCATGAATTGACCCCATCCATTTTTTAAAAGGAAATTATCTAATCAAAGGAAGTGCTAAAAAGACGTTCTTTGTGAAATCAGAATAACTTAAAAATAATCAATGATCAGCTGATTGCTCTGTTTGTTGCCCTGTCACAGGCTGCACCCCAAAAAAGACTGAGAGTAGACGCCCTGCATTGGCACTTGCTTGAGAGGATATGAACCTTGTTGTGGAGAGGGGAAAAAGGATAAAACCCTTAAAAGTAGAAGCTTTCAGTCACACTGTGCATCTCTTGAAGGTGTGCCAGAGTCTGTTAANGCTGGTTTCAGTAGAAAGATGTCTACTTAATTTTTCATTAATTAACAGTTATTGTTCTAAGTATAGTGTAGAGAAAGAGCCAGAGTCCTAACAGTAGTCATGACTACAACATGTTGGTGGACTACTGTGAAAGGCATCTGTTTATTGCCATGCAGCTATGGAGAATATGACAATCTTTTTCTCAAGTGCATAGTCATCCCTCAGATAAACTGAGATAACTTTTATCAACCCAGCATTCAAACAATGTGGCTTGCAAACAAGCTCCCTGTATAGAAATTTAAAGAGAAGAAAACACCATTTACTGCTCTAACTTCGGCTGTTCTTGGTGATAGGATAGGTTCTTTCTAGGAATAAATAGGCTATTGTCATGGTTTAAGCCCAGCTGGCAACTAAGCACCATGCAATCATTCACTCAACCTCGCTCTCTCCACCCCCTACTCCTGTGGAATGGGCATGAAAATCAAAAGTAAAGCTTGTAGGTTGTAATAAGAACAGTTTAATGATTGAAAACAAAGTAAAATACTATAAGAAGAGTAAATAATTATAATAATGATAATAAAAAGGGAAAAGAAAAATAATTATGCACAATACAATTGTTCACCAACTGCTAATCATTGCCAGACCCTGTTCCTGAACCCAGATTGGCTCCCTTTCAGGGTAACTCCCCCAGTTTATATACTGGGATTGATGTTCTGTGGTGTGGAATATCCCTTTGGGCAGATTGGGTCACCTGTCCCAGCTAGGTTCTCTCCTAGTATTTTTCTTTTATGTAGCTCGTCACTGTCAGAGCAGAACACACACACACAAAGTCCTTGACTTAGGATAAACATGACCTAGCAATAACCAAAACATCAGTGTGTTATCGACATTATTCTCATTCCGAATCCAAAACATAGCACTGTACCAGCTACTGAGAAGAAATTAACTTTATTCCACCTGAAACCAGGACAGCTATAAAAAAAGGGATTTCCTACTTCGCATTATGAACAAGACTTGTGCAGGTCAGAGGAGTTAAATTTTAAGCTGTTTAGAGCACATCTGGGTCATCTGCAACCAGGAAGGGATGCAGTATATCAAAAGTATTTGTAATAAGCTACAAAATAGTTTGAATTACCTCTGATGCCTTTGATAATTACAATGTGATCCTTGGCTATTGATAGAAGTGCTTCAAAGGAGACACAGCACTGAATCTCGAGGATGTTAGTGCTGATGAGATCACTCATAATCAGTAAGTGGTTCATCATGCTCTTAAAAGCCAGTTGGGAAAGCCAGTAATAGAGAAAAAAGCCACAAAGGAATGATGCTGCTGTGTCCCACTCATATTGTTAGATGTATTCTCATAGGAGCTTTTTGTCTGGAAATCATGACAAGCAATATTTGTGTCATTAAGTGTATGTGCCATGTAATAGGACCCAGGCCTGAAGAGTCTAAGTGAAAAATTGGTGAGATATTTTGAAGCTGATTTGCAATCCTACCTTTTTCAGTAAAAAGACAATAAGTATAAAATAAACATGCAATTAGAAAATATGAGAAGAAAAACTCCAAGGGTAAACTACTTTGGTTTTTATCCTGAATTTGCTACAGATATTTAAAATAGAGTCAGTGTCTTTTGACAACGGTTGCCCTACCAAGAGATTACGGCTGTCCAAAAGGGAAAAGCATGTGTGCTCTAAATGCTCCTTCAAATTTGGGAAGTAGCCCTTTTCACACTGTTACTAAACCTAAAGGTAATAAAAGCCACTGTGTTATCCTGACATTCTGTCAAAGATTTTAAGAGATCCAATAAACTAGTTGGGGGGATCTGAGACAACTGTTCTGAAATAATGAAAATAACTTAGCTTTCAATTTTATTGAGGTTGTTATTTTTTTTTTCCTGTAAACAGTTATGCAGCATGGTTCTTTTAGGGCATGTTTACACATAGTAGATGCTTGGTGACTGTAGGGTGCTTTCTTCTTCATGAATTGACCCCATCCATTTTTTAAAAGGAAATTATCTAATCAAAGGAAGTGCTAAAAAGACGTTCTTTGTGAAATCAGAATAACTTAAAAATAATCAATGATCAGCTGATTGCTCTGTTTGTTGCCCTGTCACAGGCTGCACCCCAAAAAAGACTGAGAGTAGACGCCCTGCATTGGCACTTGCTTGAGAGGATATGAACCTTGTTGTGGAGAGGGGAAAAAGGATAAAACCCTTAAAAGTAGAAGCTTTCAGTCACACTGTGCATCTCTTGAAGGTGTGCCAGAGTCTGTTAACTTATTTAGCTAGATTATTTGATCTGTTTTTTTTCCTTATGATAATGGACAAAGTGCACTTCCTCCTGCAGATCTGTGCAGCAGAGTTCATTTGGGCAAAATTTCATTCTTTCATACCCAATAATTCTCAGGTCTAAAGAGAGACAGTAGGAACACAGTAGGTTCAGACCTATTCAACAACACAGGAAGCTGAACTGCTTCCAGAGAGCTTGCTTTGTCTGCTGGCAGACTCCCCGAGACAGGATATTATAGGAAGACGCCTCTCTCCCTCCTCCACCGCTCATCTCCAGCCCTTTATGTAAGAGATTCTGTGCTCTTTTGTTTTTGCAGTGAAGAGGTGGCTCTGCAGAGCCACTGGGTGGTGGGATGGCAGGCCCTCATTCATGGCTTTGTTCCCCAGAAGAGTGTGCAGGAGGCGTGAGTGTTAAACACAAGATGACTCATGATTGCCCCAGAGCAGGGAGTCACAGGACTTTTCATGGATGGTCTGTAGCTCTTCATCTAGTTGAGAGCAAAGCTCCCCTGCAGAACAGCACCACAGGGCCCCATATGGGTGGTCCCCCAAGGGGCAACGTGCACCAGTGTGCCCATCCCTTCAGCCTTTGTGACTGGAATTAGGTCTCCTTGCGGCAAACCACAGAATGTAATACTGGGCTGCTTTCTCCAGGGCAAGCATAGGCAACATAAGCTTTTTATGTGCTTCCTTCTGAATCAGGTGACAGGCCTTGTCATCTTGCTTGGTCTACTCATTGCAAAAGAAGACTAAGGGTAATCAGCTGGGTCAAGGCTGGGAATATTTTCTTTGCATCAGCACAGGATGGACAGCTGTGGTAGTAGGGGGACATTGTGTGAAACATACCTTATCTATCCTAGTCACACATATCTGCTGATGCCTTGGAAAGGCATCTGGCTCTTAGATACCAAATCACTTTATCCAGCATCCTGGGCAATATATATCTCTTGCTGCTCTGAGCTCTGCTCTGCCACCAGAGCGCAAGAAGTGCTGAAATCCAGGTGCTGAAGCAGTCAGCTCGTTCCCGAGGTTACCACAAATAGAACTGAACCTCTTTATGTTATTCCCAGCCACCCAAAATTTGAGTCAGAACTCTTTTTAGTCTGACCTGGAAGAACAGTATCGCTTTGTATCCTCAGTACTGTCTTTCTTTGTTCCCATGTGGAGCAAGGCAACACATCTGCACCCCAATGTGCTATGGTAAGAGCAGACGAGTCATAAATTCCTAATTTCCTATAGGGCTTATAAGGCTGATGATAAGCTTTTCTCCAAACCCATGAGACAATATCATCTAATCTAGCACAACAGCTTTTGTCACTGCCATAACATCAACTAACTCCAGACTTCATCTTCAGTTTTAACCTCAGAAGATTTACATCTTAGTGAAGTCTTGGATGTGCCAGTTTTCTTCCTAAAAGCTTCTGTCTCCACTAGATGAGGCAGTGCTGAATATTTTAGATCCTGGGAGGCTTTTGTGGCTTCATAGCTAGATTGGTCCAAAAAGCTGATGAATTTGTGCTGATAGTTGGATTTAAGAATTTATTCTGCTTGCTCTGGTGAAATCATAACAGCTGTGCTACCACAGATCAGTTGTTACAAGTGTATGAGGCCTTGCATTAAAGAATGCTCTAAAATGGCTATTATTTCTGTACCAGAAAAAATTTTGTGCTTAGATTCAGTCCGCTTCTGATAGTTGAGATCTGCAGAACTAGTATTTCGAGGCAAGTTCAGGTCCATTGTCCAGATTCGATCCGTTAGGGCTCTCTTTTTAACTAGGCCTCTTTTTTTCAAAATCTTGGGAGGTATGGGGAGTTCTTTGGTAAGCATTCTAGAATAGAAACAGGAGGTCTTTGAAGAAAAGAAAATAAAATTAGAGTTATTGAACAGTACCTGGAATTTGATGGAAACATCCTTCATCCCTACCTGTACTCCTATTTTCATGCTAAAGTCTTCTGTCTTTGCAAATAGCAAGATTATAGAAAACTGAAATGACTTTCTGGCTATTACGGACTTTTAGATTCATGAGTGGATATGTTACAGTGAGTTTTTAGAGGTTTCCATTAACACAACTCTTCTGTTATACTGCAGGTGTTCATGAAACAGGATGCCATTGCCCTCCTGTTTGATACTGCAATCTGCAATTGCAGTGAATTGCTGGATGCCTGGCAATGCCACACAGCTGTTTCTGCCTGTTTACACTGTGGATCAGATACTGATTGCCACATTTCCTTCCAAACAGTGTCATGCTCAATCCTTCTCGCTTTAACCTTGAAAAGTCATGATCACAGAGAGCAGTACATTCTACTGCATAACCCATAGAGCAATCTAAGAAATGCAGTAGCACTTTNAAAACTCACTGTGAGCTTCATGGCAAAGTGATAACAAACTGGACATATACTTCAGACAAGTTTGAAGGGAACTATTTAAATTTGGTGTTTGAAGAGATCTGGACTTTACATTTTGTACTACTGTAGTGCTTAGTGATTATAAGATAGCTGTCAGGGAAACAAATAAGGCTCAATGTAGATTTCAGTGTGTTTAGTTTGACAGAGGCCATGCAGTTTTGAGGCATAAGCTGATTCAAGCAGTTCATTCAGGCATGCTGTCCAAATTTTCTATTACAATTATGAATAATAACAATACTGTTACATGAAAAAGATAGTGCTTAGGTAATCACAGTCCAAGGAGCATTTGCCCTTTATTCTGAAGAGCAGAGAAGAGCAGCTTGTCATACTGCTTGTCATACCTCTTCTGCATCTCAGTTATGCTTCTTTTCAATTCAGCAAGAGAACTGTCTTTGTTTTATATTGGGGAACAGCTCTGAACTTTGATTAATTAGTTTTGATTGTTCTTGTGGGGGAATGTGCATAAGCATGCAATCCTTTTCTCTGGTTGTCTCTCTTCAAATTCAATTAATACTTAGCATTGGTCTGGTAGGAAGTTCCACATGCTAATGTCCAGATACATAGTATTTTCTGTAGTGGCTTTGTTCTCATGCTGGAGGTCTCTTCTGTGGCCCTGGGTATTAGGAAGTTTTCCCTTGACACAGCTCCTTTAGTCTATTCTCTGCAAAGGACATTAAGCAAAAGTTTCCCACGAAGAACCTGGTTGTTCTGCACCATAAAGCACACACAGCAGGAAGCATGCCCACTTAAGTTTCAAGACTGCCTTTTAATCTACACTGCCTAAGTGTGCTCTAGATGCTGAGTAAGGGAACCTTGCTTGGTGATCAAAAATTTTATCTAACCATTCAAATTTTTCCTGAAAAGACTGGTGAAATCCAAAATACACTTTGTTGACTCCTAATAGGCTGCATCCTATCTGGACTTCCTTTTCTTCTTTCTAGTGAAGTCCTCCTTCAGTGAAATCCTACTAGGAGTACATGTTCATTTAGGCACTAGCACCTCTTCTTTGAGTAACTGCTGAGTGGTGGATGCAGAGTTAAGAACGTCTGATCTTCTCCTTCCAAAGAAGCTGCTTAGACTTCCAAAAATATTTGAAAAATGTTGCCCCCATAGTATTTAACATGTCAAAACGTGTCATTTTTCACCTGGTTAATACTGAGCTCCTATGCTTGTCTGCTACTATGTTTAACATAAAATACAACAGAGTTCTGAATTGTATGTTTCATTTTTGACTCTTGGCTAGTTTATACTGTTTTTTGAGACTTTATGTACCTTAGCAGATGGTGGTGAATTTTCTGCGAATAGTTTAATTTAATTTCTTCCCACTTTCTTAGCATTACCCTTTGCTTTAATTATTTGCTTGCAAACTAGCTGGTGCAAACTAGCTGGTACACACTAGTTGAACACACTGATGACAATGGATTGTGGTTACAATATAAACTTAAGATGCCAACATTCAAGTAATTAACTGTTTTTAAAGAAAAACTTTTCAAGAATGTGTCACCCTCTGTATTGCAGGTTATTATATAAAATAATACTTTAAAAAATCCATTCTAGTGTCATGTGATATTCGTAAAATCTGGCTATATATCATCTTGGACAAATCTGGGCTCTAGTCACAGTCATGCTGAATAGGAGAAACACGAGGATAAACTTTATCTTGTCCCAGTTCTGCAAATGCTCTCTTTTTTGTGGGATTCACAGAGAGCTGGGGCTTTGTAAACAAAAACACTGAAAACAGATTTTTACTCAGAGTTATGTCATAATCTCACATTAAGACATCAAAATATATAGTATTTTCTCAGGTATACAGTATGTGCTGTTAGTATGGTTCAGAAATGTCAGTAGGCATTTCATTCCAAAGGTTAAATATTTCAGACCGGAAAAATATAGGTGTGAAGTGCCATTTAAGATACTGCTGATTACTATTAGAGAAGACTTTTGGGAGAGTTCCTGGAATGGTAGCTAAGGTTAGACAAGACACCTCATGGAGCTCAACATTAAGCCGTGTTGTTAAGCCGTCTCAGATATTCAGAATTTAGCACTGACATGGTGGGAGCTTCTCAAGATCCACATCTTTGAAGTCATGTACATATCCAATGTACACACATTGCATCCAATAATATTCAGGAGTTGAAATTTAGGCAGTCAAAAATAAGAAGAATTTTTCTACATACTAAAGTACTGGCAAAACAGATATTCCAAAAGAGTGAAAATTTTCATAGTTATGCATTCCAAAAGTAGTATCCTTGCTGTCCTATCTGTTATTAATGGCCATCTCCACACCTTACAATCTTGTATTTTCTGCATCATTTGCTGCAGTACTTTGAATGTCATGCTATTAACAAACTGCATCTGTCAATGTATGGAATAGTTTTACAAGGTTTTGTTGATGACAGTGGTATGTGAGTTAAAAAAAAACGGGGGGGGGATCTTAAGGACATTAAGATTCAGGTGATTTTTTTTTGGTTAATTTATCTGGAACCCAAACCTATGTCCAATTGAATGTTAGTAAAACAAATAAAAAGAAATGCATGCATTCCAACTGATGAGCAAAAGTCATTGCTTCTCTTATGATTGTAAAATGTCCTGATTTTTTCTCTCTTTTTTGAACTTTCGGTGCTTTTGAGCAGCTACCTTTTACACTCATGCAACCCCTGACTTTTCAATCTCCATTTCCACAGTCATTTCACTATCCCATTCCTTCTCAGCTCCATTAAAAAGCATCTCTTTAGCTCAACAGCATTAATTTCTTTCACCCGGGCACCAGCATCATTTGCCATCAAATAAAAAAAAAAAGGGCCAACTACTTTGATAGAGTTGCATAGGTTTACGGTTTGCTTTCATAAAAAAAAGAAAGGGAAAAGCTATATTTAGCTAGAATTACATTTGTTGAACTACAGCCTGAAGCTGAAACTAGTTTTTAGGGTTTTCTATCTGAAACTAGTTTTTTGAAGTTCTGTTTTTCCCCAGCTCTAGAACTAGCTTGCAATACTGGCTCTACATATAAAAAGGACAAAGTTCATGCTGGATGCAGAAACGAGCGCCTTCTGAAAATTTCAAAATGAAAAGAAACTCATCTTTGCGTCATGCTTCTCTAAAGTTCTGACTTTAACCTGTCCATCTCCACTGCTCAAAATAGCCCCTTATGGACATGCCAAAATCAATCTCTATGCACATCTGCATGGTAACTATACTATAGGGACATAAGTTGTATTAGAGCAAAGCTGTAAGTGGTTCAGCAGTTTACAGTATCTGTTTCAGTTCTAACCTGGAACCATCACTAGTGGGATTTTTCCCCCTGCTGCAGAAGCATGACAATATTATTCTAAGTGTGTTCATGGAAATATGCAGGGAAAGCTATAAATATGGACCTATTAATTTAATACTTATTTGCTGCTCCAGCTGGATCCCTAAAAATCTGTGGGGCCTGATGGGATTAATCCCAGAATCTTCAAAGACCTGACTGATGTAGTTGCAAAATATGTCTTGATGATTTTTGAGTGATCTTGGGAATCTGCAGAAGTCCCAGCTGATTGTAAGCTGGCAAATGTCCCAGTTTTCAGGAAGGGTAAGAAGGAGTATCCTGGAAACTACAGGCCTGTCAGTCTCACTTCAGTGCCTGGTAAAGTTATGGAGATTATCCTGGGAAGGATTGAAAAACACCTGAAAGACAATGCAATCACTGGTCACAGCCAGCGCAGCTTCATGAGAGGAACATCCTGCTTATCAAACCCGATTTCCTTTTGTGACAAGGTAACCCACTTAGATGATCAAGGGAAGCCAGTTGATGTCATAATTCTGTATTTCATTAAAGCTTTCAATACTGTCTCTCACAGGATCCTTCTGGACAAACTGCCCAGCCCACAGCTGGATAAACAGATCATGTGATGGGTGAGCAATTGGCTCATGGGTTGAGCACAGAGGGTCATAGTGAATGGGGTGACATCAGAGTGGTGACTGTCACTAGTGGGGTTCCACAGGGCTCCATGTGAGGTCCTGTGCTCTTCAACATCTTCATCAATGACTTGGGCACAGGACTGGAAGGGATACTGAGCAAGTTTGCAGATGACACAAAAGTGGGAGGAGCTGTTGACTCCCTCGAAGGCAGGGAGGGTCCTGCAGGGAGACCTCAACAAATTGAAGGACTGGGCAATCACCAACCATATGGAGTTCAGCAAGGGGAAGTGCTGGATTCTGCCCCTGGGATGGAGCAACCCTGGATGTTTGTACAGACTGGGGAATGAGATGCTGGAAAGCAGTGCCATGGAAAGGGGCCTGGGTGTCCTGGTGGATGGCAAGCTGAATGTGAGTCAGCAGTGCCCTGGCAGCCAGGAGGGCCAACCCTGTCCGGGGGGGCATCAGGCAAAGCATCACCAGCCAAGCAAGGGAGGGGATTGTTCCGCTCTGCTCTGCACTGGGATGGCCTCACCTTGGATACTGTGTGCAGTTTTGGGCACTGCAGTCTAAGAAAGATACTAAGCTCTTAGAGAGCATCCAAAGGAGGGCAGTGAAGGTGGCAAAGGGCCTTGAAGGGAAGCCGTGTAAGGAGCAGCTGAGGGCACTTGGTGTGTTCAGGCTGGAGAAGAGGAGACTGAGGGAAGACCTCATTGCAGATACAACTTCCTTGTGAGGGGAAGAGGAGGGGCAGGCACTGATCTCTTCCCTGTAGTTAGCAGTGACAGGACCTAAGGGAATGGCCTGGAGCTGTGTCAGGAGAGATTTAGGCTGGATATTAGAAAGAGGTTCTTCACTCAGGGGGTGGCTGGGCACTGGAACAGGCTTCCCAGGGAAGTGGTCTGATTGAGTTCGAGAAGCATTTGGATGATACTCTGAGGTACATGGTGTGACTCTTGGGGATGGTCCTGTGCAGGGCCAGGAGTTGGAGTTGATGATCCTTGTGTGTCCCTTTCAACTCGCCATATTCTGCGGTTCTGTGATTCTGTGATATAAAGACATTCAGTAATATTCAGTTAATATGGCTGTGAACAACAGGGTCTAATGTTAATTCTTCCCTTTATTTTACTAGGAATGTTGTCCATCTCTTTTGAGCATTCATTTTTCCTTACAGTTGCTATAGTAGGTAAATTAAAACCATTTTTGGCTTCTTTCTGTATAATTTTATAGAGGTAAGATAGTTTTTGTGTTGGTATTTTGACTTGTCCCTGGGTACTCTTTTTCTGCTGAATTTTGTCTGGAGAAGAAATAGGGCTTTTCTTAAGTCATCAGGAACATAAAATTTTAGTAGAGTCTTCTCATTTAAAGAGCTTAAGATGACTTTCCCATGAACAGGGTTAGATAAAAATCAAAATATATCTAAATAGAAAAAAAAAAGAACAAATGACAAAGCCTAAATACATAATAACATCTTTTGTATTATCTGGGAAATACATGCAATGGAAGCATTCAGTTGCAAAATCTTGGATGCTTTGACATTTTTAAAATTTTAATAAAATGTTTGTGGGACATTAACT
Source organism: Campylorhamphus procurvoides (assembly GCA_013396655.1). Taxonomy (NCBI): domain Eukaryota; kingdom Metazoa; phylum Chordata; class Aves; order Passeriformes; family Dendrocolaptidae; genus Campylorhamphus; species Campylorhamphus procurvoides. The sequence continues at coordinate 1,242,224 of WBMV01009147.1, read as the reverse complement.
GCATTTTTATACCCACACGTACATTTTACTGGTACTGCTGTACCTGTTTTGCCCTTTTTTACTTGGTCTAATAAAAGACCATGAGTAGTTACAATGAATAATTGATTTGAAAATGTTGTCTTTCTTTTCCCTTTCTGAGCCAGTACCATGTTCTTCCAGTTTTCCAGCACTTACTTGCCTGTGGCTTTTCCAACACAGCTGCTCAGTATGATAGGCTTCATCCAAACTAGCATGCATTCTTTCATCTCCATTTTCTCAATAGTTTATATTACAGTGTCTTCACTGCTTTCTATTTATTCAGACTTCTTTTGTTAATCTTCCTAAAGGCACATTTGAAAAGGGATTTCAGTATCACAATCATTACTGAAATCACTAATTTAATCTCTCTTTTCATTTATTAATATGCTCTCTTTTTCTTGTATTTCTTGGATTTGATGTTTATAAAAGCTCCTATTCTCTTAACCTCTATGGAATAAGAAAAAAACGTAAAAACATACACTATCAATCATGTCTGTTTCCTTGTCTTTCTCTTTTAATCTGCTGACTTTCACTCAGGTTTACTGATCCATTCTCATGAGGCTTTCGTCACCAGGTTTCTCATGAATACCAGAATACCTCTGTTTCAATTTTACGCTCAACTGTGCGTCCATAACTGAATGCGCTAAGATAACAGAAGTGAATATATATTTAATTAGTAGCATTATATGTGATTGAGTGATCAGAATCCATTGCAAGTAAATATTTTTTCCAAATAGAGCTTAATAGTGAGGACCTTTACCTAACACGGGCTTCAATTTGTGTCTACTGAATCACTTAATTTATTCTACTAAACTATTTTCATAGAAGTACAAGTGGAAAAAGTTGGATATCTCAGAGGTGCCCAAAGATAGAGCCACTCTGACTGAATATGCATATTTATGTTAGATGGACGTGTTATTCCTCTGCAGGAATTTCCCCTTCTCCATTTGCAATATGAGGAACTTAATTATTTCCTTAGATAACCACTACCTAAAATGTGAGTGGAAATTAGCTGCCTAAGTTGTCAGACTGTGCTGACAAGGCTCAGCACAGGCATAAAACCTTGCTTAAGAGAAGCATAATTTGTATCATTAAATGAACACATAGGTGTTCTGTAGATTGCCAGAGATCTCTGTTCTGCTTCAGGTCAACTCTTTGTGGACTGGCTCATATGTGTTTTAGAAATTGTAAATGGCTCAAGCACCTGTGTTAGAAAAGCTAAGCAGACTGCCCTATCTATGAAGTCACTGGGGAAGGAATTAAATTTCCCTGTCAGAGAGTGACTGGGACTTTCCCTGGTTTTGTTTCAATTTCAGAGCTCTTTCTCTATAGCTTGGCTAAGCTCAACTCGTATTTAAAGAACAGTACAAGGAATAATATTTGAGCGTGGAAAACTGTACAAACAATTTAAACAAGTCTTTCAGTTCAGCTTGAAAATGTATCTGAACAAGAAAAGCACATAGAAATGCCTACCATTTTATATCCAATCCATTATTTTTGGAATAACAAATGGAAGAAATACAACTCTAACTGAAGATGCACATATATGTGCTTTGACTTGTGCTCACAGTAGCAAGCAGATCTTTTAATTCTTTGCAACAGCGTGTCTCTAATGTTCGTCAACTGTGTGTTGACATGCTGGTCAGAAGTTTTGCTTAAATGACAATTAAATGTCAATGATTGTTGCAAATAGTTATCATTGGAAAATAACACCCCTGATTCTGAGCTGCTGTATCATGATCAACAAAGATTTGCTCTGTAGAGATTAATGGCAATGGCAATTAAGCTAAATGAAATTTTTGTTTAATGATCTGTTTGAATAAATGACAGGTACAAAGACTGTAGGTTCAGAATACACTAGAAAAGAACTTCTCTAGATAGACTGGAAAGGAATGCATTGCTCATAGGCATTGAATGTAGCACTGATTAGGAAATTTTCATAAGGTTCTCGTTCTTGAAGCAATATAAATATCAGAAATCTACTTAAAGTTTTTAATATGTTCTTAGCTTTAGGACCTGCAAGTGAAAAGTCAGAAAATGATTCAAAAACTCTCTTTAAATGTTAAAAAAACCAGCAAGCACCCAAATGGTATTCTTCTGTCACCTAAATTCTGCATAAATATTGGTTCAAGAATTGTTGAACCAGCTATAATGTGAAGGTTACGGCAAATGCTTGAGCNATGTGTTGATAAATTTCCTGTTCAGGAATAAAAAAAACTGTATCACAAGAGTGGGGAACTCCTGCTAGTGAGTAGGCTGTAATACTGCAGAAAGAACGAGAAAACTGTACGGCTTGCTCAATGGAATAAAATGAAAAAAGGGGAAAGACAATTATTTCTGAAGGAAATATCACTCACTGGTCCTAGGGCTTTCTGCAGTGTGATTTCACACTGGCATTGCAGAGGTATGTGTTGGCCAGAAATCTTGAGGACCTGCCGCAATTCCCAGTGCCATTCACAATCAATATGAAGAAATATAAATACATATTAATTGTTGGATGTATGTCATGCCCATAGTTTAGTATATAGTATATGGGAAGATGAAGCATAGAAATAGGTATTTAAATTACTTTTGTTGATGCTTGTGCATATGCACAAATAGACTTGAGGAACTCATGGAGAATTCAGAGGCAGATGTTAATTCACAGCAATATATATAATAATTTTTGTATGTTTTTATTCCTGACAGTTAAGGATAAAGAATATTAACCAAAAGCACTGGCTAAAGCATCGGAAGAAAGATATCTTGATTTCTTTGGCAAGGTGCTGGTAGTACCAAGATAGTACTTAAAAAGACATTTGAAATAGACACAAAAAATCATTGTTGTCATTCCTTCTGAACAAATGTTGTGCAACTAAGCCCCACACAGCCACTCACTCATTGGCCTTGCATCAGGATGGGGGAGAGAACTGGAAGAATAAAACTCACAGGGTGGATAAAGGCAGTTCAGTAGGGAAAACAAAAGCCACACACACAAGCAAAGCAAACCAAAGTATTCATTGACTGCTTCCCATGGACAGGTGTCCAGTCATCTCTGGAAAGCTGGGCTCCATCACACATAATGGTGACTTGGAAAGAAAAACCTCATTCTGAACATCCCCCCTTTCTTCTTCTTCCTCCAGCTTTATACACTGAGCATGATGCCGTAGCTATGGGACATTCCTCTGGACAGTTGGGGTCAGCTGTCCTGGCTGTGTCCCCTCCCAAGTCTTTGTGCATCCCCAGCCTGCTCCCTGGTGGAGTAAAAGGAAGAAAAGGCCTTGACTCTGTGCAAGCACTGCTCAGCAATAAGGAAAACGTTCCTGTGTTATCAACACTGCTTGCAGAACAAATCCAAAATACAGCCCCATGCCAGCTACTGTGAAGAAAATTACCTGTCCCACAGTGAAAACCAGCACAGCACATAACTTTAAGAGATAGTTGGCTACTGAAGAGACAGGAAAACAGTATTGGCACATGGCCATTGGAGGGCACTTAACAGTATCAGTTTGCTGCAAGTCCTGTCATTTGTATGCTGATACACAGACACTGTTGCATTTCCCAAGAATGCATTTGACCAACTTAAATCAACTGCAATCTGATCTGCTTTTTCTGGTGCCTACAAGAGCCATAAATAAATTTTATTGTTGTAAATGTCAATCTCCCTCATCTCATCTAAGCAATCTCTTGCAAAGTAATATCTTTCCAGTCCACTCTTTTTTTTCAATTTCCCACTTAACAAAACACGAGGTTGTCCTGGAAACTCAGAAATCTGACAGAAATGAATTACCTTCTTAGAACTTTTGGACAAATCAAACCTTTTCTCTCCTTGTGGCTTATTGGACTGATCTACAGACCACTGCAAAGGAAGATGCTGACTGTGACACAGATTCATGGTATTTTGGCATGAACGATACTAGGTACTTCTACTTCTAGGGTCACTACTATTTTCCAGTAACACATCTGGAGCACGTATGGGTATGATAGTTCCCCCATATTCACTGGAGCTCACCTTGCCAGGTCACAGCCCCAGTATGCCAATTACAGGCTTTTAACAAAGTCACGTGTTTGTTTGGGGCACTTTTTTTTTAATTGAACATTCAAATGACTGGTAGTACTCATGGTCCCAGGTGATGAATACTAGAACTACGAGACAGTTAAGTTAAAAAAAGTAATTTCACCGTGGAGCCATGCTCAAGCATTTCTATTGAAATTATTGTTCCCTTCATGTAACTGACACTTTCTTGTCCCTCTTCAAGAGGAGTAAAGAATGTTGAATCCAAGTGATGATATTTTTGCTACCTTATGGTCATACTTGCATATCTTCTTTGAACTACACTGTGAAAAATTTATTAGAGTTGCATGTTTTGAAGTATACTTAGTCATGAAAAGGTTGTAATCCTACAAGTGTTCACCTACACAAATGTAAATGGTTTCATTTTGTAAAACTTTTCATATACGTACAAAGACATCTTTATTTTCATAGAATCATACAATCACAGAAAGGTTTGGGCTGGAAGGGACCTTCAAGGTCACCTAGTTCAAATCCCCTTCCCATGGGCAGAGACACCTTTCACTAGACCAGGTTGCCCAAAGCGCCATTCAATCTGTTATTGAACACTTACAGAGTACTTCCATTTTGTGCTGTTTAAGGCTACACTATGCTCTTGTTTTATTCACATCTGGAGGACTTGATAATATGAGATTGGAAAAATAAGGCTTAAAAACAGGAAAAACTACAATATATTAAAGAGGCAAAAGTTATTCTCTTATTATATGCTTTTTACTCTTTTATATAATAGGTATTAGGAACTAGGAAAACTTCACAGATATTGGGATTTCTTACAGGTTTTTAATATTTATAGTTTTATTTTTACCTTCATTTCTTGTTCTTTCAGCTACACATATAGTTGCTTAAATGCTGTATTTTCAGATCAAAAGGAAAGTTATTAGATACTCATCCTTTCCCCAAATTGCCTTGTTCTTCAGAAGTGATTTATTCCTTAACAAATTGTAGGAGTGTATTCATTTCTTAATGAATTAAGAATTCATGAGAGACTGTATTTTTCTCCTTTTTTTTTGGAGTTGTCTGTGCTGCTGCTGCTGTTTTGTATTGGTGCATGGTGCCGTAACATATAACTTTTGTGAAACATAGTTGATATTTTTTTTCCCTGAAGTGTATAGACTGTAGTTCCCCTTGAGAGGAAAAAAAAAGCAGTTTTTTCATTCATGCAACTTGCTTCTGTGTATTTGCATACTTCTTTTTAATTATGGTTGAACAATAGAATCACCAGTACTATGCTTCTCCAATATTTTTAGTATTACAGCAAGATTTTTGAATACTGAAGGATACTTTTGAGTGGAGAAAACACAAATTTGTTCTTGTTTCAAAAGGGCTAGAAGACTTAAAATTTTACATTGTTTTATCACTTCCCCAGACTGTTTCCTCCAAGTGCCATAAGCTAACATGCATACATGCTTTCCAGTATGCACCATATGGATAAATGCTAATAAAAGTATCTGAAGTTGTGGTGTAGGGTAAGGTTTACAAGTTCTTTCAAGCAGAGAAATGGTTAATGCAGGCACTGGCAAGACAGCAGATGGGATGATGAAATGCAGCTGCAAGGGATAAATGCACTTTGGAGAAGGCTGCAGAGGAGGGGAAGTGCCTAAGGAAGTAGGAAAAGCACTTAGACTAGTGCTGGTAGAAGGACATGCTGTGAGGCTCAAGGTGACATGAGCCTCTGAAAGATGGGAATAGGAAAACAGCTCCTATATGAAGGGATAAAGATGCACTTTTGGGAATGGGTTTGAGGATGAGTAAAGAAGAGCCTTTTTTCCTAGCAAGGCTACTCCTGACAAAGTTAAGCCACGGTACTCAACCCGTTTGTAAGGGCATAGGTGGGGTTCAGCTCCCCAAACTTCGAAAGTCTTTTATGTGACAGAAGTTAGCATTTGAGCTTGTTGATGTTGGCCCCTTCACTGTCAATGGAAAGAAACAGATGCTTTTAGGGCATGATTCATCTGACCTATTTTGAACACCTGCATTAGGAAGAGTTGAATCATGGCCTAGAACTGTTTCTTTCCCTTTATTGACTATGAAGAGAACCTAGGGCAACTAGCTCAAGTTTAAATACCTATATAATAGCTATTTTGGCTTGGCCAGATATAAATGATCCCAAAGAATACCATGTAAATGCTGAAGTTAATGCTTCAATGTCATCACTGTGACAGCTCTAGAGCATAAACACTGCAGTAGTTTCTCTGTATTTAACTTTTACTCCACTGGTTAGTATCTGTACAGGATTCAGTCAGTGGAAGGTGGTGGTCTAAGCATGCCCACCCTGCACCACTGATTGTCTTCTGAGGTCTGGTGGCTGCTGAAGAAGCCTGTGGCTCTCTCAGTCATCCCACAGCTCTGTTGATTCTTAGGAATTGTTTCCCTTTGATCTTCATGGGGGAAATTCACAAAGGAGAAAGAAAAAGAGAAAAAAAGGGAAAAAAACCACCCCAAGTCCTTCCTAAGAATGAAATTTGTCAAGCCTACTGATGCCGGAAAACCTTGATATGAAAGGAACTGCTAAGAGAGTTTGTTCTTTTAGCGGCAAAGTTATTTATTCAAGCAGCGCTGGAAAGCTAGCCAGCTAATGCTGGATAAACTAGCTTCGAATCAACAGTGCAAAATGAGCCATTTTATACATTTCACTACATGATTGCATCATACAGTTTTGCATAGTAATAGGATTACGACATCTGATTATGCATATTAATGATTAGGCAGAGACTAGGTGGAGTCTGGGCGGAGCCTTCCAGAATCTTCTTTTGGCTTGAGGATTAGGTGGTCGTTTCCGGTCTTCGGCCTCACTCTAGGGGTCTTTAACTCCTCTTCTTCACCTTGAACACTCTGGTCTGTGTTGTTCATAACCTAGTCACCAAAGCTTACAAAAACTAGTGGCTTAAGGCCATTTTGCTCTATTCAAATGTCTACATAGTCTTGATTAACAACACTAGGCTGTTTGTATATGGTCTCTAAGATCAGGTCCAGTGGTTTGAACAGAACACAACTCTATGTTCTCTGATAAAACTCAAGCAAGGCAGGTGCTGAACAGTTTCTAGTGATCCGGTTAACCATTGCTGGGGTCTATCCTTGTTTCACTATCCAATTTCCCTATGTGCTAAACTATCTCACAGCTCCATTTGTAAAGGAGCATTTCAGTGACTAGGAGGAAGATCATGAAGTTTTGCTCTGTGAGGAATAAGGTTACCTTGATGTGAGATTTTTCCATGGGAAAGATAAAATTATTGTCATGTCAGCTATATTTCCCATGAAAATATGATCAGTTCTATCTGAGTGGTGAGCTTCCACGTACCTCAATTCACTAAGTTTGGCTTGGTATTTGTGGACACATCTAACATGACATCACCGTGTCTCAACTTCTTAGTTGTGAAATCAAGATTGTTGTTTTAGCCCTCACCTGAAACACAGATAAATTGTCCTGAGGCTTTTGTTATGCATAAATGATGGCAGCCTTTAAAAAGCCCACAAAGAAATTAACGATCGTTCTCTCAAACTAGGGTTTGAATCATTTGTTGTAAATAAGATACTGGGCTAAGCATCCAACAATAATGAATTGTTGAATGAATGTTTATCAAATAAACACTGTGAAGCTGTTGTAATTACAAAGGCATTGTGGAAAAACATTTTAAAGAAATGGACCCTCCTGTTTCTGGCATTTCCTAAAGGCTGAATGTGAGCAAATGACTTCTGCAACTATAATAATATTCTTTGGTGAAACAACTACCGGAATGGATGAGGGAAGAGCAATGGGTATTTTCTGCCTTGACTTCAGTGAGGCTTTTGACACTGTCTCTCACAACATCCTCATGGGCAAACTCAGGAAGTGTGGGCTGGATGAGTAGACAGTAAGGTGGATTGAGAACTGACACAGCAGACCCCAGAGAGTCATAATCAGTGGCACAGGGTCCAGTTGGAGACCTGTAACTGGTTGTGTCCCCTGGGGTTCAATACTGAGCCCAGTATTAAACTTGTTCATCAGTGACTTGAATGAAGGGGCAGAGGGAACACAAGGTTGGGAGAAGTGGTGGATACCCCAGGGGGCTGTGCAGCCCTTCAGAAGGACCTCAACATGTTGGAGAGGTGGGCAGAGAAGAACTGTCAGAAGTTCAACAAGGATAAATGCAGGGTCTTGCACATGGGGAAGAATAACCCCAGGCATCAGTATAGGCTTGGGACTGACCTGCTGGGAAACTGTTCTGAGGAGAAGGACCTGGAGGTCCCAGTGGACAACAAAATGTCTGTGAGCCAGCAGTGTGCCCTTCTGGCCAAGGACAGTGGTATCCTGGGTAGGCTAGGAACAACATTGCCAGTAGATTGAGGGAGGTGACCCTACCCCTCTAGTCAGCCCTGATGAGGCCTTATCTGGAGTGCTGCATCCAGTTCTGAGCTCCTCAGTATAAGAGAGACATGGAGCTCCTGGAGTGGGTCCAGCTGAGGACTGGGAGAGGGGAGTGTCTCTCTTACAAGGATAGGCTGAGAGAGCTGGGACTGTTCAACCTGAGAAGAGACAACTGAGAGGGGACCTCATCAATGACTATAAGCATCTGAAGGGAGGGTGGCAAGAGGATGGAGCCAGGCTCTTCTCAGTGCCAAGCAATGGGACAAGAGGCAGTGGGCAGGAACTGATGCACAGGAAGTTCCACCTGAATGAGAAAGAACCTCTTTATAGTGCAGGTGACTGAGCACTGGCACAAATTGCCCAGAGAGGTTGTGGAGCCTCTCGCACTGGAGATATGCAAGAACTGTCTGGATGCAACCCTGTTCCATGTGCTCTGGGATGAGCCTGCTTGAGCAGGGAGGTTGGACCAGATGACCCACTGTTGTCCCCTCCAACCTGACCTGTTCTGTGATTCTTTTAATTAAAAATTTGTGTGCAATATCACAATGGTTTAAAAATAAGGTTTTTAAGGTTCACTGGAATTCTAATTATGTATATAATCTCTAGAAATATAAGTTTGAGACTGTTATTCTGTTTGTAATATTTGTGCTAAGAAGTGAAATGTCATCTCCTATTATCAAATGCAAACTTAAAATCATTGTAATTTCTCTATAAGCTCAGCACATGCCAAGTTTGAGATCTCTACTTTTTATACATTAGGAACTTGGATATTTGTCAACACAACAGACTTGGCGAGAGGAAGTAAATTTAGGTCAGAATAGAGATCTCTATTCTATATTTATTCTTTGCATTTACAGTAAGACGATATCATCAGTGACTTTTTAAAGATTTTAAATAGTTTAAAAATTAATAGAATTATTATTCTTTTATAGTCTAGAAAAATTTCTGCCTACTTTTCATATTATCTGATAATTTCATATGCAAAGTATAGAAAAGACAATTTGTCAATATCACCATTTTCTGTTTAACCTCCCCTTTAACAAACCAAAACACAAAGAAGCAATTCCTTCACCATTAGGATATTTTTTGATTTTCAGTCTGTGTTTTCCATATTTTTAGATCCTGTGCTTTTTTTCCACAGGCAACTCAAATGACTCAAGGAGAATTAAGTCTTTGCCTAATGACTAGTAAAATAGTCATATTGCAGAATTGGTCCTAAGATGTGAATTCAAAACAAGAAATATTTTTGTCAACCAACCTGGAATTTAAAAGAAAATTGTCCTTAATGGCAGATTTAGATTAGTATCTTACCTCCATCTTTTTGTATATATTTTATTCTGTCTCAGTGCTTGACGTTAGACTAGATGATCTTTAATTATCCTTTTAGTCCTATGTTTCATGATACTCCCACGTAAGAGGAGAAGAGTACTGAAGTGGCACAGAGGAGGTCTGCTCTCTTGCTATGCTTGTGTGGATGCTGAAGCCTTCTTATAGCTAAAAGAGAACACATCCAACTTCTTATTCTAGTAACAGGATTAGAGAAAAACTTGATTAGGAGAAAATTTTAGGATGATCTAAAAGTGTCTTCATTGTTAATTGTATGTGCCATATATGCCAAGCTCTCTTTAGGTTTCAGTCTTCAATGAAAGGACCTGAGGCTTGGATTTGAAAGTTAAGGAATGTTTAACTGATATCATGTAATTATTAGAAATAAAATATGAAACCTGCCAAAAATTACAAGGTATGCCTCATTACAGAACTCAGATAAAACAGATGAGGTCGTTTGATGAAAGGGTTAGTGAAAAGGCACACTCTCCTGTCCAGTTAACCAAGCAGTTTAACAAGACTGCCTAGATCTCCAGTTAAAACTGCCTCAGACTAGTTTCATTTATATTCCTTTTCCATAAAAAAAAGGCAAAGCCAGAAGTGCTGCTAAGAAAGATAAAAATGCCTTTTTAAGGTATCTACCTTTTATCTACTCTGATCTGTTAATCACATTTGATACTGTGGTTTAAATCTATTATTTGAAGGCTAGGTTTAAAAGAATAATATCAAAAATATGTGGATGAACTTTTTTGAAGGAAAGGCTATCAACTTATTCTTTGTTAATAGAAGTTTCTGACTCAGGATAACTGTGAACATTGTGCATTTTTGCTGTTATTGAATACTACTCATCAGTAAGACATAATAGCATTTCTGACTTCTGACTAAATTAAAGAAATTTATGAGGGATATTAATTTATTTCTTTCATCACTGTAAGATGTAATTTGAATATGTGAAGTAAATATGGAAAATTACAATTTCCCATGCATTTGTTTGAGCAAACAGTTGTAATTCAGTATCAGTGAGCTCTTCCTGCATTAAAAACCATGTGGATGTAAATAAACCTCATATTTGGGATCTTAAATGTTTGTTCATATTTACATACATACGTATCTATTTTTTTCATATGAAACTTTTGGTCACTCTTAAGGCTTCTTTCATTTTCAATGTCAAATTTGTATTTCCTTTTGCTGGGATTTTTCAATACTGTATCTGAAAAGGGTCTTCATCTTTGGTATCTAAGGGACTTAGTCCACACAGATTGACTTCTTGCAATTGCCGATTAATTTTTTTCCAGAATAAAGCAGTAGAATAAGTCTGCCCTTGTTTGATAAACAGGTCTGAAACAGACTCTAAATACTCGCTCAAGAAATGTATTCTGTTTCATGATAACAACAACAGAAGTTGCATAAGGCTTGCTAGGCTGAGAGAGCAGAAAAACTCCAAGGAAAGAGAAAAAATAAAGTAACAACTAAAACTTTTAAAGATTGGGAGCTAAGTCCTAATAATTTGTATTCTGGGAGATGCATGGCCTGTCTGCCAAAACCTTTATACACATCCCTGTGTCTTTTTGAGGGTGGCAATTTTTATATCACTAAGGACAGGCAAAAAGGTAAAGTCAGTCTCTGTCCACCTGGGTGTTCATCTGAAGAAGTCCAATCACAAGTGATTTTTTAATGATTTTGTGGTCATTAAATATACAATATGAGGGCATTTTTGTATTCCTATATTGTAAACATCCACCCCCTCTCCACAATTCCAGCAAGATAAATGCATACTTTTTGAGACTTAGAGGTACTTCAGGTGCTTGAGGTACTTAAGAATAATCATTACAAATCCAATGTGGTGAGTAGGAAGGCAATTCAGGGCTTAACTCTCTCTGGAAGCCAGCAGCTGTGTCCATCACTTGTCCTTGTGCTGCAGTTGCTCAGGAGGAGTATCTGTCAAAATAAATACTAGTGATTATGCAGATTTCAGTCACTGTTCTGACTTGGCACTGATAGGTGGCCAGTCCTCTTTTTCCACTGTGATGTAAATGGCCAAATTGAGAGCTCGTTTAATAAAAAAAATCAATAACTTCAGCAAAAAGATGCTCAAGTTTTAAATGCCTTTCTTGTGATGTTAGGACAGTTTGCCTTTTTTTTTTTCCCTCCCACTGGTCATAAGTGTTTGTCTGGTTATGAGAGCAATTACTGTGATCAGTGTAGTGCAATGGGTGCATGATAGAATATTTATAGGTATACAAGTCAAAATACTGCTAGTGCTGAGAGATTGTTTTGCCAACTAGATCTTATGTAGAAGAACCTAATTTTTAATAATATGATTTGTTTAATGTTATGTAGTCACAAAATTAATAGTCATTGAAATTTTCCATGCATTTTATTTTTTGAACAGAAATACTTTTGCCTGTCAGGTGCAAAAGAATGTTAGTTAAATTAAAATTGCACCTAGGCTGAGAGCTTTTACAACACTTAATGCAGTTTGCTTCCAAGTACATGCGTACTAACAAGATTACAGGGATATTAAGATGAGTGTATTTGTGGGGGGAAATGGTGTGCTTAAAAAGTAAAGCCACTTTCAGCTGCATGTCTTGAGCCATAAATTTATCACAAAGAAAGCGAAGCAAGGTAAGCATCTCTCCTGCCATTGTTGCTGCAATCTGGCAGGGCACTGAGCTGTAGCAAAGGGGAAGTAAGATGGGTGACTGCCCCAGGTACTATGAAAGAAAAAACTTAATTAGCAGGGAGGTCTGAGCCCTGCTGACCAGCACTGTCTTGCAAGAAGGGTTGTGTGTCCTTGGCAGCAGGCTGGTGACAGGCAGTAGCTATAAACATCTGGAGGGGGAAACATAGAACATCACTCTCAAGAGAAATCAGCTTCCCTCTTTCCCACCACATCTTTATGCCATAATATTTTCTTACAGTTCTTCTGCAATAACCTACATTTACTGAGAGCTTTGTTACTCATTTATGGTCTTGTGCAATTCTGTAACTCCTCCAGAAAGCAGAGAAACTTTCCACAATACAAGCATATTATTTCTGAAAATTGTCAGGGTCTCAGGAGGCTTCATCAGTATTTATAAAATTCCTTTAGATGTTTTCGCAAGAAGTGTTTTATACTGTGATAGATGTTGTGAAACAGGCCCTTCTTCTTCCCCCCCTCCTTTCTTCCTTCCTCTCTCCATCCTTCCCTCTATCATATACCCCAAACAAACATCTCTATAGTGGTAATGAGAAATTTCTATAGCACTGAGACAATTTTTTTCCTCAAGGGGTCATGCCACGTTTTGTGGTATTCTCATCAGTATTCAAGCCTCACTGTGGTAGCACGGCAGAGCTAACCAGATCAGTATAGCTGAACCGTGCCTGAAGTAAAAGTACCAGATTAGCTCTAAGTCACAGGTATTTTTTCCCACTCTCTAGCCTCGTCCCACATGGAACTTCTCTCTGTTACTTCTGTTACACTGTACCGGCAGAGAGGACATGACAGGAGCAGTTTCAATCATTGCCTCACCCATGAGACTGTCTCAGTGATCCTCACCTGCAAGTCATTCAACTGAACATCTGGTTGGTTTGGGGTGTTTTTATTTTTAATTTCTGCGCCAGCCTTTGCTATGCCACCCATTCCTTGTTTCAGGCAAGAAACAACCAGATTCATTATCTTCTGTTTGTTCTAGTTGCCTTTTTCTCAATGGGTCACTGAATCATTTTCTAGACTACATCTCATGTTGCCTGAGTTGTATGGAAACAAAGTTTGGGGATATGAAGAACAGGGAACTGGTAACTCTACTTGTTTTTTAGGGTTTGCATCTTTCAAAGAGAAAGATTTAAGACTCTACTTTTAAGCTTCAACATGGAACTACATAAGCACTTTCTAAAAATATCATTTTAGGTTAAAATCGATGGAAGCAACAGAGGCACATAACAAGAGTACAAATGACCCAAATCCAAATTAGAAACACCACTCTGAACTTTCAGAATTCAAGAGATGAAATATTTTAGTTCTGCATCTTGGATCACAAACTAGTATAACAATAATATTGCAAAAAAATAGTTTCCTCTCTCTAACTCATTGTCAAAACATTCTTTAATGGGAGAATTTCACTGATTTGTATTTATTTCTGCAAAATATAAGTCTTATTGTTATAGTTTCTGTCTTTGTTTTAAGTATACAGATTGAAATATGATACTAGACAGATTAATAGTGTTTAAAGATGTCAAAACTTTAATTAATAAAACCAGAAAGGAGGTGTTTTTTTTGTTAAGGAACAGAGGGAATTATGTTTCCATATTTAATAACTGGAGGCCTAAACTTTATAAAGTCTGCAGAGATTAATCTCACATACAGGAGCTAATTGATATATTACAGAAGTGACCAGTCTTCATTTGTTTGTTTTTAGAAATGTACTGTGTGCATTATTATGTCTGTAACGTGTATTTGCAGGACAGTGTTTGCATAATTTTCAGCATTCAGTGAATCACAACCATCTAGAAAATAATATCAAAGATATTGCCCAGCTGCAAGAAATCTGAAATTCTTCTGCTTGGGGCAGATTAGCCTTTACATTGGTCCAAACAGGACAAGCTTTGGAAGAGATTAACTGCTGGAGCATGACTCAGATATGCATGTGCAGCAGCATCATCAAAGGTACTCTAGGCAGTGCAAGTCACCCCTGAATGACTATATTGGTTCCAGGAAACAGAAACAGTACTCTTATTAACAGGTACTCTAAATCAGTGCCAAAATGAAAGATCCTGAGCACTTAAAAAGTAATAATATTGTACTGTTGAAAAAAAATAAATCATTAAGACTCAGAAATAATGTTACTTAAGTGGAAGAGCCATATGTTCTCCAATAAAATTAAAAGAGTCAGAAGCATTCATTTCAGTAAAAGATTCATAACTCATTACCGTTAGAGTAAGACTGAACATAAATTCCGGAGGAAATTTAGTAACTAGCTAGCAGGATTTTTTTNGAGGCACATAACAAGAGTACAAATGACCCAAATCCAAATTAGAAACACCACTCTGAACTTTCAGAATTCAAGAGATGAAATATTTTAGTTCTGCATCTTGGATCACAAACTAGTATAACAATAATATTGCAAAAAAATAGTTTCCTCTCTCTAACTCATTGTCAAAACATTCTTTAATGGGAGAATTTCACTGATTTGTATTTATTTCTGCAAAATATAAGTCTTATTGTTATAGTTTCTGTCTTTGTTTTAAGTATACATATTGAAATATGATACTAGACAGATTAATAGTGTTTAAAGATGTCAAAACTTTAATTAATAAAACCAGAAAGGAGGTGTTTTTTTTGTTAAGGAACAGAGGGAATTATGTTTCCATATTTAATAACTGGAGGCCTAAACTTTATAAAGTCTGCAGAGATTAATCTCACATACAGGAGCTAATTGATATATTACAGAAGTGACCAGTCTTCATTTGTTTGTTTTTAGAAATGTACTGTGTGCATTATTATGTCTGTAACGTGTATTTGCAGGACAGTGTTTGCATAATTTTCAGCATTCAGTGAATCACAACCATCTAGAAAATAATATCAAAGATATTGCCCAGCTGCAAGAAATCTGAAATTCTTCTGCTTGGGGCAGATTAGCCTTTACATTGGTCCAAACAGGACAAGCTTTGGAAGAGATTAACTGCTGGAGCATGACTCAGATATGCATGTGCAGCAGCATCATCAAAGGTACTCTAGGCAGTGCAAGTCACCCCTGAATGACTATATTGGTTCCAGGAAACAGAAACAGTACTCTTATTAACAGGTACTCTAAATCAGTGCCAAAATGAAAGATCCTGAGCACTTAAAAAGTAATAATATTGTACTGTTGAAAAAAAATAAATCATTAAGACTCAGAAATAATGTTACTTAAGTGGAAGAGCCATATGTTCTCCAATAAAATTAAAAGAGTCAGAAGCATTCATTTCAGTAAAAGATTCATAACTCATTACCGTTAGAGTAAGACTGAACATAAATTCCGGAGGAAATTTAGTAACTAGCTAGCAGGATTTTTTTTTTTCTTTCAACATTACACTTTAGAATATTTCTTCTGCTTTAGTAAAAGTGATTTCTTGTCTTTGATGATGTATCATACCTGTGGCTTGCAGCATGAGGGAATTTCAGAACCATGTTTTCACGTTTTCTTTTTAGGAGACAATGGCATTCTTGGAGAAAGATCAATTTGGTAACAAGAGAAATCCATACAATGTGTATCTAGCACTATATCATGTCTCTAATGGTCAGCTGTAGAAGCTGCTGGAGACAGGACAAACATTCTGTGAATCTTCTTTTCACTAATTATGCCAAATTTCAGTAGTCAAAATTTTGGAGGCTTTCCTTTCAGGCTTCCAAGGCGACAAAACAATTGCTAAGGGTCAGAAGGGAATAAATCCTGAAAACTTGAATTTAAATAGATTTTTCCCTAGACAACATCAGCTGTTTCTGAACATTCATAACTTTTCAACACCTAGGAATAAACAATCCTGGAAAGCAGTGTTGTACTAGCATTAATGTGCTGTCACAATATTTAATGACTTTTAAAAAATTGCTTATTATTTCTGTAATTCTTTTCCTAGAATGATAAATAGACCATTTTTCTTATGTCTCAGAAAAATTAGAATGAGATATGATTTTTAATTTCACTGCTGTATTCTCAGGGCTGTTTGTCTGCATATGTTCCTTTCATTTGATAAATTATGTTTCCTCTGTTTTGTAATTTAAGTATACATACATATATATATATATATATATATATATATAAAACACGTAATTTCTTCCATACAAATGTAAATTTTAAGGTATTTTCCAAAATCAGGCAGAACAAACATGCATTAACTAGGAAGTTAATGAACAAAGGCAGTGGGCTTTTTCTCTCTTTTTTTTAATTTCCAGCTAGCTTTATATGTGGCCTTCAAAGCTCAAGGCAAGATAAAAAACAGCCAATGAGGTCAATTAGTAGTCCCTGAAGGTAAAGTCGGCTATATTGAAAGGGAACGTTTTCATATAAATATATCAAGAGAGCCTCCAGTTTACTTACAGAATAGGTTTTTACTAGATGGCAGATAAGTACTCTTGAAGAAGCTGCATTTCACAGAGCTGTTTCACCTTTTTTCAACAGTGCTGTCATAAGAGTAAGAAGGGGACAGATGTTTTGGGCGGATTTAAAAGGAAGGCTTAAGTGGTTGTTCACCTCTGCTTGCCCTCCTCACACCCTGATCTCTGAGTGCCTGGGAGGAAGACTGTCCTAATTTATCCCTTTTCCCTGAAGCAGTTGTTGCACTTTTCCTATTCCTAACTTACTTTTCAGACCACATTCAGATATGACCCCAGCAAGGATAAGGCTCATTCCCAGGAGGGAGCATCCTCCAGCTCATCTTATGTTAAAGCCATCTTGCTCCTTATTATTTTTGAGAACACCAGCAAAGATTTTTGTCTATCCCCTCAAGTATTGGCAATAACTTGTGCTTGTAGGAGCAATAGTGTGGCCAGCAGGATTGGGTCAGTGATCTGCCCTCTCTACTCAGCACTAGTGAATCCTGCACTCAGTTTTGGGTTTCTCTTGACGAGACAGACACTGATGTGCTGGAGCATGTCCAGAGAACAATGAAGCTGGTGAAAGGCCTGGAGCGCAGGACTTACAAGGAGCAGTGGAGGAAGCTGAAGTTGTTTGACCTGGAGAAAAGGAGGTTATGGGGAAACATTGCTCTCTACAACTACCTGAAAGGAAGTTGTAGAGTGCAGGGGTGGAGGGTGGTCTCTTCTCCCAAGTAATGAGTGATATGACAAGAGGAAATGGCCTCAAGTTGCACCAGGGGAAGTTTAGATTGGGTGTTAGGAAAAACTTCTTCACAGAAAGGGCTGTCAAACATTGGAACAGGCTGCCCAGGGAAGTGGTGGAGTCACCATCACTGGAGGCATTGAAAAGAGATGTAGATGTGGCACGTGGGGACATGGTTTAGTGGTGGACTTGGCAGTGTTGGATTAACAGTTGGACTTGATGACTGTAAAGGTCTTTTCCAACCCGATCAACTCTGTGGCGCTATCAGTCTATTATACTATATAGTTTTTATTTGTACTTTTATTATGAACCACTGACCTATATAGTCATATAGTTACTATTTACATTTTGTTAATGGAATTAAAACACACAGGAAAATTACAAAGGTTTTTCATCCTGACAGAAGTGCTTCAAGGGCAGGCTTATAGCCTTTACTTGAAGAGCACCTTTCTCCTTCAAGTTTATTTGTAGAGAAGTCTAATCCAAAGTCCAGGTTTTCGGTGCACACACATCTGATTTTTTACATGAGTAATTTCCATATTTGTATGTGACAAGTAAAGATACAGATCCTAATTGATAACACAAGTAATATCCTTTCTAAATTTAAATTTAATTTAAAAATGGCATTTTGTTTTTGAAAATCATACATAATCATGGTTGTAGATAATTTAAGACAGAAACATAATAATTAGCATAGTGTAGGGACTGAGAAGAACATTTGCATAATATAAGATGGAAAAGAACTGGGTTACCATATCCAAAATTAAAAAGAAAAGATTTCTGTGAGTGGAGCATTTGACAGCTTGTCCTTTTCAAATGGCATGCTTACCTGAATCTTCTCTTGTAAATTCTTAGAGAATAATTGGTATGAAAGCTGGTATAGTTCTCACATAAATGTATGCTGCTGATTATTCCAATATATTTTAATTTATTGCAGTGCTAAAAGTAGTATAGCCCAAGACTGGACATTTGCTATACTGCTGAAGTAAAAGCTGAATTAAGTACAAGAAAAATAAAATATATTAGTTATTAGAGATGTATCACTTTTATAACCTAATTACACATTTAATAATTTTTAATGTGTTGGAGTAGAAAGAAAGGTAACACGAATTCTTGAGTGAATTTTAAATCAAGTGGAGCCTACTAAAAGAAAATTTAGAGCCTGACTGTCAAACTTTGCAGCAGTGGGGGAAGTTTGGCAGGAAATGACAGGATTGGCTGGCATTTCACCAACTAGTGAGATCCCAGCCCATCTTCAGAGGAGAGGTGCTCCAGTCCTTTGATCATCTTCATGGTCCTTCCTCCTCTGGACTCACTCCAGCATGTTCCTGTCCTTCTTATGTTGGGGACCCCAGAGCTGGATGCAGTACTCCAGGTGGGGTGTCATGAGAGCAGAGAGGCAGAAACACCTCTCTCGACCTGCTGGCTGCACTTTGAATCCATTTGTCTTTCTGGGCTGCAAGAGCACATTGACAGCTCATGTTGAGCTTCTTGTCAACCAACACCTCCAAGTCTTTCTCATCAGGGCTGCAGTAAAGTAAAAAATTAGCTGGAGTTGTAGGGGACTCAGTTTTCCACTAATATGTTTCTTTTCTGGTGAGATTAGGCTTAGAGCTGAAGGAAAGGGGTGACAGCTCCACCATGAATTAGTTTGAACACTCATCAAATCACACTTTGAATTGATTAATTTATCCTTCCAGGGAAGTCCCTCTGGTTTTGTCTGGACCTGACTTTGCTACCTCTCTGCTTCTCTTGCAAAAGCACCCATATAGAGACAACTATTCTCCGGTTTGGCCAAGCTGCCCCAGGCCTGTAACATGGCGATATTACTATTAAGTATGTTAAAGTAGAGTCAGATATAATTCCACATGTGGTTCACAAGAATCTAAAATGACATTGCTGCTAAAGGAGGTGTGCTGACATGACCACCCAGCCTGCTAGCATCCCCCAACCCAACCATGCAACCTGCGCCTGCTTAAACAGAAAGCAGCCCAGCGAGGCTACCTCACCCATCCAGCCAAAAACTCTTAGCAGAATAGGGATGGAGCCTACTTTCTGGTGTCAGTGTTTCCTCATGGATACAGCTGCACCAGGCCTTCCTGGCAGCTGATCCTGGTTAGATGTTTCTCGAGGTATCTGCATTTACTGTGTCTTCAGGATGTGGGTGTTTGAGTCGCCTTGAAGTATCTGGGAAGCTGTAAATTCCGCCTCATCAGCTCCCTTTTGTAGACAAGCCTTCAAGCTTGTTCCAGCACCTTTTTTTTTTTTCTGGGAGTGGGAAGAACAATGTGTACTTTAGTGATGTTTTTTTGAGTTTACATCTGAAAAAACTGTTGAATCCCGGATAAAAAAGTAAATATTAAATCTGCAAAAATCTTATTAATTATAAAACTGAGGATTTGGGGAAGGTGGGAATTGATGTGAAACTTATTCTAATTGGAGTAACTACAACCTACAGATTTTTAATGGTTAGGAAGTAAAATCCATATTAATGTTTATGTTATTTATAAAGAGTAATGCCATAATTCCCCTGGGGAACTGACTTCATTAAGTGTATATGACCTTTAAACTGGCAGGCAGGTGAGGTGAATGCAAGCTGTAGTGATAAATTGCTTGCTTGGTGGGTCTACCTTAGTGTTCTTTCTTTCAAATCTTGGGCTTTGTCAATGTTTCTTCCACAGTGTTTAATATTTTAAAAAGTGGCAATTGCAACAATATGTAAAGGCAGCTGACAGTAATAAACTGAAAATGCTGTCCTTTTCTTTTTGTGAACCCATGGGTGTTAACTGGATATAGAGAAGCACAATTCAAGGTTCTTTGTTAGGATAAGGCATAAAGCTGTATAGAATAATGCCACCTGGGAGTATCTGTTTTGCTTAGGATTGCTGCAGGCTGATGTTTTCACCTACTGTGCACCTCATAATTGCTTTAAACACAGTTGTATTCCTTTTCTTCTCCTTTAACTGTTGTTTTCTTCTTTTCCAAGCCTGTATTTTTAATTCTTTTTCTGCTAATTTGATATTTGTATCAAAAGTCTCAGGATTTTTGGTTATAGATGAACACAGTGTAAAGTAATAGATTTTTCCTGATTGATTTCATCTGACATAGTCTATATCCTTAAATTTTGTTAACATTGATGACAGCTTAGTAAGGTTTTGGTGGAATCAATCTTGTTTTTTCTTGATGAAAATCTGAAAAGGGAACTTCTCCTTATTCATAAGGACAGCAAGCACTGATGAACACATATAAAGCCATAATAAATTTGGAAAATATCACAAGAAAAAAAAATAGGTGAAGAAAGATGAAGCCCTTCACAAAAAAAACCATTTCCTAAGATTTTTTCCCCCTTCCAATGTTTTTCATAATATCAACCTGGATAAACTTCTAGATTTAGTATTCTGTGGGGTTGCCAAAATAGGAAGTTAATAGAAAATAAGCTGTTAAACAAACCTTTTTGGGGCAATAATAATAATAAAAATAATGTTTGAAAAAGAGAAATACAGTAATTTTTAATTCTACTTTATTTTCATTTTAGATAGTAATTTCAAGAAAAAGATCAAAGTCTGCTCTTTTTTAATTTTTTTTTTTTTACAGGATAGGCAAGGTTGAGAAGGAGGGTTGATTGCATTCAATGTGGTGTTGCATGATGCTTTCTCAATAGATTTTCGAAAGAAAATCAGAATATAATGCTTGCTATTATGGAATGTGTTTAGATGGTGA
The DNA here is from genome assembly GCA_013396655.1 of Campylorhamphus procurvoides. NCBI lineage: Eukaryota > Metazoa > Chordata > Aves > Passeriformes > Dendrocolaptidae > Campylorhamphus > Campylorhamphus procurvoides. Next base: position 1,220,968 of record WBMV01009147.1, on the reverse strand, counting down.
TATGACTCTTAGCTGGATTTTTAAGGCCGAAGAAAAAGGCTCCTGTTGGAAATGCATGTCAAATGCATGGCTGGGGCTTAGCTCAAGCTTGTCCATGTGGCCAGTATGGTGAGCACAGTGGTGAGGTTCAGGTGCAAAGATGAACCCCAAACACTCCAGCTTTGCTCGCCAGGATTAGCTGGTGAGTCACCGACAACTGTCCCTTAGCGGGGAGGGTCAGACAGCAGCTACATCCAGGAGAGGCAGTGAACAAGGGATGGCTGCCATGATCATGAAGGGGCAACATGGATAACCTTAGAGGTTTGAAGATGCTGGATGCAGGTCTAGGGAACTGAGAGTCTGCTGTCCATGAAATAGGGACAAGGCCAGGAGAAATGTGTTTTTATCCTGTTTGTCCAATAACTGAGCTGTCACTGGTGAGTTGTTTCTCATGTCTGGTAATGTGTTTTCCCTAAAATACTGAGTAATATATGCTAAGTTGCTAAGACATGAGAGATGCACCCCCAGAAAATCTCTGAGCTGTAACTAGTGGGGTTCGCATAGTGCAAACACCTCCATAGGAAGGTCAAGTTGAAAAGAAACCTTGAAGGTCTGAGGTATTAGCTCTCAGTTCCTTTAGCAGGAGAATGAATGCCCTAGTTGCTGTGGTAGGTTGATTTTGGCTGGATACCAGATGCCCACCCAGCTGCTCTATCATTCCCCTTCCCAGCCATAAAGGGAAGGAGAATAAGATAGAAAACAACTCGTGGGTTGGGGTAAGGCAGTTTATTAAGGCAAAAGCTTTCATGTGCAAAAGCAAAGCAAAAAATAACAAGGTTTGTTCTCTACTTCCCATTAGCAGGGATGTCCAGCCACTTTCTGAGATCAGGGCTTCAGCACAAGTAATGGTTTCTTAGCAGACAGCCACTGGAAGCAACGAATGCCCCCACTTTCTGCTCCTTTCCATACCTTTTATATCTGAGTTGATGTCATACAGTATGGAATATCCCTTTGGTTAGTTTGGGTCAGCTGGCCTGGTTGTGTCTCCTCACAGAATCTTGCCCCTGACTGGGGAGGAAATATTACAGTACTGATGCTGTGCTCAGCAGTAGCCAAAACGCTGAAGTGGTATCAACACCCTTCTAGCTACCAATGTAAAGGACAGCACTGTGAGGGCTGCCATGGGGAAATGAACTCCATCTCAGCCAGACCCAATAAAGCTTCCAAGTAATATTTTCATACTAGTCCAAGCTGAGGAAATAATAATAATGCTTAAAATCTTATTTTTGAGTGAAACATAGAACAAAGTTGTTTATTATAATAGAGATTCTCTAGAGAAAAATGGGACAGAATTTTTATCCCTGTATAAACTTTTTGAGGATATTAATGTTTTAGTGAATTAGTGCTATACTTACCAAATCTGCCACAAATAACTCCGAAGGTATAGCCTTGTAAAATATTCACTTCTTAACTTTACTAGCACTGGCTTCATTAGATGTGTGTTAGTTTAATTATTTGTTCAATGATCATGCAGTGAATGAAGATATGTACCTTCCTTTTTCAGCCATTCTTCAATATCTGCAATTTGGATAAGAAAATCCTCATGATTTGCCACATTTTAATAATCCTGAATGTGTCCATTTTTGAGAAAAGCCCCACAGTTACATAATTTTAATTTGGTGAAAGAATAATTGCCTCAGCTTCAGACAGAAAAAAACCTATTGCAGTGGCTAACAGTGTTAGAATTTCAGGGCACTGAAAGTAGCAGGGCACTGAAGTGATTCTGTTTTGAAATACTGGGCACTTGAATAGATATAAAAATTTGTTATTTTTTAACCTGTGGCCTAAGGAGATGCTTCAGTCACAGCACTCTGTGAGAAGTTAAATTCACTGATGTCTTTTGAAATTTTTCAGGAAGAGGATTTTGGGGCTTAATCTCTTCTTAATGAACTTCTGTGCTTCTACCTAACGTTGGTGAAATTGTAATTGTGAATAAATAAGTGAACCAAAAGAGTGTATTTTGTGATGGTTTGCTTTTCTACATAAATTCGCAACCAGGCTTAATGCTGGTTTCTGCTCTGTTTCTGGGTTAATACTTTACACAACTACACTTCTTTTAGCACTTTTGAGTCTGAGGTTTGTATTAATTTTATTCTTTGTGTTTCGGATTTCAAGAAGCATTCAGGTATTTGTAGGCTGTTTGAGCTACCTCAAAGAAATAAAACCCTATATTAGAAAGGAATTTTGTATTTAACATGGTGTTGGTTCATTATGAAAATGCTTTGTTTTGTTTAGAAAGCAAGGGAATTTGGATTTTTTTTTTCCAAGTAGGATGAGAGGAATCCACTAGCAATTATCATACTGAGGGTTGATGGAGGCTGAGATCTTGTTCATATATATATATATATGCTGCTGTAATTCTTGGTGTCCTTGGAGTGTTTAGCCGGGAAGAGATGAGCAAAGCTGTAATGGGAAAATCATATACATGGATGGAAATTTGTGAAGTGCAGATAAGATGAATTGTTGAAATATAGGTAGTTAGAGAAAGAGTCCTAAGAAAGGAATGAAACAAAGGTCACTGCGAGACTGAAAGTAAGCAAACCATGGCCAGGAGCAGAAGACTCTCAAATTCGCAGCACTGTGCCCAAGCAAGAGAAGGGTGAAGACCCTCTTAGGATTCTGTGTTGACATGAACTTTGATACTTAGAAAGGGCTTATTTTTCATAGATTTTACAAACTTCCTAGAGGATCCAAATCACATAGGTATAATCAACTTCTGTGATGGACAAGGAAGAAGGCTACCTGGGGTGCTGGCATTTCTCATACCCATGCTGAATCTCTGCCTCAGTGCTCAAGGGTGTAGAATTGCTGAGAGGCAGTAATGTGTATTCTTTCACCAACACAAGCCCACCTTCCTTTCTGTCACAGTTAAAGTGCATTCATGCTTGAAATATGTGCTGGAAAAGCTGTTTTGCACTTTGTATGACACAGTGGTATTGCTAATAAAATTATATGGAAAGCAGAATCCTTCAGAAAGAGGAGCAGAGGGGTCAGAGACCTGGTCTGTGACTCTTCTGTGCCTACCACATGTGAAGAGACAAAGAGGTTGTTGAATGTACTTGAATGGACTCAGTAGACATTTACAAGGTGGAGTTCTGAGACTACTTCTTACTAAGCTACAAGTTGTCCTGGAATGAGTAAGTTTCACATCATAGAAACTCAGCCATAGCCATGTACGTGAGTCACCTCTAAGAAGGTTTCTCATTGTCTAGAAGAAGATAAGTGTATTTGAAGAAGAAACTCAGATGTGACTGATTCATCTGACCTGACATTCAGGCAGATGTTTAAAAAGCACATGGCTGATCAGAGTATTACTCAGCTGTGAAAAAACCTGTACTCCATACTTGTCCCAATGTTTTGTAAATTCTGAGCCAAAAATTGATTTATTTTTGAATTAATATGCACCATGGTTTGTTTGAAATTATACTTTTCACTGTTCACACTCTTCTACAAACTGTTTTACTCAAATCAATATTTGCCACATTTATTCTCCAAAGTGCAGAGCAAACCTGTGACATCCTCAAATCTAGAAAGTGCTTCTGACATTCATGTCTGTTTACAGTACTGAGTATCTTGTAATATTGAACTCTGATTACCCTTTTACTGTCTTCTTTGATTTCTGAATCTGAGTCTGTCTGCTTGAGGAATCTCTCATTTTTTAACATTTTCAGCTTGTATGCTGTTGTTTAGCAAAAGTTTGAAAGGGATATATAAAGGATTATTCTGTTGATTGCATTGGGTCTCTTTCACAGCCTTAGCAGAGTTGCCTACACAGTTCCTGTCTATGAGCTCCCTTTTCCTGAGGGGCAGATGAGAAAAAAGTTGTACTGTGCTCCCCCTTTGCCATACATTTGTTTATTGATTGCACAGAAGATTGACATATGCAAAATAAGCAACATTTGTTCTAACAGAGCAGTCAGATGCAATTTATGCAAGTTATCTTTGCATTCAGACACAGTATGGGCATATAAGAAAAGAAAGGATTAACTTGAAACTTAATTCCTTGACTTGAGTTACACACTTCCCCCATTCTTTGCTTATTGTTGAAGGCTACACATAGAAAAAAAATTGATTAATAAGCTGACGCATAGAGTATCTCTTTTTTATTTTAAAATAAAACCTCAAAACCCTTAGACTTTGAACAAAACTCTCCAGCTGTCAGTCCTTTCTCAAAATTACCTTTGTAATGTATTGTAGTTCATCATTTGCAGATAGGAAAAACACTAGTTAAGGCATTGGGACCTTAGTTACCAAATTGGCCCCGAGGAAGCTAAAACTACACTTCCTTTTTTTCTGCAAAGTATTTCTGGCTTGAAATAGTTATATCACCTTGCTCCTCCATGCTCTTATGGACACAGAGAGAGACATATAGGTTGAGTTTTATCACTCTAGGAGTAGCAAGAAAACAAATAAGCTTAACTTTAATAATGTATATACTGAAGGAAAGCTATTTCTATGCATAATTTGGAAAGATTTGCATAAATTAAAAAGAGAGTTCACTTTGAGAAAGTAATGATGCTTCTAGAGATTCAAGTATAGATCTCTGTAAAATTTTCATTTTAGTGTGAAAAAGGCCTAACAACACATAAAGGCATATGTAGGATGAAAATCAGAGGGGAAAATTACAAGACTGAGGTATACTCAAAAGATACTGAACTGTCACCTTGAAATTGAAATGAATGGGCTTCAGGAGAGAGCAAACTTTGGCTTCTGCAGGGAACTGGTCAGGGGATGCCAAGGGAGACATCTCTGAAGGGTAAAGGAGCTGAACAGAGCTAGGAAGATCTTTAATGACAGCATCTAAAGGTCATTAAGGATTAATGAAAAAATCATTCTCCGTCCTGACAATCAGGAAAGCTAGGAACTGTACCAGAAGACCAGCTTGGCTAAAAATGGAACTTGTAAGTGAGCTCTGGCACACAAAGAATTTACAGAGCATTTGGGAAAAAGGGAAAAGGGTTACAAAAGAGAAATATAGAAATGTTGCCCAGCCTTGTATGGATTGTGTTGGGAAAGCCAAAGCTCAAATTGAATTGAAAGTGTGAAGGGACACACAGAGGAAGAAAAATTTCCAGTCCTACATTAATAGCAAAAAGCTAAAGATGAAAAACGTGAGCACATTGGTGAGTAGGGACAGGTTGCCCATGGACGTTGTACAGGCATTATTCTTGCAGGGTTCCAAAATGCAACAGGGTAGAACCCTGAGCCACCTGGTCTTGACATTCCTATGAGCAGGAGGTCAGACTACAAACCTTCTGATGTGCCTTCCAACCTGAGTGATTCTGGGATTGCATAGAAATAAAACTATAATTAGTTTTCACAGAATGTCAGGTAATATATCAATTTTTGTATGTTCGGACAAAATTTTTAAATTGGGAAGTGAGGGATTGAGTTGTCTTATTCTGCAATGTGTGTTCTTTCCAGAGTTTGAGCATCAGTATTAATAAGTACTGGATATGCAGAGGCAGAGTAGATGAAAAGAGGGAGATTTATCTTCTAAATTGGTGGTGTCTTCACTTGGTTTCAATCAAAAGAAAGTATTTCACATAAGAGCTGGAGCTCATACACTTCAATTTCTGGGAGATAACCTGATTTCTGTGTGATTATTTACTGGAAGTATTCCAGCAAGTATGTTGTTTATTTTTTCTCTGACTTATTGTTCTGACAGAAATTCCTTATGTACTCATATAAAAATAAAAAGGAAGGGAGGGAGCTTGAGTTAGTAGCCTTCCAAACAACAACATCATAAATCCACAACTCAGTTGCTTTTACTTATCTTAAGCCTGATATTGTTTTCTTCTGAGTGAATTTGTATCTCCTGAAGGGTGAAGAAAAAAATTTGCAACTGTGTTTTGCAAATACAAGAATCTGTGAAATAAAATAAATTGCCAAGCATTGGCTTGATTCTGAAACCTGAATTCAAGCACATGGTTCGTTAGACATACAAGTATTCCTCAAGTAAGCCAGCATCCTATTCTCAGGTGGCAGGTTTTTATAACTGGCTGTGATGTGATGAATGACTTAAGATGGTTTGAGTTGATGTGAATATTAGAGTTGCAATTATACCTAGGCTGGCTGTGTGGTTCCAATCTACATTTATTGAAGTGTTTCGAAAGCACAGATTGTTCTTCGTCTGGGAAGGTATATGCTACCAAAATGGAGTATATAAAGTATCATGATGAATGTTCCTCTTCTCCCTACTCTTCATTAAAATAGACCAAATCTAAAAAGACCAAGGGCCTAATCTGGTGTGTTTGCTACTGCCTTAGATCTGCCCACAGCTCTCCTTTGAGACATGCAGAGAGATTTGATAAGCAAACCTTGCCAGATGGTGAATGCTTGAAGGGAAAGTTTTTCTATAAACATTGCAAAGTACACAAATGTTAAGGAATAGGAGCATTCTACAGGCGTAGGACTGCACTGTACTTCAAAGTACGTGCTCACGTATCTCATCTTCTGGAGTGGGGTTGAGAAGCTGAATTGGTTTTGCAAATGCCCTCAGCACAGCTGACATTAGCATGCACATTTTTGGTTTTGCCTGAATTAAAAGGTGAGCACACTGTAGGGAATTAAGTTACCTCTAATCTGCAGGTTCCTCAACATGCTACAGATCTGTGAGGGTCTGGGAAGGGAGGAAGAAGGCATAAACAGAGAAGGAAAATCTGAGAAAGCTGTTAGCCCTGAGTTGATGCTGTGCTGCACACATTGTGAGTGAGGACAGGAGCTTGCTCAAGGTAAATGCCAGCTGGCTGCAGCTGAGAGAGCAGTATGCTCTACCTTCTCTGTCCCTGTCCCTGTCCTTGCAGGTGAACAAAAAAGGTACCAGAGACATTAAAGCAGGTGATACAGCCACGTAAGAGTCTGATGATTGCAAGAAATGATATTTAATGCCTTAGATGTTGTGCATGTGTCATCAAAATAAACTTTTTGCCATACTAAGGCTGTCTCCAGAAAGGAGTATCACATCCTGTGAAATAATTGTGCTTGGACAAGTACTTAAAGCTTCTCCCACCCAGATGAATGGGGAGAAAATAGATTTAGGACACTATCATGTATTTGTAATTTCTTGTTTTAGAAATTGTGTTTGGGGATAAATAAACTGAAAAATGATGGGGTTAGATACATATAATAGCTATCTTTTATTAGTTTTCTATACCCTATAATATAAATTCTCTTAGATTTTGGACATTTGTGAGGAAATGACTCTGATTTTAAAATGTAAGGATCAAGTCCTTAGTTATAACTCTATAATATGATCCATCAAGTCTAGAAGTGTAGGTAACTGGTGCATCCATCTATGCTTTACATCCCCAAAGTCCAGCATATATTCAGCATGGATTTTGAGAAGATGAAGGGGATATAAGGATTCCTACAGATACTAAGGCCCACAGTTCTTGGGGGAACTCTTCTCAACTGTAGTATAATATTGTGGTCTGAGATGATGTTGGCATCCCTCCTAAATTTGCAAACTTCTACCTTCATTTGCCCTTTTCTCCTTATAGTTGCCCAAAATAAAAGTCTTAACTACAGAATTACTATAGGCAACATCACACAAATCTTAGACAGCTGAATGGATTCAGTGATCTTGGAGGCCTTTTCCAACCTAATGATTCTATGATTATATGACTGTAAGTCTTGTATCCTTTTCTTACCATGAGAGGCAACAGTGAAAACTGAGCTATAGTTTTATACAAGTTGTTAGCTAACAGTTCTCTTTTCTTTGTGTAAGATTGACTAACCTTGAGCTGTTGGACATGAAGTAAAATACCAAGGCAAAGCAATAACTCTGGATAGCTGTGTTATTGGAAAGCTTTCTATAACTGATTCCTAAAACACTTAATTTTGAAATTCTTCGCTTCTCAGACTGCATGTAAGATTGTAGGTCTCCTGGAAAAAGAAACCTCAGTAAACTGCAGAGCAGTTTTACTATAACAATCCATATAACATCTCTTCCCTTGTTGTTCATAATTCTTAAGAAGTCTAAAATTTGCTTTCTTCAAGCTATGAAAGTGATTAGGTTAGCCATTTATAGGACACAAGTGTTTTTTATCATCTTTGAACAGCAGCACATTTGGATCTGTAAATGGATGTTGTCAGAAGATACTCTGTTGCAAGGCAGTTTTACTTTTTGGTTGTGAATCACACTTGAAATGAGTGAGTAATCATTGCTAATTTGACAGGCAAGCACCATTAAGTTACAGAATAATGTGCCTAAAGTTATTGCAATATTAAAATGTTTGTAAAACCAAATTCAAAACATATTCCCCTAAATACTAAAACAAATTTTCTGCTACACTTGAAAAAGCAGCAAACATCTTTGTTCACATGATTTTTTTTTAATAAGAACTAAAATCTATGAGGATCACGTGTGCCATGTTTCAAAGTTTAGCAGTTATTCCTGTAGTCTTTCCTTAAGCTATAAAAATATGATAAAAATATCAGCCTAGGTACATTATTTTTCACTGTTTGAATTTTAAAGGCAAAGGAAAATATACTGTAAGAGTACATACAGAGCTACCAATTAGTGCCTGGTAAAGCACTGCAGAGTGGAAATTACTTGCAGGATGGGGGAGCCAAATACTGCTACACATCATATTGATAAATAATGTACCTCAGCAACTTCCTGTGGTGTTTAATCTTAACTGTTTCAAAATGTTTTCCATAACTGTATGAATAAACCATTTATTATACACAGTAAAGAGTATTTCATTATTTTCTTCCCTGCATTTATTATGCTAGATCATGTAGCACACTTCATCTTTAGAAGAGAAGTGGAAAGCCAGCAATGCATGCCAATCACTTTTGCATCAGAGGTGGAAGGATAAGTTTAAGCCGTACAAGTTTAAACAACACTGTAATTTTCTTATGGAGTGGACTGGACCAGTGAGATTTCTGTATCTCCACGTGGAGGGTGCTTCTGTATTTCAAAGGGACCGTCAGCTAAGGCCACAGGGAGGCATCTGGAGCCCCACGGACATAGTTTAAGATCTTGAAGAGTATTCACTGGCGTCAGAAGTGTTTCAGATGGAATCTTTCTGCACAAGGCAGTCAGGCATTTGCAAAAGATTATTTAAATTAAAACCATAGAATCATAGAATGGCTTGGGTTTGAAGGGACGTTAAAGACCATCTCCTTCCAATCCCCCTGCCATGGTCAGGAACACCTTCCACTATACCTGATTGCTTAGAACTCCATCTAACCTATCCTTGAACAGTTCCAGGGATGGGACATCCGTAACTTCTCTGAGCAACCTATTTGAGTGCTTCACCACCCTCATAGTAAAGAATTTCTTCCTAATAGCCAATATAAACCTGCTCTCTTGCAGTTTAAAGACATTTCCCCTTGTCCTGTCACTACATGTTTTTGTAAATAGTCTGTCTCCATCTTTCTTGTATGTGGAGCATTGCAAGGCACACTTCTATTTTTTTCTATTTTTTTTTAATCAATTAGGATGCCTTGTACCACCTAAACTATGATTTCTACTTTTTTTAAGAAACCAAGTAAGGATTGTTTTGTTTGTTTTGCTTTGCTTTATTTTTGCATTGGAAGGTGCTACTTTTAGTGGTTTACAATTTTGCCAAGGTTAAACATAGAAGTGAAACTATTGATGCTGAGTGTTTGCCTCAGAATATGTTTGGTTTGTTTGGTGATTTTTTGTTTTTAAACCTCAAAGGAAATATGTTGAAGGGAAACAGAAGTCCTGCAATTCTGAGGAATTTGAAATTTTATGTATTCTGTCAGGTCTTTGATGATCCAGAACTGAATGTGAGTCATCTTAGATCTGAAATGGTGTCATGTTTTAACCCATCAGGTAGCTAAACACCACACAGCTGCTCTCTCACTCAGCACCCCTGTGGGATGAGTGAGAAAACTGGCTGGAAAAAAAACAAGGTAAAAATTCTTGGGCTTAGATAAAGAGAGTTTAATAGGAGAGCAATGCTTGTTGTGTACCTCCAGCCTGCTCACTGGTGAGGTGGGGTGAGAGGCAGAAAAGGCCTTGACTTTGTGTAAACACTTCTTAGCAACAACAATCAGTGTGTTATCAAAATTATTCTTATCCTAAATCCAAAACACATCACTGTACCAACTACTAGGAAAAAAGGTTAATTTTTTTTCAGCTGAAATGAGGACAATACCCACACCTTATTCTATACCATTTCCATCCTGGCAAGGTCCCAACTTTTCCATTCTTTCCTGTCTTTTGATATATGGACACAGAGGTAATTCCCTTAGTCTATGAGGCATTCCTCTGAAATGTCCACTGAGATGATTTAGTCCATGACTTTGGGCTCCATCCATCATAGTAGTCCTTCAGGGCAGGAAATGGTTTGTGGTGTTGTATTGTTACATGCTGAAGCCAGTTTCTGGTTCTGTCATTGCTGTGCTTCACGTTGTCCAGATTAATCAGAATCAATTCTTCACTAATCTGGGCAATTTTTCCCATCATGTGATTGATAGGGCATATAGAAACTGTAGTAGTGATGACATACAGTATTATATAGCAATTAACATCATACAATTCAAATCATTTGCTATTCTTATCTGAAATCAAATCCCCTTGAGACAGACATCAGAATTCCCCATCCCTCCTCATAACCTACCAAGTGCACCCAGGTCCTTGAGCAAAAGCAGTCTCACAAATGTGTTTGCCACTGCCTTAAGCAGAATAATCTAGATTGTCTTCCCCAGTATATTTTTGTATATGTGACAGTGACTTTATCCCCTTCCACAGGACATAAAAGTTTTGACTGGACAGGGCCAGACAGCTTAGTTGGCAGATCCCCCAGACTAAGGGGGAATCTAAGGGAATCTAACCAGATGGCTTTTGCTAAACGTGTCTCCCAGTGTTTGAAGGTCCCACCACCCATTTCTCATTGTAGTCTTTAAAGTCCATTGTATCATTCGATTTTCCCAGAGGCTGGTGCATGATAAAGGATGTGATATCCCCACTCAATGCCATGCTCTTTGGACCAGGTGTCTATGAGGTTATTTTGGAAATGAGCCCCATTGTCTGAATCAATTCTTCCTGTGGTGTGGTGTCATTATAAAACTTGTTTTTCAAGGCCTGAGGTAGTGTTCTTGGCGTGGGGGCACAGGACATGTTTCCAGCCATCTGGTGGTTGCTTCCATCATTATAAGTGTGTGGCATTTGCCTTGGAGGACTTGAGGAAGTATGATATAGTCAGTGTGCAAGACCTCCCCATATTTTTATTTCAGCTGTCATCCTCCATGCCAGAGAGGTTTTAACTCTTTAGCCTGCTTGAATGTAGTGCATGTTTCACATTGAGGAATAACCTGCGCAATAATGTCCATGGATAAGTCTACACCTTGATCATGAGCCCATTTATATGTTGCAACTTTTCCTTGATGGCCTCATGTGTCATGAGCCCACTGGGCTCCAAATAATCCACTACTGTTGCCAGCCCAGATTTACCTGAACCACTTCAATCCTAGGATTTGTTTTTATGTTTTTTTTTCAGTGGGTACATGAGCATCTACATGACATTGCTTTTACAAGCAGCAGCAATATCTTGCCATAATTCAGCTGCTTGTGTTGCTGTAGCCACTCCCACAGGGTATCTGCCATAATCCATGAGTCAGGATAAAGTATTGGCCATTTTTCTCATTCAGCAATATCTAAAGTTGAATAGCTTTCACCCCTACAAATTGACCCAATTTACCTTGTCCTTCAGCAGTTTCTATCAGTTGTCATGTGAACCTCCACACAACAGTTTTGAGCTTTTGATGTTTTCTTTCAATATGACAGGACCCATCAGTGAAGAGGGCATATTGCTTTTCATTTCATGGTAATTCATATTCCAGTGGGGCCCTTTCAGCATATTCTCCAAAAACCCACACCACCTAAGGCGGCTTGTGTTTCCTTTTTGTTTCTTGGTGGAAACACTGCTGTTGTCTTGTTAATTGCATCCACTGGGATCTGACAACGTCCATCTTGCCATTTTATTAATAAAAACTATTGTCTTCCCTTTCTCAAAAACTTCTTCTTATGTATTGCCCCACACAATAACGGCATCAGTGTACTGCAGGTGTTCCAGAGCTTCACCCTGTTCCAGTGCAGTCTGGATCAGTCCATGGCAAATGATAGGGCTGTGTTTCCACTTCTGGAACAGTCGATTCCAGGTGTGATGGACACCCCTCCAAATAGTGAAAATTGTGTCCTGCATTCTGCTGCCAAAGGGATGGAGATAAACTCATTAACCTGCTTGGTTTCCTTAACCTTTAATTCCAGGTTATTGCCCCCATTATCCCAACATCAGAGCAGCCAGGTGATAATGTGCTCACCTGGACAACTTTGGAATCCTTTCACATACCTCACAGCTCACACAGGAATAGGAATTGGGTAGTTACTACCTTATGAGTTCTACCTCTTCCCTCTCTGCAAGCAGTGTCTGACTATCTTCCTTCTCTTCTCATGATGGCCTTATGTGGGTGCAACACAGGGTGTGTTCTTTTTCTGCCTTTCTTTTTTTTTAATTTAATTTAATTTTATTTTATTTTTTAATAGTTTTGCTGTAAGCAGCTACTCTTGCATAGGGAAATTAAAATGCAATTAGTGACTGATACATTTTACCTGCACAGAAAAGACTGAGTTATGATTTTATAAATAAGTTCCCTTTTTGAATGCTCTCACTTTCAAACATTTGTTTTTTGCAATTTTAGCATATTCTGATATGATGATTTGCAGTGCTGATTTTATGTAAGTGATTTAGGCTGATCTTTGGATTATCCCTGTAGGTTGGTCACAAATGTATAGTGCAGATTGAAAGAGCATAAAACAAGATCTCCCTCTAGAGACAGCTTTATTTATATTTCCTTCTTGAATTTTAAGAAAAACAACATGAACGCTTGGAGAAAATCGAACTTTCAGTAAGAACAACTTCACAACAGTGATGGCAAGCTTGGAGAAGGGCATTTTGCAAGAGCTGCATCCAGGATTGGTCGAGAATATTTTGTTTGACCCAACTACCACTTTCTCCCTTCTCCTATATACTTTTGAAAAGTAAAGATTTCTTTTACCCTTTGCCCTTTTCTCATGAATGTTAACATTGATTTAGAAGCCCGAATCTTCAATACCACTTGACTATGATGCTCCAAAACAAGCAGGGTATGGCACGTTTGGAAAGGCATGCTGGTTGCAATAGCTGCCTTTGCCAATTACAAAGAAGTGCCCTCAACATGGACACTTTAGTTACATTTCCTCTTCAATTATTGCTGTATATATTAAAGAATGTGAGTTTTTTTATTTTTGAAAAGTGTGAGTATTTTGCAATGCACCCAAGGAGAACAGAACCAGAGGTATTTATGCAGAAAACATAGAAGTGAAATACTGAGCCAGGAAACTGTTGTAATCAAAGATATCTCAAACAAGGAGCTGCAGTGAGATTCCAACCCCCACACCAACAAAACAGTTGATGTGTGAGCTTTGGCGAAGCTGAACTAGCTTAGCATCAGAGTGTCTTTGAATTCACTGTAAAGATGGGAAGGCTTATGTAGTGTCATAAATATTAATTCATCACCTTGGCAATTTCACCTGCTAGAAGAGGTAATTCTGAAATCCATATAATGTTTGTTTGGTGTTACTAATATCAGTGTAACACTTTTCAATACAGAGGAAAAGGCAGAGTTACGTTGTGTTCCTGTAAACAGACATAGAGAATTAAAGGTGTTTAATGCATCATTTTAACTGTAGGTAATGAATTCACAGGTCATTTGCAGTATTGAGTAACCAGGAGTGCACGTATATCAGCTTTTTAGTGGATGTCAGGTCCCTAGAACCAGTTTCTTTGCTCTGTAGATCTGTTCCTATTACAGGAGGCTACATGCTGATGTAGATGCCAATGGGTACTGTAGGCTTTTTTGATCATGTTACACACCTTTATCTGTGCAGGATGGATGAGAGAGAGGGGAACAGATAAAGGCAAACAATGGGAACATTAAACAGGAACTGAGACTTCCATTTTTGTCTTTTTGTTTTGCTTTTTAAGCTTCTTTTTTTGTTTGTTTGTTTGGGGTTTTTTGGTGTGTTTTTTTCTTTTTTCTTCTAGAAAGTATGTGGGTTTGGTTTTGGTTTTTATTTGGGGGTTTTGTTTTTTAATGTGGACATATCCTGCTTGAGTGCTTTTTACTATATTTAGATCTAATGACCGTTCTCTTAGGTACTGGGGAAAGAATGGAGGAGAAAAAGTTGGTTGAGATGGACTGCTGCTTTAAAGGTTTTTTTCTTAAGACAAAATGTACTAGAAAAAGCAACAAAAATAGAAAAAGCCATTCTTGTCTCAGGTGCTGGAAAGACGTAGGCAGAACACATGGTGTCATCAGCTGCTCTGTGATGTGGTGAACCTGTAGCAGGACTGGGCTGTTTAGACTATTGCTGAGTTACCTCATTTGTCACAAGTTCATAGAAATGTCACCTGGTGAAAAAGATGGCCTTGCATGTCAAAATAAGACTCTCAGAGAGGAGAGAAATAGGGAGCAGTACAAAATAGCTATCTCCCAGGACTTGCTCCAGATTTGGCTAGAGGTCATGGGCATGGTAGTAATCTGCATTCAGCTCTCTGTTGAGCCTTACTGGGACAGCATTCAAAAAGTAGGAGATTCCTCACTGTTCAAATGGGTCTGTGTCTCTGGGGAATGATGAAAGGGATAGCAGCAAAGGTTGTTCATCCTCTGAGTCCATTTGCTTCCATTGTTTTGCTTCCCATCTAAAGTCTTCTTCCACCTCTCTTACCCCCAAAACAGAGATAAATTAGTCTAAAATAAGATACAATTTATTTCTTATTCCTATGGATCCTTTATTGTTGTTCCTTTTTTCACCTGTCACAATTTTTATTCCTTCTGTAAAGATATTAAATATTTTCTCAGATTAGATCTGCAGTCCTTCTCCTTTTTTTTTTTTTTGCCTTAATCCAGTGATATCAAGATGTTGAAATGCATTGTGAATCTTGATGCAGTTTTCAAGAGTGCAATCTGAATAATACATACTCTTATATAATGGGGTGATGCTAATATTAACTAGGTGTGTCATAAAGTTCTAGTAGTCAGTCCTTGGAAATTGTGTTTTTAACTTTAAGGGTGAATACCTCAACAAGATAAACAAGTCACCTAGTTACAGATATTTAACATGGGGATACAGTCTAGCTGTCAAGAGAGATGGTCAAGAGAGATGAGCTCTGCATTTGGAGGATTTCTGAATTATTCTGTAATCCATAAAAAGCCTAAGAAAATGGTATTCCCAAATGACATATAAGGCACTTAAAACCCCAAAGCTAGTTGATGTAAATGTTTCTTTCCAAGCTCTGGCCTGTGGACAGCTCTCACACCAGCCTCTCTCCTCAGGAAGAATTTATCCATTAGTATTGCCATGATTTGAACATGAAGATTGCACTGCCTTCATGAGTGGAAGTTTTTCCCCCGACTTGCTTCATCCTCCTCCTCTTTTGTTCTTCTGTCCCACAGTGTTCTTTCTGGTACTTTATCTGACATGATATTATAATAAAGAATGGGCTCTGGAAAGAAAGTTCTGGGCAATAAAGCCTCTTTAAAAAACCCATGTGCATAAAGCAAAAATAACAAAAACTGTCAAAAGAAGCTGTTAATGTGAATGTATTTATTTTATCTTTGGTGGGAAAG
Organism: Campylorhamphus procurvoides; assembly: GCA_013396655.1. Classification (NCBI taxonomy): domain Eukaryota; kingdom Metazoa; phylum Chordata; class Aves; order Passeriformes; family Dendrocolaptidae; genus Campylorhamphus; species Campylorhamphus procurvoides. Next base: position 1,205,278 of record WBMV01009147.1, on the reverse strand, counting down.
CTTGACTCAGCTCCAGGACTTCAGGACTACAATAGTCAGTAATTTCTATATGAGTAGAACCTCTATTTATCTTTTAAAATATGGGACAAACTGAACCCCAGGTTATCAGCTGCTTTTACATGAGTTTGGGGAGGAAAAAAAAAAGGAAAAAAAAAGAAAAAAAGAAAAGAGAAAGATAGACCAGCTATTTTTGAACCATTTTTCAGTCAATAATCCAAGTCACTTTCAGGAACAGGGCTAAAGCATACCACAGCCTAAGTGAAGACAGTGAACACTGCAACTACTTCTGGGTGGTGCCAATATGGACTGTCTTAGAAACTTTGACTTCAAGCCATATTCCTGGAGGTAAGGGGAGTAGTGGGGTCATTTCACAAGTAAGGAGAGACAGCATGGGAGGCAAAAAAAGACTTTTCAGTGGGTACTGTGGTAGATCTTGTCTGTTTATGACTTCCCACTGCCAGGGACTGGGCTCTCCTGGTTGTCGAGCAGCCCTACTGCCCAGCTGTACCCACCCAGCCCATGCTGAGCTGTGCAAACGCCACAGTTGGACGCCCACATCTACTGGGGAGGGAGAATTGCTCACATGACTGAAATCAGGAGCTGATCAGTACAGATCAGGAGCTGAGCTGTGGGCTGGTTCTTCTGTTTGGAGACTCTCACTGGGAGAGGAGATGCTACGGGGATGTGATTCATTCCTGATAATGAGTGGGTGAAACTCAGGCAGGCAGAAAAGCTGTGATTCAATGAACCTCCTGAACAAGGAGAGAACAGGAAGAGAGCAATGAGCAAGGGTGCTTAGAGAATGAGTTTGTGTGTACCATTTTAAAACTATACCCTTGTGTCCCCTTGAAATCTGTTTTTTGGAGGCAATCACACTTCTTTATAACAAAACACCCAAATGCTGAATAAAAATTTGTTCCTCAGTGCACTAAGACATTTCTCTGTGAAATTTCCTTTATTTGCTAGGTAATGGATTGATTCAAACATCCTAAGAAAAATTATAGACTAAGAAAAAATAACTCACTTTATTGAAAAGGTTATTGAAATATTTTTCAACATTTGATCAGAATTATATTTTCTATGGTGCAGTAAATTTGCTATTTGCAAGTCTCAGCACTAAGGTAAGAAATTAGTAGAGAGAAATTATATAGCATGCTGCCAATTTCAGAGATCCTGGGTGGGATGAATTAGATGAAGACACAAAATCCAGAGCTGAAGGTTTTTTCAGCATTAAAAAAAACAAACCAATCCAAACCAAAAACAATAACAAGAAAAAAAACCAAAACAAAACACCCAAAGCAAACCAATCAACCAACCAAACAAAAAAAAGAAACTAAACCTGATGAAGAAGGAAAAGAATAAATGGGAATAATAAATAAATAACAAAAATCTAAACACAAACTTGTTTACTTGCATTCCGCCCACCCTGCTACCTTTTATCTGTAGCTTTTCTTTCAAAGTACAGAGTCTCAACTTCATGAGAGGATAGACTATGCAAAGTTTTACAGTTATTTCAGGGTTTGCCATGGACTGAAGAGCTATGCTTATGAATTTCAATGCAGCATCAAACTGCCAGAGGCTGTGCTCTCTAGGGCAGAGATTATTAGCCCTTCATTTGTGCTTTGCTGAGTCTATTTTAGATATCATCCCTGGACAGACAAGGGCTCCATTCTGCAGTGGGAAGGCCCCGGCTGACAGGGTGCTGACACTGCAGCATCACTGCATGATCACCCTTGTGGCACTGGCAGATTCCAAGGAGTGTTGATAAGAGTCGAGCATGGACTTCATTTCCTCGACTTGGGAGAATGATGGGGGTCAAAAGAGGTTTGTCTGGCGTTTTCACTAACTGTATTTCTAGCCCTCACCTAATAGTACTATACATATTCTCTTTCAGTGATGCGAAATCATTTATTGCTAAGTGGGTTTTCATTTCAAGATGACAATTACATTTTAGGACAGCAATTTAAGAGGTAGCTGTACAGATCTCATATGTGGAAATCAAGATTAATATTAACATGTTTATGCATAATATTGCTTTATATTTGGACAAAATCAGTAGCCATTTCTGAAAGAACTGTATGCATATAAATTATTTATTCATTTACCTGGTTCTAGACAAAAATGTCCTGAGATTTCCTCCAAGATCTCTGAAAGTAGTAATGATAGAAAGTATACATCATAAAAGAAAATTGAGAAGTCAGATGAAGCAGTAAAATATTACCTTGTAGGAAGTATCCTACTATTCTCATGTTTATGACAACAGGTTACTGTCATCAAACAGTACTAATCAGTGAAACTACTGTTTTCACAAATTTCTTTAAAAGTTTCTTCCAGTTTTGTAGGCTTCTTCTTTTGAAATATGTATATATGTATATATATATAAAACAATTATAATACAGTATATCTTATTTGAGAAGTCTGTTTGGAGAGTTCATGCAAAACAGTATAAAAATCACAATGGACTATAGTTAGAAATTTCCACAGTGGAGAGGGTGAAAATTTATAGGTGCTCTAAGTAAACTGAGAAAATCCCAAGTAAAAAGTCCAAGGTTTGTCATAATGAAATGAAAGGTTTTATTTATGAAACAGTTTCTATTAAAATGCTTCATTTTCATTTGAAAATAAATTTAACCTGTAATTATAGCATCTAGTTGCACTAGATCTTTCCTGCTTAGTATTACTTTATATGTTTAGAAATTTTTTGAATGAGATTTACGAGCATGTTAGCTCATGGTGAGATTTAACTTCCGGCAAGGACTTTGGAAGAAAGCTTTCTTTAAAAGATGTTGAGAAGCACAGTGATATTGCAGCTAGAGCATTGGTTTTAGCATCTGTACTGTAAACATAAATGATGTACTGTAATGATGTAATGTACTGTAAATGATGACCCATTTGCAAAATCCTTCTGAGCCTAGCAATCTGTACTTCATGGCCTTTTTTGTCTGCATTCAGTAATGCTTCCTATTTTAATCAAAACAGTTATGGTGGCAGACTCCACACTTGGGATTGGGATGTGGAGCTCTTTTGTCAAGGCATCCTGTTCTCACATCCGAAGTAGAAACTCAGTGCAAGCATTGCTAAAAACACATGAGGAAGCTGATTTGGGTATTCTCTATTCAGGGCATGAAAGTGATGGAAAGAAGTTTCTTCAGAGCACAGAGAAATAAAGTCTGTGACAAAGGTTCAAAAGGAAAAATTATGAGGAGCAGCCAGGAGTGCAGGTTGCTTGGTGGCTGTTTTTGTGGCAAAGTCCTTTTGAGTACTTAGGCAGGGGTGTAGTGAGTCAGTGCTGTGCCAGCAATAGTCTGGGAAACACACTGTTCACGTGGGAAGAACCCCATGGGAGTCTGACAAAATCTCTGATTAGACAGGTAGTCTCACTGTGGGCAGCCATCCTTATTGGCACACAGGATGTTCCCAGATTGCTGTGCTAAGAAAGCTTGGGTTTCTTCACGCCAGAGTTAGTAGCTGTAGGTTGGGAGGAACATGAGTTTAGTTGACCATTGTGGTGCAGCAGCAATTGACCACAGCAATGTTTAGTGGTGTACATTTCTGACAAGCTACATAAAAATTGTGGAGACCAACATGAAAGGCCACAGTAGAATTTCTTAACTGAAGTAGTGTTGTTTGAGGGAAAGCTGAAGGGATAAATATCTACATTCCCACTGACTTTTCCTTTGCCAGTTGCATTCCAGTCTTTGAATATCCATCTAAGTACATCCACAGAGCTAGTGATCACATTGAGAGTTTTGTATATGAGCATTGCACGGCTATAATCACTTTTTATTGTAGACTGTGAAAAACAAAATCAATGGAAGAAATTTTTCTCAAAATTAATGTTTAAGATGACTTCTTACATTTCTAAGAGGCGTATTTTGTTCCTATACACTCTGATTGTTCTTTCTGTTCACTTTATTGATTTGCACACAAGTCTCCTAAACATGAACTCTGTTTTATTTGCTTCAGTGAGGGCTGGCTCTATTTGCAGAGCTAGAACCCAAATTCAGCTTTCCTGGTCCTTGCAGTCCCTTTTGGACTCTACTGTGTTACCTCTGACTGCGAGAGGCTAAATGTATGAGTTGCTTACCCCCTCTGGACTGTCTTTTGGAACCCAGTGTCTGTCAGCTCACCCAGGTGCAAGCGTTGTGGCTTCAGCAAATCTCTAGTTTCAGGAATGGGCATGGCTTCCCCCAGTTATTTGAAAAAGAGTTGAACTCGTTCTGCTTTTAATTTCTTGACTTTGTTAGCTTATTTTAGAACTTCCCAGAAATGTGCTATTCTGCTGGGGTTTATAGAAATAAATCTACTTATGCTTTTCTGTTTTGTCCATGGTACCTGACTCCTGTTTTCAGGGGGAGTAGAGGTCTCACAGGGTAATCCGATCCTGCAGCAAAACCCAGCTACTGTTGCCAAGATGAATTCGATGCTACAGAGGGCAAGTAGAGCAATGCTTGAGGGAAGTGCAGTGAAGGCATTTTTTCAGTTGGAAGACACAGAAACTAGTGAGTCACTTCTTTGAAATAAGAGGTTTTCCCCAAAGGAAACTATTAAGACAACTAGCTGGTGTTTCTCATTTTGTACACCTCGTTTAAAGTAATCCTTATCTTGATTTTGAAAAGATCAGAGGAAGAGGAGAAAATGGTGCTGGTTGAAAGCAGAGTTTGGGTTTTGACATTGTTTTGTTTCTTTTGCCTTGCTCATAGTGATCCTGTTCAAATTTCACAGGCAGTCTTTGCCTTTCTGGAAAGGGATATTGCAAAGCACCTATCTTCAAATGTATCAACAGGGTAAGTGAAGAGATCTAGTAAAAGATGATCCTAAGAACAAGGGTGAATTTTTGGTCTTGTTGAGGGACGGAATTGCCACTGAAGAACTGGAGAAAAAGGCAAGTTTCAGAAACTCCAAGCCTCCCAAGGAAAAGAAAATCATACTAATAACTTTGAACATCATCCTTCAGTATCATCCATCATCCTAGAAAATTAATTATGAAAAGATGTGCCACTTTACTAAGTATCTTGTCATATTATTTTGGAAGAAAGTTTTTGATAAGTCACATAGAAACCAGTCAATTTAGAGAAGGCAGGAGTTAAAAGGAAAAAAAATCAAATGAGAAATGGATTAGGGATATGGACACCAGTTGGGACCGAGTGGAATGCTATATAGTAGTTACTGAACTGTATGCATAAACATATGGATGAATAAGAGCTTAGATTAAAAGACAGAAATATACTCATTGTTATAGTTGTTTCAAATTGGAGGGAATCTAGAATAGTTAGGTCATAAAAGCACTGAGATTTGTTCCTCTCACCTTTTGTCAAACTTTGCACTTCTTAGAAAAATCTTGTCCTTTATCATATTAATTAATTTTTGTAATTTACTTTTAAGTAAGAAAAAATGGTGTCTAAAAGGTCAAGAAAGTCTGATGCATTGTTTGTTTCTGCAGACAGTATTACCTCGTCATTACCAGCTATTTTGTCTTATTTTTTTTCTCTACTATAGTGCATATAACAGGCTTCATTTTCTTTCTCTTGTTTCCATCACAAATTAATCTCTACTTTTCGGTCAGTTGATTTGTGACTGGGATTTGCTTTCAAATGCAATACTACTTGTGTAATTTATCCCTTCCTAATACAAAATCAGAAATAAAGAAGCAAATGGATTAGCAATTCTCTCTCCTTAAATGGAATATTTAAAATAGAATATTATTTAAAACTCATTATCATATCCATTTGAGCCTTCTAGAGCTATTAAAAACCTATACTTCATGTTAGATGTTAGAACATTTATGCTTCAGAGTACATGTGTGCTCTCACAATTGAACAGGTACTATATGTATGAATGTCATTTTCACTATTCAATTAGATGCATCTGAATTTAACCATAAAATTCCTTCTTTTCCTCATGGAGATCTCTGCAGCTTGAAGGAACTTGTTTCTTTCTTCTCCAGTCCAGGGGTCAGGAGGGAAGGTAAAACTCTTAAAAAGCATTTAAGTGCATCAGTGATCAGATGAACATTGTGCCTTTTGGTGAGACAGTAATTTGTTCAATTTTATGTCAAGTGTCTTTCATATAGCTGATGCTTGCTTCCAGGTAATTTTTAAAACATTTTTTCTGTCTTGACAGGGTTGAAGGTTTCTTATTTTTCAAGTTGAACTGAATTGGTCAAGCTGTAATTTTTCTTTGGAAAAAAATTTCAAAAATCTTGAGAGATTTGCTAAGATTTTCAACAGTCATTCAGCTGAAGTTCAAAAGAAAGAATGAAATAAAAGTGATGGAAGGCTCATATTAAATGAAGAGGAAGAAAATGTCTTTGTAAGGGGTGTAAAAGAACAAAACATATTACCTCAGTGGGTTCAGTTGAACATGGTTTGGCTTGCTTTTACTTTGTCCTTTTCCTTCCCAACTAAGTATCCCTGTCTCACCTGATACAATTAATTCTTCCATCTGCAACATTACTCAGTGTTTAAGGATTACAGATCAACCCAAACCCTAGTGAAATGAATGAACTGAAGAACAATCTCTTCAATATCATGTCTCTCACTGAAAATATCTGAGGGTATTTTTAGCTGATGTACTGTAGGTTTGCTGAAAGTAGGCATTGCATCAGTATGGAGTAACTCTCTGATGTGAACGTTTCTGAACTTTGCAGGGTTCTGAAAATATTTCTAGTACATCTTGTCTAAGGCTGAATTATAGCCAGCTCCAGGCAAGGAATAGGTAATACTTTAATGGCCTCTGGAGCAGCCCAGAAGTGAAATCAACTCTCAAGTCTAAAGGCTTGTGCCAAGTTTCTGGCTATTATGTTGTAGCAGTGGAGATATGCTTTCTCCAGTCATCCATCTATTCCAGCCCTTGAACACTTCTTCATAAGTTAGTGAAAGCCACTTCTGAAAGATAATCACATAGCTTATATAATTCACTATGAAAGGCTTCTTGCCTAAGCTGTATATCTTCATGTTTTTGGATAGTTCTTTGCCCTGCCAAAACCTCCTGAATATGCCCTTTTGTGGATTTTTTCTTTGCCTTTGCATCACTGACTGTGTTATTCACCTGCACTATTTAATGAAAGAATTAAGCACTTAAATCTTTCTATTAGGTAGTTTTCAAATCACATGTAGAAATCATGTGTTATTGCAGAATGTTCATTTTTGGCTTCATAATAGTTTACAGTTCTCACAGCTCCTCTAGAAAATTAGAATTCAGAAGCAAGAAAGCATACTTTGTAACTGATTAATTTCTTAATTCTCTTAGAGCATGATGCATGGATTGCTCATCAATTTTATGGGGTAATGTATCATGCCACTTATAAATATCTCATTATCTTCTCTATGCAAACACGTGTTTCAGAAATACAACAGTGAAATGCATGTGGGATTTATATTTCCCTGGGGAGAAGTAAAACTTCAGACTCATTATAGCTTCTCTAGACCCAGTTGGTTGGCATACCAAGCATCACCTGGCTTGCTGAGAGCTTCTCCTAGGTTTAGGGTGGCTGTAAATGTATCCTAATCAGACTGTTAGGGAAGTGTTTGGCTTGTCACAGACAAATTAGTTTTCTTTCCATTCTTTATGAGAATTTTTCCCTTTGCTCCTTTTTACTGTGTGAGATAAAAGATAAATGAATACAGGAGGAAAATCTAATGCTTTCCTTAAAGGGCTTGTTTACACAAACAACAACCATGCAAATTACTTCAATATTCTTGTTATTTTCATCTTTTTGCTACTACTAATTTACATTCTAAATATTCAGTAAACATATGTTTAATCAAAATCAGAAATGTAGTAAATTAGAGAACTAGAAGACTGAAAAAAGTTCTCTTTTTTTGAGACATTATTGACTGTGACAGTTACTTTTATGGAACTACTATCTCAGAAACAATCAGAAAGTATCAAGTTGTAGGATTTTAACAGAAAATAACAGAAAACTATACAAAGAATAGAGTGTATGTTTAAGTTTGTGGCTCACCCATATTTGAACACCATATCATTCACATTCCTCCTTATAAAAAAGGTCATCTTGAAGAAATGGAAATATTCAGGGAAAACCAGTGAACAGTCAGAGGCAGGGAACAGCTTCCATACAAGCTGTGACTTGGTGGGCTGGCCATATGTATTGGGTTTACACGTCAAGGTTTTGGTAGCAGAGTGGACTGCAGAGGTTGCTTCTGTGAGAAGATGGCGGAAGATTCCCCTATGTCTGATAAAGCCCATGCCAGTTGGCTCCAAGACAGACCTGCCACAAGAGGTCAAGCCCATTTGTGATGGTGTTAGTGACTCTGGGATAAGGTATTTCAGAAGGGGCAAAAACTGCAGGGCAACAACATCTGGGAGAGAGGCATAGAAATATGTGAGAGAAACAGCTCTGCAGACACCAAGGTCAGTGAAGAAGGGAGGGTTGGAGGTGCTCCAGGTGCCAGAGCAGAGACTCCCCTGCAAACTGTGGTGCAGACTATGGTGAGGCAGCTGTTCCCCTGTAGCCCATGGAGGATCACGGTGGAGAAGAGATCAAGAGATCTGCCTGCAGTCCCTGGAGGACCCCATGCCAGAGCAGGTGGAGTACTTAAAGGAGGCTGTGATTCCGTAGGAAGACCAAGCAGGGTCCTGGCAGGCTCAGTGAACTCATGGAGAGAGGAGCCCATGGTCAAGCAGGTTTTCTGAGAGGACTTTTGATCCTAACAGGAACCCTCACTGAAACAGTCTGTTCTTGAAGGATTGCACCCTATGGAAGGGATCTGCACTGGAGCAGTTCATGAAGAACTGCAGCCCATGGGAAGAAGCTCATGAAGAGCTGTGTTCCGTGGGAGTAACTCCATGCTTGAAGAACGAGGAGGAAGGAGCAGCAGACAATGCATAACAAACTGAGCACAACCCCCATTTCCCCATCTCCCTGCTCTGCTCATGAGCGAGAAGATAGAGAAGTCTGAGGGAAGTTGAGCCTGGGAAGAATGGAAGACTGGGAGAAGGAGGTTTTAGATTTTATCTTATTTCTCACTATCTTTGTCTGTTTAATTAGCAAGAAATTAATTTCTCTAAATCAAGTCAAGTTTTGCCCATGACAATAATTGAAATGTGATGTCTCCCTTTCCTTATGTCTACCCATGAGCTTTTTTTAAAATTTCTTCCCTGTCCGTTTTAGGGGGAGGGAAATGATAAAAGGAGCTTGGCAAGCACCCAACAGCCAGCCAAGGTCAACCCACAATAGATGACACAAATAGATGACTGGGAGATGGGGAACATGGAGTCATACAATAATTCTAAAATCCATGGCAAAAGGAGAAGTGTTTGCTGCCTCTTCAAATACAAGAACTAAGGGCATGAAATTAATCTATGAGAAGCCCCTTACGAAATGGACAAAAGAGAAAGTCTTTCATGTGGTAAGCAATGTTGTGAATGGTTAAAGGTTACATGGTCTCAAGGAAGAAATGGACAAGTACTCGGAAGAGGTATCTGTTGGGGGATAGTAAATACAGAAATCACATCAGACTCTGGAAATCATCTGAGAGGAAAACATCTGGAAGCTAGGAAAGTACTCAGGGTAAGCATTGTGTTTAGGTGAGGTTGTGAATAGGGGTTTGAGCAACCTGATCTAGTGAAAACTGTCCCTGTCCATGGCAGGATCGCATTAAATGGTCTTTAGAGGTCTCTTCTAACCCAAGTCGTTCTGTGATTCTATGTGATTGTCCCTGTTTTTGCTCTCATCACACAGATGGCTATAGCCATGGATGGAAACAACACAAAATCACATAAATCCTGGCCTTGCCCAATATGGGTACTTTTTAAGAGGAAATATAAGAATGTAACCGACAGATAGCGAGAGTCAGACAAGATGGGTCTCACTCAAATTCTTGAGAGGTAGGAAAAAAGTCCAACATGCATATTTCAGAGGAAAGAAAGGGGATGAATGTTCCTCCTGGAAAATGTATCAGCTCTAACATACCCTTTGTCCATACGAGAAGATATCTGGATACAAATGGTGAGCAATATAACCACTTTGACAACACTGCTCTGAAAAGACTATATAAACATTGAGAAACACAATGTGCAGCATATTGAGAACAAGAGCAAAGTACTACACAAAGCAAAATTACCTCCTTGCTAGGTCATTTCTAGCAAATGTTTTTCAAAGATCAAGTCATTTAGGCAAACCTGCACCAATGAAAGGAACAAACAGTTTAGAGGCAGACAGTTTGATACACAAAATGAAAGACAATTACCTAAAATCCTGGGAGTAGCCTCTTTCATGCAGGTATTTCAGGGTTATTACAGTATTTTATTTTGAGTTTTTGAATGATGACATATTTTGGTTTGAAAAATAGTTAATCCAAACCAAAAGGAATTTTATTTTTTTTAACACCTGTTATACCCAATCTCCCACTGAATTAATAATCCAAAATTAGTGTCTGAAGGAGTGTGCTGTCAGGGAAGTAGGGACTGAAATTCTTACATCACAGCCTAAACTACTATTTTATAATATTTTATAGTATTGACAAGTAGATTAGTCCTCTTCTTATTGATGAAGATAAAACTGTATCTGTATTGCTTAAAATATAAGGGTCTTTGAATCAACTTTTATGAATTTTTCTTTATCTAGAATCGTAGAATCATTTAGGTTAGAAAAGACTCTTAAGATCATCCAGTCCAACCAGAAACCTAACCCTGTCAAGTTTACCACCAAACCGTGTCCCCAAGTGCAACATCAACACATCTTCTAAATACCTCCAGGGATGGTGGCTCAGCCACTTCCCTGGGAAGCTTGTTCCAATATTTGACAACCCTTTCAGTGAAGAGGTTTTTTCCTGGCCCATTTTGAGGCCATTTCCTCTTGTCCTGTCACTTGTTACCTGGAGGAAGAGACTGACCCCCACCTGTCTGCAATCTCCTTTCAGGTAGTTGTAGAGGATGATAAGGTCCCATCCTGACCCTTGTTTTCCCCTAAACAACCTTCCACTCCTTCAGCTGCTCCTCATAAGGCTTGTCCTCTAGACCCTTAAGGGGCTCCACTGTTTTTCTTGGATATATATACTTATCATCTAACGTGCACACTTATCATCTAACCAGTTTTGGAAAACTCAACTTGCATTTACCATTTTTGAGTATTTTGACAGCTTTGTGTGGAAAGGTTACTCACCACTGCTGGTAAATACCAATTTCATACCTGAGTTCTCTTAGAACTGCTTACTGTGTCCTAGAGGGTTTTTGCAGTTTGTCACCAACTCCTTTTAAGTAACTTCAAAATATGACACAGAAGTCAGAGGTCTCCCTTACTAAGTCTCCCAAAATAAGAATTTCAGTATGGAAATCTGCACAGGTTTGTTTTTTTTACAGTGAACACTAACACAAAGAATTGGTTTTATTCTTTGCAATCTTGTCCTCTCTCAGGTTTCTCTTGAATACTTTGATCAACTTTGGCCTTACAGACTTTGCCAAACTTCTTGCTGCGGTACTGTGTGAAGAAAGATTTTGTATTTAGCTTAATTCCCCTTGACAGTTGCTTTTCAAACCCTCTCTTGGGCCCTCCTGGTTATTATTTAATCTGCCAGAGTTCACAATAAATTCATTTTTCTTAGGTTTGACACAGCTTTAGCCTTCTGAGAGATGCCTTCTTGTTTCTAATAACCTCCCTTACCTGCTGTTCAGTCCTCCTGACTTTTCCACCCTTTCTAAAAATACTTTAAAAAAAATGTGTGGCATGCATTCATCAATCCTGCTCCTTCAATAATCTCCACGCTATCTGTAAGGTTCTAATTCTCTTAGCTGGTCATTTAAAACAAGTTTCTTCATTTTTATGTGGCTCTACCTCTTGAAATGGAGCAAAACTGTAGTGTATCCTGTAGGCTTTTGTTGCTCCTGAAGACATAAAGAGTTTATATGGAGTCACATGTGCAGTTTTGAGCCACATGTGATAGTCAAGGTTGAGGGAGGTGTCCCAGTTTGTGGACTGCCTTCACAGCTGCTTCAGGATGTACTTATTGATGGCCTCATAAAAACAAGATGTCTGTGTTACATACCAGTGTGCATCTTCCTAAGGGTAATTACTGTTCTCATGTTTCCTGTCCTTTCTGCCTTTAATCTGTCATGACACAGCAGTCAGTGCTGCCATCCTATTTGGGTGGTCACTAGTGTCTTATGTTCTTCCGATGTAGGCCTTGAATTTTGGCCCCTAAGGACATTAAGGCACTTGATCAGGTAGGTAGTTTGTCAGTTTTGATTCTTATCAAATCAGGCTTCTCTGATCCAGTGACTGTTTAGAGGATGAGTGTAGACATGAGAACATGAGTCGGGAAGACAGCAGCAATAGAGTTCAGGAAAGGGGTTCTTGCTCCAGGGATACACCCAGATTTTCTCCATGGTCAGAGAAGCAAGAAGAGCTCTTCTAAAGAACATTTAATCTACCTTCTTTAGAATCAGACTAGCTATTTTATTCTTAAGTTTAGATTGGCCACTTCTCAGTTATTTTTTCCAATTACAAAATGCATATTTGAGATCTTGCTAATGAGGGATTTAAATGCCTAAAATATGTCTTCAGGGAAAAAACAGTCTGTGATGTACACTGATTGGTTTGCACTCCTTCCTCCTGCTGAAATTGGTCCAATTAAATCTTTAAATTGTTGAAGACAGAGGTCCTTGGCTGGTAAGGTTTACAAAGGGAGAGCAATAGAAATGGTTCTTGTGCTTGGTCCAAGGACCCATTTTTATATTAAATAGTTAATGAGTAAGTGAAATCCTCAGAATAGAGACTGTCTGCTACTAAAGTAACTTTGTTCTTCCACTGTCTCAGTCTTGGGCTTAAGCATGGAAGTACATTTTCAGGTGCCTGAAGAAGTCCAGATTTGGAGGGCTAAAAATTTTATTCTTTGAAGGGAGAATGGATAATTTCTTACTTAAAGAGAGATGGATACACAAGGAATGGGAAAAAAGGATGAGAGTTGTATTTTCATGCCTGTTGCTTATAAAAGAAGCTAATCCTCGTTAAGTAGCTCAGAGGAGATATATTACCAATTTAAGAGGTACATAGCAGTGATATTGATTCAGCAATAGAAATAACTGGTTTTGTGTAACATATAAAGCTTAATAATTAAGTGATTAATCTGATACTATTTCTATGAGACAAGCAGCTTCATATGGCATTTGGAAAGGTGCAGGCACTAAACCATCTCTGGTTTGAGAGTGGGGAAAACTGTGGCAGCCCCTGACAAGTGGTGAACAGCCTATAAATACATAAAAGATAGTTTCAGCAGTTGCTGTGACTTAGCAAATTTTAAATCAACTTTCTTATTCACTAAAAGATAAAAATAAAAAAATTTGGTTAATGTGCAAAATAATTAATGACTTTGCAAGTTTTGATCTATTTCAAATTTAGTAGGCATTTGACAGAGTAGTTATGTTACTGCCTGAATTCTTTTATGCTAGGCTAGAAGCAGCTCCTTGAGGGCTTCCTAAGCACAGAGTGTGCTGTTTTGCTTTGGATCTTTTTTATGACCATACTCAGAGGAAGTACTTAATGAATGGCAATTCACAGACTTGAAGTCAGTTTTCAGTGTATATGACTCTCTGTACTACATTTCACAAGCAACATCATAGGGATTTAAATTATTACCTTTTTTTTAAAAAAAAGTAGGAACTTTCATAGTAGTTTTACTTAGCAAAAATATTAAGCTTCCACCAATAGCTGTGTTCCTGTTTAACAACCCAGTGAAGCTGTCTAAACTGACAACTCCCAGTACAGCCAAAGTTATTCCTTATCTGCAATTGCATATATCAAAGCATTTATATTCTTTTGTTCCATCTTATATCATGTAAATTTTCATTTTGAAGTGTTTGGTCAGCTTTCTGGAGCAGAGAAAATAATGTAAACTAGCATCCATCATATCTATTGTTGCATCTATTCCTTATGGGAGAAATGGAAATGGTGAAGATGCTTTGAGTTTATAAATGAAGTCAAAGCTGAAATTAACTTTTGCACATAGATGTCCTGTGGTTTTTCAGGAGATACATTCCAAACACTTAGCCCTGGAGCAAATTATGTCTCTAGTGCAGATGCGCTTCACTCTCACTCTAGAAAATTTGCCCATGTCAGAGAAACTCTGCTGTTGGCAATATTGCGTATGCTGGCCTTTCAGTTATTCTTGCTTGAAACAATCACGTACTGGAAGACAATAACTTAGTCCTTGAGCAAGAATAAATACTGTACAGAGAACCAGTTCAGGAAGCAGAAGACAGTTTTGCTGCCCAAAATGTAGAAAACATTGCTGAAAGAAGATGCTACAGCGTTTTGAACTTCTTAGTGTTTTCTAAGTACTGAAGGCTAAAAAAACAAATATGCTGCATTACCTCACTCAGCTCTGAATACTTCATGAGATAACATGATCACTGCCCATTGGCATGAAACAAAGGACTTCATGTCAGTGAAGGAAAACGATGCGACTGACAGGCTGATGTCACTACTTGTGCGTTCCACTAGCATAAAGATTCTTCCAGGCTGACTTTTAGGTCTGCCCTGATAAAACAAGAGCTCTAATGCCATGCTTTGGATAAATAGAAATACTAACCAGCTAAGAAAGATCCAGCTTTTTTTCCAGCTGGAAGGTATGTTTTTTCCTGTATGGGTGACTCGCAGCAACCTAGCTTTTTAAGATAGCATAGAATTAGTCTATCACCTTCCCATATCCTGCAGTTGACATAAATAAACAAATATCATCCCTCCAAATATCCAAGAAGTGACCTCTTCATGCCAAATTTTGCTCCTAAACTGTGTATGTGTTAGCTTTAACCCCATGGGAGTTGCTTTTTTATAACCACGTCTGGATTTTGGCCCTTAATAGTGACAAGTCGTCACTTTTTGTAATGTAGGTCAAGAGAAGAAATTAAATGATGACATTGTGCTTGCTTACTGGCATCCCCCAGGAGTTGATGTGGTCCCTACTGATTGCCTTGAATCATTAATAAGAGGGTAACTGCGTTGCACAGCCCACAATATATTCTCAGCAGGCACATTCATTGATGATGCTGCACCATGAAAAAGACTTAATTGCATTGACAGTACATTTTTTTCACAGCTTAGAGTGTTTATCAAAATTGTGCTTGTAGCATCTAAAAATACTGTAATTAATGCAGCTTTTGGCCTCTTCGCACACTGTTTTCTTTTTAGTTTCTTCTGTTAAAGAAGACAGCTGTTTGCTAGGAAAACAAATTCATCTCTTTTCCTTCTCTCTCTCGCCTCCTGTTTTGTGTTTGAGTGCATCAGTAGGAGGCTCACAGTTTGTTGTAAATGTTCATTCACAGTTTCTGCAGATTCCTACATTCATATTCACAAAGGCAGAATATTTCAAGATGTCCTTCATATCAAGTTACTGCTACTTCACATTAGACATGAGGAATACAAAATACAGTCTTTGCTTCCAAAGGCAAGACAATGTAAACAAACAAACAAACAAACAAACAAGTACAAAGCTCACTGTCCTTGAGGGAAGTGTGACAATTTGGATCAGCCATTTTTTAATTCTCAAGTTGTTCCCTTTTATTGCTGATCTAAGCGTGGCTTGTGGGTATTAACATGAAGAGTATGTTATAAAATAAGGAAAGCAGACCTTCTTTGATACGATAAAGCATCTGTAAGAGAAGGTGAGGGAGATGTTGGTGAGTCATCTTGTGACACCACTAGGCAGCTGTTCCTTGGCTCCTGGGCAGGCCAGGCCAGAGTTTTCCTTTTTCCACTTAAAATATTCAGGCTGTGAGTTAAGGAAAGGACTCAAAAGTATGACACATAGTTGCTGTTGCTCGTGTGCTGGGCAGCTGCTGTACATGTGGGGACCTGCAGACCCATGAGAAACCCAATCTGATAGTGCTGGGAAGACTGTGAGTAAGGAAGGGGCATCTGTGCTCTTGTGCAGAGAGCAAAAGAGCAAAGGGAATTTATACTGGAAAGAGATTTGACTTGAGTTAAAGAAAACACTGGGAAAAATATCGGTTTGAGCATAAGGAAAAAGGAAACTTAACATCTTTTTTCCTCACACCTCTACATAAACATAGTGTTATCATGACTCATGTTTGCCATCTATCCGCTACCATTAACTACTGTAAAGTGCTCTATTACTTCAAACATCCTCATCAGGTTTTAAAATGTTCCAGTCCGTACATATTGTCTTGTAAATCTCATATAACAGTGAAGAAGACTGTGTATATAGCAGAGCTTTGCAAGGCTGCAATTTCACTGAAATTACTATTATTAACTTATAGACTGCAATAGTAAAGCTCAGGTGGTGCAGTATATGAAATCCTAAGGTTAAATAATGGATTTTGCCATAACATTACACTGGACTTTATACCTCTGCTCTATTAAAACAGGAGACAATTGAAAATACTTATCATTTTTCTGGCATAAAAGCCTGCACTGTGTACACACACAATGTGAAGGCTTAAGATCAGAGACAAAGTAGAAGTTTCTTGAGTTCATCAAATGTCTTCTGCTCTGTGAATAAGGACATCTGTACCCAAGCTGCCCTTACATTGCTAGCTGGTGGTGCATGCAAGAATGGGATCCAGGAGAATTAACGGCGCTGGATCAGAGCCGGAATCAGGAAATATACTGGTCCTGCCATGAAGCCCGCACCCACATAAGCCTATAATCCCCATAAGATGAATTAGTTAAAGAATAAAAATTCGTAATAGTTAACAGATAAAATTAATGGAAGTCAAATATATTTTAAATAATTAAGATTTTAATGAAGATGCATTTAAACCATTCTTTCTCTTTCATGATATTAAAGCTGTATTATGTATGAGATGGAACAACTTGAAAATTTCTGTATGGTAATCTTTAAGGAAATGTACTGAGTGGACAGATTATTTAGGCCTTTAGGTTGCTACAATCTTCCAGAATAATTTAAGTTTAATGTATTTGGAAGAAAAGATACCACTTGCTTTTCCAGTACAAACTTTGCTTTTGGAAGTGGTGTTTTATAGATTAGATTAAATTAAATGCATTTAAAATTTGAGTTTTAAAACCACTGAAGAAACAAGGTGTCCCTAGAATAGAAGATGCAGGTTGTGGTGGCAGTTCTTTTCATTTCATTCATTACCCAGGCAGCATTAATCTGCAGTGGTTGTGTCACTGCTATTAAAATTACATCAGGACTATTTGAAAGGGGTAAAGAAACACAGATCCAACATTCTGTACCTGATCCCAGATCAGCTGTTGAAATCAAGAGTGGGCTTTGCATTCTAAGATGTTCTTGTCTTGTATAATGTGGAGAACAATGTGCGTAGCTTATACATTTTCCTTTGTCTGTGATGTGGAAAACTATAGAAAGAAAAATATTTAGTAACTGAAAACTATTTTCTTCTTTTACAAAGCATGGTACTATAAGGTGTTGGATGAATAGGAAAGAACCCTTCCTTTGCATTGAGCTGCTCAGGCTTTTCCAGCCTTTCAAAGAAGCTGTCATTATGGATGAGAATACTGACATTTGAAAGCCCTCTTACCTGCTGATGCTGGGAAGTACAGAGACAGGTTTCTCTCTCCCCAGCTATTCCCAGCTTCCCTCACTCCTTAACAGAGGCACCCTTTGTCCTTCTGCTTAACAGAGAAAGAAAAATGGCAAAAGGAAACATCGGTAATTAAAGTTTAACCTAAATATGTATGTGGATTTTTAAATAAGTGAAGTAGTGACTTTTTAGCCAGTTTTCTCTTTGTTTTCTGTTTCACTGGCTCCCCCAGAGATGGGTCAGTGAGGCAAGTGCAGTGAGACAAGCCATGAGTGGCTTCACAAAGCTGCCCACAGCCCATTAGGATCTTCTGTGCTGAGGGCAAATGCTCTGCTTGCAGCCCAGCACTCAGCTGCCTGCAAATGCCCTGACCCACAGTGTGAACACTCCTGTCTCTTCTTCTCCATTCCCCAACCTACACGTGGTAAACGCCTTCCCTGATGCAGCCGCAGGGATGCTATAATGCCATGTCCCTGCAACAAGGTATTCCTGGCCCTATTATTGCTCTCTGACAGAAACAAGCGTCAAAGACATCAGAAAAACACTAAGTGATGGGTTAGGATCAGCCTGAGAGAGAAACTGCATTTGGCAGTTTATTGGCTACTGTTTGCCCAACATGGGATCACCTTCACAAAGGCAGGCTCTGCTTTTCACTGTCCATGCCCCTTCCGGGATCTAGCAATTTACAGAGGCTTTGAGAAAGATTATCAACTTAAATGAAAATACAGAAGAAAACCAGCAATTTAAGCTCAACTGTCACTCTAATATTACTCCTAGCCTGCTTCGTTTAAGCAGGCTTTTCTTCTGTCCTATTTTAAAAACTCTTAGCAATGTTGAATGCTAAAATACAGGTGCTATTACTGATTTTTAAGCTGTTCAGTTACAGTAACATTACAATTCTTAAAATATTCATGTCTAATTTTACCACTGGGAGGAATTTTGGGCTGTAACTCCACAAGAATTGGTTCTGGAAAAGCAAATATCAGCGTAGGTTGCAAGGGGTTCCTATCAAACAGCCATTCAGATAACTGCAGTGCCAATTGTGTTACAAAAAGCCAAATTGTTATTTTCAAAAACTGACTCCTTCACAGTATATCTGATGATATCAACATCTAGTGACAAAAAGTGATCTAAGGCTGGTGTGTGTTATACTGAAAAAAGATCCGGAAAAACTGATTTTTTTTCATGGTGCATGCATTTTGGAAAAAGGAGTTTTAAACAATTTGCTCTGTAAATTCTTAGTCTGTTCCTGCTCTTAAACACAGAAGAGTACTTTTGAGTGGTATTTCAGTTGTTGGTAGATTTCAAATTTTGTTAAGGTTTTTTTATTCCTTGTATAAATCATGCACTAGACTCCTTTAGCCATCACAGGAGTTGAATGATCTATCTCTTGTTCCTTACTAGTCTAACACATAATTTTGTGTGCATGAATATGAGCATCCATAGTTATAAAAAATGTAAAAGTTTCCAACAAAACCAACAGACATTTACTACAGCACCTATGATATTTTATTTTTCCTTCACTCATGGATTAATTTATCACACGTTCAGATCATGTGTGCTTGGCAGACTGGATGATGATTGTGAGAGTGGAGGAATTCACTTGAAGTCATATTGCTTCCTTTGAAATATTGAATTAAACTTATACCATCACTCCTTTGTAGGAGAGAGGGAAAAAAACAGACCCAACAACAGAATAAGGGGAAAAAAAAGATAATTTCTAGGTTCATTACTGAAAACCGCTTTTTTTTCCTTGTATTTCTGTGGCTGTGAGTTTTGGCAGTTTAACAGGACTAGGTGCTGTTTGTGGAGTGACAGTGTTTACTGCCCTGAAATCCAGACTCCAGATCCTTTCATCACTCTTTGATACACTGGTTGATTATATAAACCGGGTCATTGAACTAGTACTCCCATAACCACTGGGCTAAAAATAGTGAGTCACAATCCTTCCTTGGCCTCACTTGGACATTCATACGGTTTCTGTGGGTTTGGATCGTAACATAAGTGTATTAATCCTTCTACACTAGCTTATCTTGAGCATACTTGTACAAACTTCTCTTGCCACTCATCCCTTCAAGTGTTTTGAGTGTTTCTGGGACTTCACTGCCACTCCCATTGTGTAACCAAGATTACTACTTTTGCTACAGCAACCCACACAGACAATCATTAGTGAAATCCAGAATGAGACCATTTTCTAATCAGAGACCATTGCCTAAAATGTCATTTTTCTCCTGTCTTGCTGAATACAATACCATTATGCCTCCCCACAGACTTACCATGGTACGCTGTGTCTTTTGGGCACCCATTGTGTTTCAAGACCCCAATAACTGCACCAAACTCTCTTAACAAGCTAGGGCCACTCATTATGTCTGCAGTAGGGTTGATACTATAAGGCGCTCCTGGCTGATTATATCTTAATCTACTGTGTCCCAAAGGGTTGACTAAGTGGTCCCACCCATTCTTAAAGTCTGAATGTTCCTCAGCTAGTGGAGCTCAAAATGGTCCTTCCATATTGATGGAAATCACCTGCTCTTGATTTCAACACTTGATTTGAGATCTTCTTTTTGATTTTGAGCATCCAGTTTTGCCAGCCTATGCATGAAGGTGGTTAGTGGTTTCTTACTCCATATGGCTGTATTTTTTCCTGGGCATTGAATTTTTAATTGAAAACTCAATTCTAATTTCAGTGCCATCTTCAAGACTTGCACAGCATTCTGGGAAAAACAGAAAAAAAAAAACCCTCTGTGCCATCCTTCAGTCAAGCTCCATACACAGAACTGCAGGGGTCCATCTTGTCCCTACTTACCAGGGGCCCTGCTTGTTTACCCTCAAGGCCTGTACTAGCGAGCATTATAACTGCTTGTATCTTTCATTTTTGTATCTATTTACCTTCTCTTTTTATTAAGTTCCTTGGATTCTCCTCCTTCCTGGAGAGTCTTCACAGCCATGCCAACCTGCCCTTCTGAGTCCAGCCTGTTCATGTTAGCAGAGAACCCATCATTGTGCAGTGGATGAGTGAATCCCCCAATGCTGAAGTTTTGAATGTTAGCTCACCAGAACTAAAGTGCACCTCTTTCCAGCACCAGTCTAATAACTACAGACAGTAGTTGCTTTTAACAACATGGGACTCTGGATCCATTTGGCTTTTGCCCTTCCAAACGAAGCTCTACAGACACCATTTCCAGCTGCTTTAACATATCTCAACTCCAGCTGTATCCCCAGTTCATTTCCCGTGGCTGGATGTTTCTCGTGGGTTGCACATGACTCATTTGGTGGCTGCACTGTAACAGCTGCCTTAGTGTGAGCCAACTCAGTTTTCTTTATTCCCCTCACATTGTGTGATATCTGAAACTTCTTTCTTTGGTCTTTCCTCCCACCCTTGCCATCCTCTCCTACCAGCAGCTGTTTTTAGCCCTTCCACAGCAAAGGTACATTCTCTGGCCTTGTGCTCCCCAGCGTGATCGCCAAAGCATTTGTTTTCCTCCCCTAGTGCCTTGCTCTTATCTTCACAGCGCTCTCACTAGCTGTCCAACATTCCTCCAGCCTAGGCCACCCTTCCTTTTAACTCCTTCTTTCCCATAAACAATCCACTCTTCCCAAGGCTCTCAAAAACTTAGATAACTTTACTTAAAAGACTCTTAAAAGCCTCAGATATTCAGGGGTGAGGATACAAATGTCCAGCTTGTTCTTTTACCACAGAAGATATAGTAGTGCCCTTGAAAGCCCATGACTGTACTTGCTGGTGGATTTGAAAACTCCTCCTCTGTCCTGCTTTGGCATACATGACATGGGTTATGACCTTTTTACCAGCTTGGTATTCGAGTGTTCTTGCTCCCTGTGTGTGACTGTGATACAATTTCTATTTCTGCTGCACTCAGGCTCTCACATTCTTATTCTTATAACCTTGGTTGTTGAGTTCTCTGCATTCTCCACCAGCCTGTTACAAGAAAAAAGGTGCTTTTGCTGTTTGCAGGACTAACCTGGTGAAGAGAGGGTGAAATCAGGACTGATCTTTTACTTCTTTTATTAAACAAAATTGAAAGAGACAGATAATTGCTAGCATTTCTGTTGCGCTAGGGATTTTTCAGGATCACCTTCATGTGTTTCAATATGTGCATGGTTTCGGGTAGGAGACGACGAAAGAGGAAACAATTCTCAACTGCAAACTTAGAGGGTAGGTGAACTCTTCTGTATGGTGCTCATTATGGTATCTGTGTGCTATTTTACCTTCACATTATTCTTCATATAGTGCTGTTTCACAGGAAAACACTTTTTACGTAGTTTGATCAACGCTTTTCGTATAGCTGTGTGTATGCAGCTACATTATGCATCAGTGAAATGTTGTTTTGTCTTAGTTTTGTAGCAACTTTCCAACCTACTCATATCTCAAAGCGTTTAGTTCCACTGGTCAACTAAGATCCTGAGCTGATCCATAGAAATTGCATTCTGCAGTGGAAACAGTCATGGTCAACATCAGTGACCAGGATTTCCTGTGCTGGACATTGTCCACTTGCAGCAAAAATGAAGGGGAACTAAAGTGGTTTGTGGGCTCTTTTAGCTGTATCATGAGAATTACAGACATGAGAATTATTAAGGAGTTTTGTTGATTCTTTCTTTAGCAGGGAAAAGTTTGGGATGGAAACTACAAATAATATGGCCCTGAAGTGAGAAGAAAAGAGTTTAGCTTCCTTCAAGTTCTCAGTGAGGTTTACTTCAGGGAGTCTGGAGAGGGGGTTGTCTATTCGTTATTAGTCCTATGATCAACCCTACAGGAGGCCTGATTGTGAACGGTGGTTTCACAGAAGTGAATTTTGTATTTTTTTTTTAATCTTGTCTGTGTACAGTTTCCCATTCAGTTTTATCAAGATTGAGGAAACCTATGGAAATAGTGAATCGAGCATAATTTTCCATGTATGAAAGCAGTTTCAGTTTTTTATTACTTGCCGTCACAGTCATCTTTGGCTTACTCTTAGCAAATATCTTCTGCAATGTGCTGGTTTTCAGCTGTTCCTAATAGATGTAGAATGTTAAGAGAGTGTTTTCTGTTCTCTTGTCAGAGCTGCCAGTTTTGACACGGAATATACACTGGATTTGCTGTATTTATTTTTGTATTTTACACATGCTTTGGTCAACTAAACTGATTTTCTCTCTTCCGTTTATTCCTATTGTTGACCAATGTGCAATTCTGGAAGCCTGAATCTATTCCACACCCTCCTCACTTGCAACTGAAACACTGGATATAACTCAGCAGAGATTATTCATTCCGTGAGTCTTACTGGCATTTGTGAGAGCAAGAAACGGCAACGCATACCCCAGTTTACCAGAGCTTTCTGATGTATGCTGGACAAAGTTTACCAGTTAACCCAACCTGATTTAGGAATTCCAAAGGAATAGGGAAGTTGCTACAAATCAGATGACTCAGTCATCTTACAGCTACAGATTTGTTAAAAATTATTAGAACAAAAAAGATTTCCTTAATGAAAATGGTAATTTAAAAATAGCACATATTGAAATTAATATAGTTTACTTCTTTACTGTTTACTACTGGCTAATCTGTGAGGCTGGGCATTTAAAATTCTTAGGATCAGAAGTGATGTAGCATCGCTGATTGAGAAGGCTGTTAACCTGAATGGTCAGCAGATGGCCTCTGACCTCCCTTGCATTTTTGGCAACTTCACCTGGAATCTCTCTCTTTGTTTTGAGAGAAAAGAGAAAGACTAGAGCTAGAAAAGACTAACATAGCTTATGACTTGTGAATTCCCTGTGCTCCTTTCCTTTCTATCCCTGCTCAAGACACAATGCTTCTTCCTACTGAGCCTTCCTTATGTAGGTTGATGTTAAAAGGTTAAAAGGAGCCTTATGAGTGGGCACAAAGATATCACAAGAGCTACAAGAATTTATATTATTATTTTCATTCCTCCACTAAGGTGTTTTTTTGTGGGAAAAGATCCACATGTGGGTTGCATGGTTTACATTCACGAATTTTATTTCAAGGTGGCTTTGAATTCTTGGGGGATTTATTACTTGCATAATCAAAGAGGTATCTAGCAATATGTCTGAAATCTGTTTCTCTCTCTCCATGATGCACAAATGAGTACTGACACTGAGCAGTCAAGCCTGGATTAGTTTGTGCCTTGTAGTCCTGTTTAATTTTGGATAACATTCTGAGAACAAAAGGTATCCTTTCATTATGCATCTGCCTAAAAACCAAATGACTCAACAGGTGCCAGCAGGGACTTTGTCCTGAAAACTTCAGCTTTTTTTTTCAAACATGTTAAAAATGCCCCCTCCACATACCACAAAAAAAAAAAAAAAAAAAAAAAGGAGCAGAATACAGGCAATCATTGTCAGAAATGTGTGAATTTCAGATATCATTTGCACCATGGAATTATAAAAAGGCCTACCATCAAATCCTTATAGCAAACAAGGGTTATGTGTTTCCTGGTTATGGTAGCCAACGATTCTGACCCAAAATTTTTATTTGATTGTTTGGGGTTTTTTTTGGTTTTGTTTCTTTGTTTGTTTTTGTTTGGGTTTTGTTTGTTTGGTTGGGTTTTTTTTAAAAGAAAATATGCTCTTCTACCAAGAATATATTCTGGCATTTTATAAAATATACCACTGTACATCCAATAAATGCACTGTGAGCTTCTGCTCATTGAGTATGCTGCCATCATTGGCTTAACTAATTTGATTTTATTTCTTTTTTAATAAAGAAAGCCCAGACTCCCTCTGTTTTCTGTTTGTTTGGTTTGGATTTTTGGTTAGTTTGCTTCTTTTGCATTGTCAAAGAGCCTCAATGTTTCCTTGAACTGACTGCAAAGTTTTGTTATTGGCCAGTCAGGGCTTTTACATGGCACCATAAAGTTGCCAGGGGATAAACTTAAAAAAAAAAAAATAAAGGAATTTCAAGAAACTACTTCAGTAATGTAATGTAGGACATGCAAGAATAAGTTCTGATTACAGACAGATACTCTGCCAGAGTGTTTGTTTTTCATCCAAGCCCTTGATATTATCTCATACCATGCACACTCCTCAACTGCAATAACTATTTAATTTTATTTAATTATATATAAAGGAGGCTTGCTATTACTCTTATTCTACTCATCTCAACTACATGTTCTCTAGATAATGATGTGTAACATGTCTCTGGGCCAAGGAAAGCCCAAAATATAAAACCAAAGAAAAGAAAGGGCAGCTTAATATTTTGGGGAAGGAATGTTTGATTCCACACTAGTTAAGGTTTAGTATCAAAAATCCCCCAAACAGTTAAAACCCAAAGGCTATGTTCAGAACATGTATTTCTGTAACTGAGCCTTTAGATGTGATTTTTTTTAGGTTGGGCAGGTAGATTGTACCCCCACTAGACCCTTGAAAAAGCAGCCTGCTTCAGGTAGCTCACTTCATTCACTCAAATTCTAGAATTATATTCTCTAAACCCCCACTCAAAGTATTTGCCCTTTATTAACGTTTACTTTGGTTAATTTACCTGACTCTCTCCATCTTCCTTCTCCATTCTAAAGTCCCTCATTTCATTTTCACACTTCTACCATTTTGTTAAATCTAATAAATTTATCTGTAAACCTCATTTTTTTCAATCTCACTCCTGTTCTCCATCGCCAGAAGTCCTCTCATTTTGACTGTGACGTCATCACAGCTTTGCATCATTCAGCATAATTTTTCCTTTGGCTTTGATTTCAAGTCAGAAATTCCCCTACAAAGCTTAATGTATGATGTTTTCCCTGTTTAAACTCTGATATTTGCCTTTACTGCATTCCAGTTAAACTTGTTTTCACCAAAATGCTTTGGAAAGGAGAATTTTTACTTGCAGTGATGTTGAAATAAATTATTATATATTCTTCTCTCATATCTAGACATGTACTTTTAATGGTAAACTAAATTAAAAAAAAAGAAAAAGAAAAGAAAGAGCACATGGGAACAAGAACACAAATTTTAGTCTTTCCAAGATGCCTTCTGGAATACTGTTAGCCATGAGACCAGCAGCCTCCTAGCTGGACAACAACCCGACCCTGTGTCTGTACTTTAGTCTTCCCAGCAAGCCTGAGTCTCCAGCAGCTTACAACCTGCATGGCATGTTGGATTGGGTTGGCTTGGGGTTCTCTTATAATTTTAGTATATAGTGCAGGTCTTCCCCACAGTAACTGCAGCAGTGTCCACCTCTGCATCTGAGCAGTCATGCTCTTCAAATATATGCATAGTTGCTTTGCAAGGCAATGCTTTATCTCCCCAAATCTCTGCCACATATCACAACTTTGACAATGGAATTAACTTGTTGCCACTTTCTTTTAGCTTTGGGAAGCATTTTACTTCTCTTTCTTAATGTATGATCACTGTGAAGGTATAATTTTACAGTTATTTTCAAAGATATCTCATATTTTCTCCTGGTTTCAGACAGGTAGAAATCTATGATAGGAGTTGGTAGAAAATTTAATTCATTGCTGTGTTACTCTGCCTAAAACCACTCTAACTCTGTTCACCAAAACTGAATTGGACTGATTCCTGGGAAAATTGCTGGTATAAAAGTCATGGGAAAC
This sequence comes from Campylorhamphus procurvoides, assembly GCA_013396655.1. NCBI lineage: Eukaryota > Metazoa > Chordata > Aves > Passeriformes > Dendrocolaptidae > Campylorhamphus > Campylorhamphus procurvoides. The sequence goes on along the minus strand of WBMV01009147.1, from coordinate 1,179,242 downwards.
TAGAGTAGTGCAGTGCTACATCAGAACTATTCCCTTTTAAGTTGTTTTCCTGCATCGCTGTTAATATTTGTACCACTTCTACAAGTGTGCTTAGTAACTACTGCCCTTATGAATGCTATCTTTGTAGGTTTTCTGGATGCCTACATGAGCCTTTGAACAGCCATCTGGTAAAATGCCCTATGGTTTGTTATTTACATGGCATTTACATGCCTCCGTCAGCTTCAGTAATATAATGGGAACCAACACTTTGTACTGAGCAACACACTGAAACCAAGTTGTATCGTATGCTGTATCCAACTGTTAAAGAAAAGGAATTGATATTTAACTGTAGGGGACTTCCACTAGAAAATAAGAACATTAATTTTTACTTTTTGCCTTGTGTGATTCTCATTTAGTTGGTAGTTTTAAGAAGTACAGTCAATCTCAGTGGTTTTCATGGACAGTGGCATCAACTTTGAACTTTTTACCTTAATTCTCTTCCTGTTTCTGGTTTAGATAATTTGTCTTTAGGGACATTAGATTTTGTGGGGTTTTTTTACAGACAAATTACAGGAATAGAAGTGTTGGGAATGGAGTCATATTGACACGTTTCCCAACATAACATACAAAGGATTAAGGCAAAGCTGCTAATTTTCTCTGCTTCCATTGATGTAATTTGGAATCATCATGATGCTGGCAAAGGAGACTATTTAATGACATTGTTCTGTTGCTATTTATAAATGGGATCTCATTTAAATTTAGAACACAAAACCTTTCTGGGTGGAAAACTGCCATCTTGTGTATCTGTACACAGTGTGGTGCAGGGGATCTGATCTGACCACTGTCAATATCACTGCTACAATACAGACAGCAATAATGAGAACTGCACTGAGTCATCCTTAGGGCTCAATTCCGTAACCTTGTCATTTCTGAACCTATGCCCCCAGCAGTATGTGGAGTTTTACAGAGACTATGTGTTAAAATTTATGTGTTCACCAGGAATTACAGGGTGTCTGTTGTTTGTACTGAGGTGTACATCAGAGCTTTTGGGAATTTCCAGGGCAGCCTCCTACCTACAATCAGGCAGCACCTTGGGGTGCATGGAGGATGCTTACCTTCTTTCGCCTTCACTTCTCCTGCCAACCCTCTCTTTCCTCCCCAGGAAGCAGGCTGGGCCAAGGAGAGATGAGGGTGTGGTGAATATTGGGTACTTTCTCAGCCAGCAATGCAGTTTGGGTGTAACTAAAGGAAACTGGCTTTCAACCACCTTGTGTTTGCATAGCTGCCAAAGTAGAAACATAGGCTAAAAAGTCAGAACAGTTGCTTTGCTGCAATGTCACAGAGAGGAAATACTGATAGTAATACTATTTGTAGCCCAAACTAGATATTTTGCGTATTGATATAGTTAGTCCCTCTCAGTCTGGTGAGTCTTGCTAAGGTATGTAAAACTATGAGTCCTGAATTCAGCTCTGCTTTTACTATTCCAAATTCCTGGAATTTGTTAAAGTACTGTTATTCACCCATGTAGAGCAGACAATCCTTTCATTGACTGATTTTTCAAGGATGCAGTAAAAAACATCCAACAAATGCCCATTTGTCCAAGTAGTTGCCACTTTTATCTAAACTGAGATAAGGAAGTGTACATTTATGAAGACTTATGAAAGATCTTTGTCTTATCTGTAATTCCAGTGTGCTACAAGCACCCATCATTGTCAGGTTTAAAACACCTTACATTTGCAAACAGTGCTTAATAAAAATTGCATGGAATTGTTATTTGGCCCAAATAAGAGATGGGGAAATCAGAAAAACCATTAAGTGATCCAGGCATTTTGAGCCACAGTTGTTTCATGGGGAAGAGTTGGATTCTCCCAAGTCTGAGTTTAGTGTCATGTATGAAGAAATTGGTATTCAACAGTGGTTACATGAAAAGAGTACAGTCACATAAATCACAATAGTTTGACCACTTTGGATTAACAAAATACTGGTTGCCAACTAAGCAGCACTAACTTGCTAAGTAAAAGATACAAAGATTATTTTTATTACAGTTGATGTAATTTTATTGCAATTATTCTTGGAACATGCATTAAAAAAACTACATTTATATGCAACTTCTGTTGATGTGTGATTCCGTGATACTGTGAACTATTAAGCCACCACCACAAGTTGCCTATGTGTAAATCCACAATATCAGTTTGCCCTTTTCCTTTAAATAAATTCTGGTATGTGAGATTTCAAACTGGCAGAATCTGCCAGGGTTAGGGCAGATCGTTTACGTTATTACAATATGAGTTTTCTACCTTTTGACTATGGCAGTTGTAGAGATATTGCTTTTGTAAGATGATAAGAATGATAAGAACAAAAAAAAATTCTCCACTTGGAAGCAGTTTTCAGGACATAGGGTTGTGCTCTGACTATACCAGAAGCATGCATTTTATAATTTGTTTGTTCAAGAATGAATTAGAATATAGCTACCAATATTGCTAGAAATTACAGACTTGCACTGCTGTAATTGATTTTGTTGTGGATGCCTGCAGTGGCAATCACACATACATAGTGGATATTCTTGCTTTTCAGGGTTTTTACGTTCATTTGAAATACGCTTAAACCAGTGTAGAGAAACAAAATTTCAAAATCAAGAATTCAATACCTGTCTGAACAAATGGAATAGCCGGTGAAATCTTGTGCTATAGGGATCAGTAATAAAAGTCCTATGAGTTCAGTGGACTCAGGACTTTACTTCAAACTTCAGAAACTACATAGAGAGGATAGGTGTAGCTTCATCTTTACTAATTATATTCCAAATTACCTACTTCACTGGCTGATCATTTATACAACTGATATAGTTGTTTTAATCAGTTAGTGATAATAAACTGTGAAGACTTCGAAAGAGCTGAAAACGTTTTTTTAACTTTGGAACATACAAAACTTTTCCTTTTTTTCAACCTTTCTCTTACACCGTCACACCACAAATTCATATCTTTGCCAGTAGTGCAGGTCTTCAGGCTGTTGAAATATGCCTCTGGCACTGATGGCTGCAGATCACAGAATATGATGAGTTGGAAGCATCCACAAGAATCATCAAGTCCTCTGCATAGGACCCTTCCCAAGAGTCACACTATGCACCTGAGAATATCATCCAAACACTTTTTGAACTCTGCCAGGCTTGGTGCTGTGATCACTTTCCTGGGAAGCCTCTTCCAGTTCCCAACCAACCTCTGAATGAAGAACCTTTTTCTACTATCCAATCTAAACCTTCTCTGATACAACTTCAGGCCATTCCCTCATGCTCCATCACTGATCACCATAGAGAAGAGATCAGTGTCTGCCCCTCTTCTTCCTCTCATGAGGAAGTTGTAACTGCATTGAGGTCTCCCACTGGTCTCCTCTTCTCCAGCATGAGCAGACCAAGTGACCTCAGCTGCTCCTCATATGGCTTCCCGACCCTTCACCATCTTCTTTGCCCTACTTTGGACATTCTCTAAGAGCTTAATATCTTAGATTGCAATGCCCAAAACAGCATACGACACTCAAAGTGAGGCCGCCCCAGTGCAGAGCAGAGCAGGACAATCTCCTCCCTTGACCAGCTGGTGATGCTCTGCCTGATGACTCCAGGACATGGCTGGCCCTCCTGGCTGCCAGGGCACTGCTGACTCACATTCAACTTGCCATCCACCGGGACCCCCAGGTTTCTTTCCTTGGCACTGTTTTCCAGCATCTCATTCCCCAGTCTGTATGAACATCCAGGGTTTTCCCATCCCAGGTGAAGAATCCAGCACTTCCCCTTGCTGAACTCCATATGGTTGGTGATTGCCCAGCCCTCCAATTTGTTGAGGTCTCTCTGCAGGACTCTCCCTGCCTTTGAGGGAGTCAACAGCTCCTCCCACTTTTGTGTCATCTGCAAACTTGCTTGGTACCCTTCCAGTCCTGTGTCCAAGTCATTGATGAAGATGTTGAAGAGCACAGGGCCTCACATGGAGCCCTGTGGAACCCCACTATTGACAGGTCACCACTCTGATGTCACCTCATTCATTATGACCCTCTGTGCTTGACCTGTGAGCCAATTGCTCACCCACCACATGATGTGTTTATCCAGCTGTGGGCTGGGCAGTTTGTCCAGAAGGATCCTGTGAGAGACAGTATTGAAAGCTTTACTGAAATCCAAGAAGATTACATCAACTGGCTTCCCTTGGTCAACTAGGTGGGTTACCTTGTCACAGAAGAAAATCAGGTTTGATAAGCAGAACTTTCCTCTCATGAAGCTGTGCTGGCTGTGACCAGTGACTGCTTTGTCTTTCAGGTGTTTTTCAATCCTTCCCAGAATAATGTTCTCCATAACTTTACCAGGCATCAAAGTGAAATAGACAGGTCTGTTGTTTCTGGGATGCTCCTTCTTGCCCTTCTTGAAAATTGGGACAGCATTTGCAGCTTCGAATCAGCTGGGACCTCTGCAGATTCCCAAGAGACCATTTAAAAATCATTGAGAGAGGTTTTGTGATGACATCAGCCAGCTCGTTGTGAGGATTCTTGGGTGAATCCCATAAAGTCCCACAGATTTTTAGAGATCCAGCTGGAGCAGCAGATCTCATGTCATTTCAGGGTTGACTGAGAGTTATCATTCTCACAGTCTTGTGGTCCTTCTGCTGAGGGCACTGAGACCCTCTTGCTCCATCATCCGTGTGGAAGACAGAGGTAAAGAAAGGGTTAAACACCTCTGTCTTGTCTCTGTTTGTGAAGTGACCATCCTCACCCTGTAATGGGCCAATGATATTTCTATACTGCCTGTTACCATTAATATGTTTGAAAAAACTCTTTTTATTGTTCCCCACATACTGCTTGCTTTGGACTACTTTTTGAAGGGGCTTGCCATGGTTTAAGTGACATACCATAAAAGTCTAAACTGATTTAGCTGCAGGATCTGTCCATACCCATGCAGTTTGGTGATGTGCGCCTTTTTATCTGCTCATAGCTCATTACAAAGTCCATCTTTTCCAGCACAGATGTGGAGATGGGAACAGAGATGTGATGTTCAGCACAGCTTTAGTCACAGTGCAGCAGTGTCTCCTCACACTTCAATCTGCTCACATTTCAATAATTGGAAACAGGACTTCATCATTCCAAAATGTGGTGAACCTCCTTCATGAAAATCCCTGACAAGGCACAGAAAGTTCTTCCTGGCCTTTAACAGCCTCCCCTGGGGTCTTCTTCCTCCCTGCTCATGGAAGGGCCATCAATCTCTCCCCGAGAAATACCTTAGAAGTCCTACAGGTCTCCATATAAGAGCTATAATTTTTGGGGTTTGGTCATGTCATTTAGCTTCAGTAACAGTATACCGGCTTTACTCCACTACTGAAATACTTACGGCAGGGTAAGTTTTGCCTAAATTCCTAGGAATTCACCAATTCACCTCTGAGCTGCTGTGCCCTCACTGCTCCCTTGGAGGTGGCAGCATTTCCAAAGGAGATAAAATACATGCAAGTGTAAATTTGTAAACCATTTTTGTGGTGCTGCCCATGCACCTCCTGGAGGCTAATCACATTCATGCTGTTGGGAAAGAAACAGCAGATCCAGGAAAGAGGCCAGGGGCTAAAAATATAATACACACGTGCTGAAAGAGTGATGTGACATTGGAAAAGCAGCATGCTTATCCTGACTGCTGATGTTGGATGTGACCTAGATCTCCGGATTGTTCAGATATGCAATGGGCATTGAGTTAACTCCTCCAAGGGGTACCATTATTGAAGGGCTGCAAATGCAACGGGTCTTATTCTGACCTCCGGAAAAAAACATGAGATGCATCTGAGTCCTGAGGGAATTGGCTGATGTTGTTGCCAGGCTCCATTGTTTTTGAAAAGTCATGGCAATCAGGTAAGGTCCAAGGTGACTGGAAAAAGGAAAACATTATACCTATGTTTAAAAAGGGTAGAAAGGAGGATCCTGGAAACTAGAAACCTGTCAGCCTCACCTCTTCCTGGGAAGATCATGGAACAGATTCCTCTGAGAAACTATACTAGGGCACATGGAGAACAGGGAGGTGATTAGGGACAGCCAGCACAGCTTCACTAAGGGGAAGTCCTGCCTGACCAACCTATTGGCCTTCTATGATGGAGACACTACATCAGTGGACAAGGAAGAGCTACTGATGTAATTTATCTGGACTTCTGTAAAGCATTTGACACAGCCCCAAAACATCCTTCTATAAATTGGAGAGAGACGGATTCTGTGGGTGGACTGTTATGTGCATAAGGAGTTGGTTGGATGGTTGCATCCATGAAGCTCACCCTTTTTACAGTAAAGTTACTAAAGCCTTATGTTCAGAGATGGGGCGTGGGCAAAAATGCTGGTTTTTCCAAGAACAAGTGGGCCCCCAGTGTGCACCAGCATAAGCCAAGCTTGCATGCCTGCTGCACATTTTGCCATTCAGTCAGGATCCCATGGGCCTTCCTGAATTCTGGTTTAAGTGAAATAGGATCTCAGAGGAGCAAACGTTTGCTGAGGATCATCCCTACCAGGGAGTTTCAGTAGTGGGACTTATTTCACTGGTCTGAAGCTTAAATGGTAGCACCATATATTTCTAAAGCATGTTGAGTTTCCTTCAGTACATCTGTACCAAAGTGAACCAAAGAACCTTGCCTTGTGGTGCTGGGAGCAGGGTGGGCACCCCTGGGAAACAGTTCATCCTATTTTTTTCTATACCTGCTTTGGAAGGGATGAGCTTTCTTTGAGGGGTGTTTATTTTTCTCTCTGACCTTAGAAAAGAAGTCTGAAATACTGACACTGATGAGGGATGTAGTTCAGGTCCAAACTGAGACCTGACATCCAAGAAGATGCCAACTGCAACAAGTGTCCAGACACCTCTCAGAGTCAATGGAGATGCAGTAAATATACCCAGTGGGGCAGAAACCACAGTTCAAATGACTAGAACCGATGGTTGCTTATGATGAGATGACTCTCCTTCTATCCTCGTCGAAGACACTGACTAGATCTCAAATGTTTACAAAGGCACTGCAGGAATGCAAAGTTAGATGTCTGAATAAAGAACTGCAATCGAGCATAGATGCCTAACTTCTAAATTACTGAAGCCAATTTAAGTGAATTTAGGCATAGAAGAACAATTAAAGCCTGTCTTTCTCTTTATTCCTGGCTCAGGATCTTGCTCCTCCAAGATTTAGCTCTTCTTATTTCTCTTTTACCATAACGTTTGCCTTTAACATTCCCTTGCATTTCCATTCAATTAAAACAGTGCCTATAACTACAAAAGGAAAAAAAAATGAACAGAACAAAGTCTGTATTTTCAGATGTTGAGGAGAAAACATGAATCACCTTGAAATAGGCAGACATTCTTTTACATATTCATTTTTAGTTTTTGCACAGACTCAAAACTTGTCAATCTTTACCCAGAATACATCTTCCCTTGAATGGTTTGACTAGATGCTCTGCTAAAGTGGAGGGGTTTTTCCTTCTTTCCTCCCTGGGATTCACTCTGATAACTGAGTGAGTGATATAGGCCAGTGACAGACATTTCCCCTCTACTTTAATATTGACTTATCACTTGAATTTGCAGCTTGGTTTGAGAATTTGGCTCTGTTCTTACAAAAGATGTATGTGTATTCTCTACATTTAATGACATGAATTGTTCCACTGAGATCTGGGAGAGTATTCCAGCGTAAAAATTAAAGAGGTATAAATCTTTGTCAGATGAGGCTGTTGCAAGAAAAAGATTAACTAAATTATAATAGTGGATCAAAAGTAGATGTAAGTTAGCTTGCTAAATCCGTAGGATCTATCTGATATCTTGATATTCTTACATTAAGGAATTTAATTTGCTTGAATTAATGAACCATCACATTCTATCCTTTGACTAATATAAATAATTTGGAAATTTTTCCTCCTTTCTTTTAAGAAATCCATTTGTCAGTAATCAAGCCTCTAAGAAAGCGAATGAACAGTGCTGATTTAAAAAATGGTTATAATTTATTATGCATTCAGTTACTTTGCTCAAGTTCTCACACAGATGAAACACATTTGTGTGTGTACAAAAATTATTTTTTAAAAAGTTTGAGAACTCTTCTTGCTTACCCATTCATCAGGATTTCTATTCCCAATTTGGTTTTATTTCTTTTTGTGTCTCGGCAGGAATCTCTGAAATTGCCAACCTTTTTACAAGGTCACTGTCAGGTTAAATTTACCTTTGAAAAGTTGCTGGGATTTTGTTGGCTTTTTTTACTATTATTATTAGTAGTAGTAGTATTTTAATACTTGTTAGGGGTACTCACTCTGGATGTCAAAAGCATTATTTGTAAAAGCTGTTAATATGTCCAGCCATGTGTAATATTTGAAGTGAGTGGTGTGTCCCACAGTTTCACTTCTGATGATGCACAAAAACTGAAAAGCTTAATTTTTGACGGTGGTATACTCACCTTGGAATTTTTCTTCAGTCTGTATACACTTAACTGCAAATATTTTAGTTCCTCTTTTTCTAGCTTAACACTTTGGGCCTTTAAGCATTCCTCTTGCCCACCCCTGCAAACAGTCATGGACAGATAAAACCCAAGAAATAGATTCTGTAACTTAGAAATGTTTTGTGTACAGATATCCGTCAACATTTCGTGCCAGGCAGAGAGTTGATAGATGCAGAAAACAGAAAGGAGAATCCATTCCATAAAAAAAAACCTTCTGAAAGAGCTTTACTACCTGTGTGCTTCTGTTGGGGTATGCTCCTGCAGGGATAGCCACTGGCTGCTTTTGCAGGCACTGCTGCTCCCATCAGCTGCTGGTACAGACATTTCTCATACTTCTACCTTGTCTCTAAGCAAGCAGCATGCATTCTGGTTTCACTGTACATTTAAATATATGATGTTTATAACATCAGTTTGCTAGCAAACTTTTTGCCCTTCAGTTCTTTTATTTTCTTTGACTTTTTCATAAGAGGCTTTTATTTTCTTGAGATAATAAGGTGGGAAAAAAAATCAATTGTGAGCTATTCAGAGTCAGGACACTCAGAGACCTGAATCTTCTATTGAAATGTTATCTCTAACACATAAAAATGTGGTTTGTTGTTGAATCTTTGTCATGAAGATCTTTTTGCTTGGAAATTATTCTCAGCAGAAATCAGATGAGAAATATGAAATCACACAAGCTGCAAAATGGCGTTTTTCATTGTATTTTTTTTTTTGTATCCCTGGTTCAATGCTTTGTTATAACAAAGTTTAATAGATGGTGCATACTGTAAGACCCCAAGTCTCAAGCTATGTGCTCACCAAGGGAGTTTTACTTTAAAATATACAAAGCTCCAATGATATCCGCTCTCTAAACACTTCAGAAGAGTCTTCAGTTCCTTTAACACCTTAAGAGAAAACACATGGGAGAAAATTTGCACACATTTTCTCAGAGGGTACTTTTACTGGTAAACTTTAGGAAATAAGAGATCTTGGCAAAAGTTTAAAGGGTAATATACAACCAAAACAAGGTATTCCAGAAAAAATTAACTTAGCACATGCTAACCCATACAACTTAACAAAATCCAACCCATTCAGTCCCAAGTTACCCAAAATAGTAGGAAAGGCAATTAAGGGAAGAAGAAAGAGCAAAGAAAGAGAGAGAAGAAGAGAAAATTACACAGCTACCACCAGAGCCCCGTGAGGGTCCAGCCTCCACCCAGCCAAGGGGTAGGTCTGGAGCAGCATGGACAGGACATGTTGCTGCTTTTAAGTCTCTGGCCCCTTGGCCAGCCCTCCCAGGGGGCAGTCCCAGCACACTGCCCGCTTTGGGGCCGGGCTCCTGCCACGCCAGCCAGTCAGAGACTGGGCGGGGCTCCAGGGGTGTGGCATGGGTGTGTCCCAGGATGCTTTTGATGGTGGCTCCAGGGCCTCCTCAGGAGTCTGGCAGGGACTGGCACGTGGGATGAGGCATTGCCTCATGGACCTGTCCCTGCCCCACACATATACACTTGAGTTGGCCCGACACAATTATTAATAGGGTAATCCACTGTCTCACGCATATCTTAAGGTGTAAAGAAACGTATGCAAGTGTACCATATCACTGAAGGCTCATCTGTCTATTTTCACTTGACCAGAACATGCAAAGATAAATTAAGTACATAATAAAGACTGCATTTATGCATACTCAGAGACATGTTTTAGCTTTAGTTTTAATTTAGAGAGTCTGCCATTGGTCAACAAGTTATCACTTTAGATTAGCATGAGAACAAACTATTTTCCCTGTGCAACCAGCATGTGCTAAGAAGTTGTAACGTTGTTTTCCTCATAGGCTTTTTAAAACTGTTTGATAGCCTTTTACTCAGTACAAGGACTCAGAGCCTTCTCTCAGCTTTCAATGGCAAGACCACCACACCCAGATCTAACTACCTCCCATTCAACCATCCAGCACCTCATTTCAGTTTTTACTCCCACAATAAAATTAGTCATCAATCCCTTGGATAACACACTGGGATTTGAGATAAAATGGAAATTGTCCCTCTGTAATTTTCTTCAATTTAAGCCTCTTTTGTGATGCCTGAAGCCCTGGAGGAAGAGGCAAGCCCATGAGGACAGCACTCTACTGCAGCTGTAATTACCAAGAAAGATGCCTGTGTTCCCCTTTGCAGTTAGTCATTCTTGGAGATGTGTCTTTTTTAGTGAAAAGGAGGGGATGTGCATGTAAAGGGAGCCTATAAATATTCTTTAATAAATGTGGTACTGAAGAATTAGAATTCTTCAGTAATTTGTCAAAACACACCAAATGAGGCGAGGGGTGAGATCATATTTTTGCTGTAGCAATGACTTATTTTCTCTGGGAATGAAGCTGGGTGGCTTTAGACAGAATTGTGTCTCCCTCTCTGCTGTATTTTCAATATATATAAAATTAAGAAAAGCTAATTTTAATCAGTTCTATCTTGGTTATAGCAATTACATTAGCTATGCTGGTGAAATGTAGCTTCCACAAGCCACTTGGTTTACCAGTACCTATAATTTAAAGGGTACTTTCACCCCCCTTCCTGTTTTTTCCTGAGTGTAATGTTTTCAGCCTTTTTCAGTGTCATTTAATACCCTAGCAACTTTTAGAAAGACACATTAGCTTCTGATACTCTATTGTATAGGTTCTCGGATGACTGCCTTTTTCCTCGAACTATGATGGGTTATACAGAGTTTTTTTAAGAAGAGGGGATGTTGCACCATTAAGCATAGATGATTCCCCCTTCTGCGGTGTCCTGTTGGAGTAGTTCAATTCCTTTTTCAGCCAAATCTAAGGCGAAAAAATTCTTGTTCCTTTTTCTTGTATATATTGATTGTTTCTCAACACAATGCTCACCAAAACTCCCTCTGTCCAACAACTTTTCTAAACCAAACATCCTTTATGGAAGAACTGAAAAGATCTCACTTCCAATATGGCAAATTATAACCCCTGTTCCCAGATCCTGTTGACTGAGTGATGATCTAGTATCCCAGGACTGCAGCTTCAGGTCCTTTAATGGGCTGTCCTAATACAGAATTATTGGTAAGAAACTGGATGACTACTGCTGTTGAAATAGTTTGGCTACAGGAATGTTACCTCAATGCTTTGTTATTGGAAACATAATGTATACAGGAACACCATTGTTCTCATGTAAAACCTAAGAATTGTCATCACACAAAATGTGTGCAACAAACTATGGGCTTTTTCTAATTCTTCTTCCAAACACTTAATAAGTAATTCTAAAAGAAAAAACCCAACAAAACTCTACAAATATATTTGAAAACCTATCTTTATAGATTAACTGTGAATTAATCTATAAATCATAAGGAAAATAATATGAATCTTAAATAATGTTAATGAAACTGCAGAATTTGAAAAAGACCATTCTTTTTCTTGACAGAAATTTCACTAGATTTGGTACTTAATGTTTTTTTCCCTGAGGCTATTTTGTGAACTTTGTGTTTTGAGATTGTTGGGATGGAGAAGTAAAGCAGGGACTGAGCTGAATGGATCTCTTGAAAGGACTTGCTGCTTCTAATACAGTCCTTATGCAATGTATGGTGATTTTAAACTGTTTTTAACTTGATATTGGCTGAAATTCAGTTTTTTAAAAGAACCATTAAATGGACAATGTTTAGATTTTGAATGAAAGCTAAGTGATCCTAGAAATGAAGGACTGTGACTTTTCCAGCCTTGCTCAGGTTCAACAGCAAGTCTGCTGAAGGGACATAACTCCTTCATTAACTCTTAAAATAGGTGTTATGGAATTGGTTTAGATCTCTGTTTTCATTGAATGCCTGTACTCTAAGGGATTATTTTTTAACAGAGTTATTGAGTCATGTATTATTTTCTTTCTTTGTGAGAAATGAGAATATTTGTATTGTCACAGATAAATTGCTATCAAAATAATCTCACACTTCTGCAGAATCGGTGAGGAGAGTTTTGGAAGGGTGAGATTTGGAATTGAAACTGTTATTTGCTGACAGGTTCAGCATTATACCAGAATGACACATTTCAGGGTTTTTTTTGTTTTGGGTTTTTGTGTGTGTGTGTATGTGCATGTGTACATAGTTTCAAGTAACATGACGTGTTAAATCTGTAGTGTGTGTCTCCTGGCAGCTACTGTAAAAATTTAGCCCAGAGGCACTGCCCTCATCTCAGCCAGTCTGTCAGAGGAGTTCAGCAATCTCACAGGATGAGCACTAGCAACCTGTTTCCAGGGTGTCTTGTAATTTGTTACAGCTCAATAAATCTCTGCATGAGCTGTAAAATCTGTGCTGTAAATCCATCCATGGAATCTGCTAAGCATAGCAGTTAGAGCAGAGGACGGTACTGGGTTTTGCGGTGTCTCTGTGTATGCAGGGTTGGTTGGGTCTTCCCACTTTCTTTCTCCGTGAGTAGGTTTTGGTCTCTGCCACCACAGCCTCTTGAGTTCTGTCATCCATCTAGTTACATACAAAGAGCACAGATCCTGTAAGCAAGGGAATTAATTCAGTCTAATACTTTAGTATATATTATTAATAAAGTTTTCAAAAATTCTAACTGTTTAAAAAACGTTGTATAAAGTGAAGTTCTTTTAGGTGAAGACCTAGGTGAAATTAGGTTTGTGTGTTCAGGTTTTGGTAGCAGGGTGGGTTCAGGAGTGGCTTCTGTGAGAAGCTGCCAGACGCTTCCCCTGTGTGTGGTAGAGTCAATGCCAGCCAGCTCCAAGGATGGACCCGCCACTGGCCAAGGCCAAGCCCATCAGGAATAGTGGCAATGCCTCTGTAATAACATATATTAAAAGGAAAAAAATAAAGTTATTGGGCAGATGAAACTGCAGCCAGAGAAGAGCAGAGTGAGAACATGTGAACAATGCAGACACCAGGGTCAGTGCAGGAGGGGCAGGAGGTGCTCTAGGTGCCAGAGCTGAGATTCCCCTGCAGCCCGTGGTGCAGACCATGGTAGAGCAGCTGTGCCCCTGCAGCCCATGGAGGTCCATTGGAATGCAAAGATACACCTGCAGCCCGTGGAGGAGACCCACTGCAGAACAGGTGGATGCCCGAAGGAAGCTGTGACCCTGTGGGAGGCCCATGCTGGAGCAAAGTCCTGGCAGGGACCTGCTGACCCATGGAGAGAGGAGCCCACACTGGAGTAGGTTTCCTGGTAGGATTTGTGGCCCTGTGGGAGGACCCAAGATAGAGCAGCCTGTGCCTGAAGGACTGCACCCTGTGGATAGGGACCAACATTGGAGCAGTTCATGGAGAACAGTTGCCCATGGTATCAGCTCACATTGGGGAAGTTTGTGGAGCACTGTCTCCTGTGAGAGGGATCCCATGGGGAGCAGGGGGAGGACTCCTCTCCCTGAGCAGTGGTGGGAACAACCTGCAATGAACTGACCATAATCCCCATTCCCCATCTCCGTGCACTGCTGGAGGGGGGGAAATAGAACTTGGGACGGAGGGAGTGGTAGGGAAAAGGTGTTTTTAAGATTTATTTTAATTCTCATTATCCTGCTCTGATTTTTTTAGTAATAAATTTAATTAGTATCCCCATTTTGAGTCTGTTTTGCCCATGATGGTAATCAGTGAGTGATTTTTCCTGGTCCTTATCTGAACTCTTATCAGAGCACCAGGGCTCTGAACTCATCAATCCTTTGTTATGTTTTTCTACTCTGTCCAGCTGCAGAGGAGAGTGAGAGAAGGGCTGTGGTGGGTACATGGTGTCCAGTCAGTCAATATACTAGGAATTCTTTAGTCTGCTGCCTTCTGTAATGCAATTAAAAATAATTAAGAGAATTAACTATTGCAAAGAATAACCCTGCTTGAATTTAACTACTTTTAATGAAAAAGTATTTCTCCCTGTGAGATCTGTGCCTAGTATGAATACATCTAGAAGTAGCATATGAAAAAGACTGAACTCTAAAGATTAACGTTACTCATATGATAGAATTTACCATGTCAGTAGCAAATAATGAACATGTCTGAAGGTAACTTAGAAGAATTTGTAAAATTGTCTTATCTTCATCCACAGAAAAGCCTTATGCTTACAATACCCAATGGAAGTGTAATCTTCTTCCTACTAAGATCTCACTGTCATTGTGCTTGAAATGTTCCTTTCTGTAGAGACAGTGTTGAAAGGATAAAGCTTTCACACTGTCAGGGGATGGTATCTCTCCCCCAAAACTGAGCTTTCTGTTTCAGAGGGATGCTGTCAATGTTTTGAACTCATAAATTTGCATCTCCTGTGAAAATGGATTTAAAAGACAATGAGAACCTCCTCTAGGATTAGAAAAGGCATTTTTCTTTTTCTTGCTCTGCTGGACTCAGGGGTACAAGAAACTAGTTAGCTCTTGGGTAGAGTGAAAGCAAGCAAAGCTAACTGAATGTAGAAATTAGCTTTCGTAAGGAAAGGTGAGGAAGGTCAGTAAGGAATGTGAAGAAATAGCATCACAGTAACAGAAAACACAATGAAAGGAAAAGTTGTGTTTTTCTAAGATCTGATTTAAGAGTCAGTGCCTTTTTTTTTCCTTTTTTTTGGACAGGAAGGAAGAACCAAGCAATTTGTGTTTAGAAAAGATAATAAGAAGACCAGAATGTGGACTAGTTTCCTAATTATTCTGACAAAACTGAAATTTTTCTGAGTCCTTTGTAAAGGAAATTGAGCCTTGGGACGCAACAGTATAGTGTTCTTGCAAATATAGGCTTATATTTGCAATTAGCATGGAGGATCTTTAAGAAAATTAGCGAAGATTCACATTTAAACTCAAGGTGGATGCCCAACTGAGTGCCATAGTATGTGTTTTTTCCACTGCAAAACGGTATTTGAAATGTAAATGAGTAACTGTTTCACACATGTAAGTTACAGACAGAGCCTTTTTTCAGAAGACTGTTGCAATATAAACAGCATATGGTTTGTGTCCTTTGTCACCCTTTTTCTGGAAGTGACTGCTTGACACCAACAATAACAGTGACCGAGAAACATAAGATCTCTCAGAGTCTGTCACCTTGCGTTAAACTGAGGTTCCAGTCACTCTGGAGAGCTCTCCTGTTTGGGCAAGTGTAAGGGAAAATAAGCCGTACTCCGAACTGACATTTCTGGAATCTTTAGGTCTTTGAGGCAATAATAAAGTGATGGTTGTAAGAAGAAATTTTTATGTTGGCATTAGTTACTGAGGCAGGAAACATTTAAACACTTTTGTTTCTGGACTCGTTCTCGCAGCACAGGTGGTTGGTGCCCCATCTGAGCAGAGTTTTAGATTCCGCTGGATTTGATCTCTTTTTGCAGCATATCTGCCAACAATCTCAGAACATTTTTCATATGAATTTTACTTTTACTAACTCTTAGAGCCAAAATTCCTCCGCAGTTATTTTTTGTACTAAACTTGGTGCTATGACCTGGCTCCTTCACAAACAACGCTCTGTTTAGCAATTAATTATGTGATTTCTCCAAATTCAGAAGGCAATAGGAAAGTAACCCCTGGGACTTAACTCCAAACTTTGTACCTTTCAGTAGATAAAGCCAGATTGAAAGACACAACATACCAGGAGAGTCACTTGCTAAGCAATACCTGTTTGTTTCCTGTTTCATCCTGTAGCCATTTTTAATCTGTTCTATCCAAATCTTAGCATAAACAACATAAGATGGTGAGGAGGCTCATGGCATTCCCTGCTGAGGCATCCATCTGGCAGAAGTGCAGCAGGTGGGGTGCAGGGGGCTTCCCCTGTGCTGCTGGAGGTTTTTGTGGGAACCTCACTGCTGGATGTGCTTTGGCAAGTGAGGCAGTCAGAGCAAGGGGTTTCTCCTGCTGTTCTCCTTGAAGCCTGAGTGTCTCCAGTGTGACCTTGACTTCTGTCATGGAATCTCAGATTCGCCTTTTATTGTAACTTTAGTTGTACAAAATTATGCTCTTCTTTGAATTAGGGTGAGGTTTTGGTGTAGGTTTGTTAAAATAAATGTTTCTTTTTAATTGTTAATTATTTTATGCTTTCTGAAATCCTTCCACAGGGATATTTCATTGAGTCTGTTTTGCCCATGATCTACTGCTTCTCTAGTGAGACACAATACATATGAAAACTTCATAGTTTTCTTAACTTTATTTCTTTTTCTCTCTTTGAAGTACACAAGGGGATTTCTTCTCTACTCCTCAGAGGTTCATGCTTTCTGTTTGGTTGGTTTTTCCTTACAGAGGGAGGAAAAGAAAAAAAACTGTTGAACATATGTTGTGAAACCTCTTCCAGATGTATGAAATAGTCAAGACTGGGAATAAGGTCAAAAGAAGAAATCCTTTTACCTGTTGAAACTGCTAAATCTATCCTTGAAGGGATTTCTCACAGTGTGACTACAGGCTTTTGCTTGAACACCTTAATCCCAAGGTAGTGCTGGCTGTAAGTCAGTTTGGAAAGGGAGTAGGAAAGGTGTCAACATTTTGCACTTGTTTTAGGGTCTGGGATATGTGTTGTACTGGATGATATGAGAAAATCCATTCTTTAGGTTCTGGTTTTTCATTTTCCAAAATATTTTTCTTTCAATTGTAGCTCTACTGTCAGCATTGATAAAAAATTAAATTTGCCTATTTTACATGATGACTATTTCTTCTAAATAGTCTTAGGGAACAGGACCCAAAACTCAGTCTTTGGGGTATCCAGCTGTTAGGCAGCTGCATCAGGGTCTGGCTCTGGCAGCGGTGCCTGCAGGCCTTCAGGATACACAGGCTACATGGTACAGCCCATTCCCAGCCTGTGGTTCTGGTCCTTTGTCTATGGAGCACACTGAGACCAGCACCAGCCCTCCAGGGAAAGTGCAGGAATTCTGGAGTTAAAGGAAACAACATGCCCTTCCCTGCCTCCAGCTTGTTTCTTAGAAAGAGGAGTTGTGGGGACGGCTTGGCACACCAAAATTGGGACTGCAGATTCCAAGCTGTCTCAAGACTCAGAAGCTCCAAGGAAGATGAGCTCAGATCTCTTGTTAATGATATTTTCCACTGCTTAGTTTTTGATGACGTGCTGTTTGGACCATGAATCTCTTGCTTTATGTCTAATTCTCCTTGGGCATTTTATGCTTGTTCTGTGTCTGGCTCTGAATTTTTGATTCTGCTTTTTGAGCAAGATTAAAAAAAATTAGATATTATTTAGACATCACCATTTAGATACGCCTAATTTAAGACAGCTGTTTCCTTCACTGGATTATTTTTTAAGTCCTTTTATGGACTCAGGCTCAGACATTTTAAATTTTGGACTTCCAAGGTTTAGTGCTAGAACAGTCTCTGTCACTCTGTAGATTTAGTAGCAATGAGTTATCTTGATAGGTTTATGGGTGAGCAAAAAATTGAGTCTACATCCAAGGCTAGGACTTTAATCAAGGCCTCTTTCTTATGGCATATGTTTTTCTGTGTTGCTCTGCTTGCTTAAATGATGGGTGTCAGTGCACTACTTTGCAATTAAGCATGATTCTTCCTGTTTCATTTCTGAAACTAGAATTGGATATCTATTCAGCCAAGCTGGCTCCATCAGTAGTCTGACTATAAGGACAAATTATAAATCACTACAGTTACATGACAAGATCATCAAAATTGTTTTCATTATTTTCATGATCAACCAGTGAGTGCCCTACCAAGTAGTTTTCATCTCTCTTGGGGTGTAATTTCTTCTTACAGCTGATCAAAACTAGTTGGAGGGGAAGCGGTCTAATTTGTACCTGGACCCTCAGGGACTTCCAGCTTCAGTCCTGTTTGCATTTGTGCATCATGCAATCGAATCACATTGATTTCTCCTGTGGAGATTTAGATAATGAAAATGTGGGATCCAGGGTTTCATTGGATCACAACACTTACCCATTTGCCCTCCATCCGCACACTCACCAGATCTGGCAGGAGGCAGAATAAAAATGTGGCTTTGGCAGCAGCATGTGATAAGACTTATGTAGGTGTAACATATTACACCTTCTGCTAGAGAAGGCAGTGATTTAATGTTTGTGTTAAGATAATATTAAGTGAAATTGTTATTTTTAAGGTAATATTGAGTAAAACTAGGTAAAATTGTTAGAATAGCATTTTGTTAGAATATTAGAATAGCACTTATAAACTAATATTGCACCAGGCAGAGCATAGTACAAATGCATAAGAAAAGGATGATCTGTACAGCAGAGTAGTGTTTTGATCCTAAGTATAGCTTATAATGCGTTCTGAAATCATTTGAGAGGAAACCAGGAGGAAGATTCACCAGTAGTGAATATAAAAGTCTTTCATTCACTATTGATAACTGCATGAGCTCTCTCTTAAGGTTAGATTACTGAAAGTAAAGAGAATAACACATCAATAACTAGTTTAAATGAAGCTTTAGCCTGACTTGCCTAAGATTTTATAAACTTTAGATTATTCCTGTAATTATTATGGACTTCTTTTTTTTGTGGAATTATTTTTCCGTATATTCTTGGTGTTTTGTCATTTGTGTATTATTGTGACAAATGGTGTCTGGTAGACTCTCCTAACTAGTCCAGTTGTTTGCAGATTTGCCTGTTGTAATATACTACCTTGTTTTGGGAGGACATAGTAAGTCACTAGAGAAAGATCCTAAATAATTTTGAGCTTACAGATAGTATTTCTTTTTATGGCAGCTATTGAAGGATGGCCACTTATTTCTAACTAAATAAGAAAACAAAATGCATTGGTTTATCCATTTAAACTTAGGGCAACTTTTGTAGACTACTGGCATCTTTATTAGCTAATGATTGGCATTGAGAGATGCAAAGAACAGTGAATATTGTAAAGACTATTATTGCTCAACTGATCTTTAACTTGTTGCTAAATGCCACTGCGATCAACCGTGGTCTGAGAAAGACCCATCTGCTTCATCTCCTGGTATTTAGACTTGTAATATTTCAAATTAGTTCTTGCTATGAAGTAGATAACGCTGAAAATTTATCTGGGCTTATACAACACATTATTTTTAATCTCAAGATAGAGGCTGATATTTTCTATATATATTCTTACATCAGAGAGGTAAAAAAAAATTACTTCTTGAATTAAAATAAATATTATCTTTCAAATTCTTTGATGCATTACTATTCTAAAAATTAACTGCTTTAGCACTAGAAAATAAGGCTTTTTCTCTACTCCTTCATGGCATTTTTAGCAGAAAGTCTGCTTAGAAACTGTGTCATCGTGAATAATTTATGGCAAAGCCTGTACTTAATGAACCAAAACTCCTGGGAAAAAACAGTTACTTGCTCAAGTATCCAGCACACATTCTGTACATGTCTGAATATTTAGACATCAGTCAAAACCGGAGATAAGTCTCAGGCACAAAATTATCTGTAGCATTTCTGGTATAGTATGGAGTGCAAACTAAGAAAGAAACTAGAAAAGGAATCATTGCAGAACTCACATAGCTGGACTTTGCTGTTGGAAAAATAAACACATCCTCAAATAACCATTGTTTTCTACTAGGACTTACTTATCTTTTTTTTTTTTTTTCGCCTACAATATCTGGCAGTAGTTCCTACACTGACACAATGGATATATCTTTTTTTATGCTTAACAGTGGAGATTTTGAAAACTTCTGTTAGAGTTTTAGAAGTCTAGATAACCTTGATTTGAGCTTCTTTATGCCTTCTTTAAGGCAAAATTTTTCCTTGAGGTCTTTGAGAAACACAGCATGCAACTTTCCCAACTTCTGACTCAGTGTGTTTTCTTTTATTTGCTCTTCTTGGCTTTTATTCATACCATGAGATAGTGATATAAAATTGAACTTCTTTTAATTCTCACCAACTATGTTGACTTCAGTATTTTGTGAGTTTGCAACTGGATGTTTTGTTTCTCCTTTTGATTTCATCTAAGTAATTTGAAAACATGTAGTTTGATTAATTTTATTATTATTCAATAAAAATTAAAATACCTTTAAACACAAGATGCAGTTACAGTATGACAGTTTCTGCAACATGCAAGAAAATTATCTGTATGGCCCATTTGCTGAAGTATATAGTGATGCTTCCAAAAGCTGCAACATGTTCTTTAGACTTACTGAGTATTTTAAGCGCATTCCTTTTTATGAGGCTAGTACAGGGGAAACATTATGCAATAGATAAACTAAAAACAACCAAAACCCCTTCATTGGTGGATTGTTCAGGGGTCTGTCAGGCTGGGTATCTCAGCTGAATGACTTATAGAATTAGCATGGGTTTAGTTTTTTTAATTTCAGAGCCATGTTTTATGTAATATGCAAAATGAATAATATTTAGTGTTAATGTTGAGGCCATAAGCCAAAATTCAAATGTGTTTCTACTTCATATTCATAGTCTTATCTCAGCTTTCTAAGAAGGTTAGACCTCATGCTTCTGTGAATATTAACAAGTGTCCTATCACAAATGCATCTTTAATGTTAACACTTTGAAGCTCGTCAAAAACTGTATTTGTAATCAATAGGCTTTTTCCCTCAAACCTTCCCTATCCCAGACAGCATCTTTAAAATATTGGGAAGCATGTATATTAAATGGATCACAGTTTCCACCTGAGAAAATGTACTTGAATCTGATAAAGGTGATCTAAGGCCAACTGAATGAACAAGGAAAAAGGTCTCAATGAATAATTAGGCATATTTTACTGTATCACAAATTAAGTTCCTTCACAGCAGCATGAAGTAAGCTTCTTCTTGTAGAAGCATTGGAGATAAACTTTATTCAGGATGTGAACTAAAAAGTTGTGCTGTCCAAATGCAGTAGGTCAGACATCTTAACCATGTGGGTACTGAAATGAAACTGTTCTGAGGTGGCAGACCAGACACTCTTCTTCCTAATACTGTCAGAAGGAAACATGCCTATTCATAGCTTTCATAAAGCAGGTCTTTTGTTTATTTGCTGTTTTTTTTCAGCATTGTGAACTTTCTATTCCACTGTCATTGAATCCCAAAAGGGAATAGGTCTTTTTTTGCTTTCACTTGTGCTAATGCAAATATTCTAATCAAAATACTTTATCTACAAGAAAGTAAATACTTCTTGTACTTAGCAAGTGTGTATATGTGATGTTGAAGGTATGTAGTAAAATACCTATTGTATCCATAATGCAACTATAAGATGTAGTTATTTATATGGTAGATGTATTTCCACTCTGAGAACAAAAACTAAAAATGCTTTGTCACTACAATTGTTTTTCCTTTGCTACAGAGAAGGGAATATTGGTTAGCATTATCATTATCTTGTGTTTTAAAATGGATTTGCTTTTAGCTTGTTTTTCTGAAACCTAATATGTAAGGGATAATGACTAGAGAGTAGCACATTGTGAAATTACAGAAATTAATAGTATGGTTAAAAGTTCAGTCTCTTCTACAACCTCTGGATATTTTCTTTCCTGAGTCTGACTCTGCTGACAGTGAATAATGTTTTTCTAAATTATTTATTACATTACTGATGGAACGAAATATGTTTTGATTGCATGACTGTTCGGAAGTGGCATGATCATTGCTAAGTACTAAACTAAAGGAAAAACCAGGGGGTGGGGAGTGGAGAGGTAGGGGAAAGACTTCCTCTCCGATTCCAGTACTGCATGGTTCTTTGAAGAATAACTCTTTAGAGCTAATACTTAACACCGTTGGCTAACATGCATGTATTTGTAACTTTAAATCTTATGAGACACTGCAAATATGTGTGATATTTGGGATAAACAACGATTTTATATCTTGGCCCAGTCTATATTTGAAGTGATGGAAAATAATTGCAAACCCCTTTCAAAGCGCAAATATTTGGTCATAGTTTCCTGAATGTTTAATATCAGCTCTACTCCTAAAAGAAAAGTCCAGTCCATCATCCACCCCTTGCCCCTACAACTGTTCCTACAACTGCCAGCCAGGGCATTGGAGTGGCACAAACCCTTAAGGAGTAAACAGAGCTGGAGAGTTTCTTCAGATTACAAACAACCTGGTGAGACTGTTTCTTTCAGTGACAGGTTCAGGTTAAACTGGTGTAAAGTGTTCTCTGCTACAACAACTTCATAAAATTACTAACGGTCAAGAAAGAAAATAAGCAAGAATTCCATTGATACACAGGTCCTACAGGTTTGTAAAAGTGTTTTTACAAAGATCCTGATGGGAATTTGTCTTTACGGATTTGCTACAAGATCAATGTGAAAATGAAGTCTTTCCCCAGCCACTGTAAAATGTCAGGAACATGTTGGCAGGTACAGCAAACTCCACTTTTCTTTCTCTCAGCAGGTTGCCAGCACTGAGGACTGGTGGGGAGGAAGTTCCTCTACGTAGTAATAAATATAATAATAAAATTCCTGGTGGCTGCCCTCTCTGACACAAAAATGTTGCTCTGTTTTGGTGACTGAAATAAAAAGAAAGAAAGAGAAGGGTTCTAGTAATCCATTACCTGAAAAAGTCAAACTGATAAATACCCATATCATGTGTACTAACTTTCCCCTCATCCTTGTCTACAAAAGTGAAGATTATGATGCCTCTTCCTTTTTTATTTTTTGGTTCCTTTACTGTTGAAGAGATCTGTGGTGTGGTGGCAATTTTTATCAGTAGTAAGAGCTCTACATCAATTCCTTGTATGAATTTAGCTGACTACCCATTTTATATTTCTTGAGGACGGTAGTTGTGTATCTCTTTTGCCTGTAAAGGAAGGAAGCAGGGAAGTTAGATAGCATCCACCTGTTTTACTTCTTGCTTGACAAACTTTGGAGAAACATTCAAAACTTCGCCACCC